>CM053033.1:135731214-136050798 GCA_028564925.1 Lithobates sylvaticus
ATTATACCAACAGTAAAATATGGTGGTGGTAGTGTGATGGTCTGGGGCTGTTTTGCTGCTTCAGGACCTGGAAGACTTGCCGTGATAAAAGGAACTATAAATTCTGCTGTCTACCAAGAGATCCTGAAGGAGAATGTCCGACCATCTGTTCGTGTACTCAAGCTGAAACGAACTTGGGTTCTGCAGCAGGACAATGATCCTAAACACGCCAGCAAGTCCACCACCGAATGGCTGAAGAAAAACAAAATGAAGACTTTGGAGTGGCCTAGCCAAAGTCCTGACCTGAATCCTATTGAGATGTTGTGGTATGACCTTAAAAAGGCCGTTCATGCTCGAAAACCCTCTAATGTAACTGAATTAGGACAATTCTGCAAAGATGAGTGGGCCAAAATTCCTCCAGGACGCTGTAAAAGCCTCATTGCACGTTATCGCAAACGCTTGGTTGCAGTTGTTGCTGCTAAGGGTGGCCCAACCAGTTATTAGGTTTAGGGGGCAATCACTTTTTCACACAGGGCCATGATGGTTTGGATTTTTTTTCACCTTTAATAATAAACACCTTCATTTACAAATTGCATTTTGTGTTTACTTGTGTTGTCCTTGACTATTGTTTAAATTGGTTTGATGTTCCGAAACACTTAAGTGTGACAAACATGCAAAGGAACAGGAAATGAGGAAGGGGGCAAACACTTTTTCACACCACTGTACATATAAATAAAATCAGATGATATAGAGTAGTTGCTACATTCCATCAACTTGTCTAGAAAAGTTGACCTAAAAGCATGATTCCTATCACCGCAGCAAGACGGTAAATAACTAGATATTTGTAGATAGAGGTAGTGCTGCCTCAGAATATTAAAGTCCATAGAAAATTACTTCAACGAATATGAATTACTTTGATACAACTGACCTTCTGTAATCAGTCCATTTTGCCTTCAGGTTTGAAAAGTTACATACTCTCTACTTTGTGGGAATGAAGGACTATCTTTCCTGAACTGGCAAAAACTTTAGGGATTCGTTATTTGTTTTTCTTTCCTCAACTATCTCTATGTATTTATTGTATCCCTACAGAGCAGATTTGTTTTCAAACCTGGGAGAAAATGTATTTTCTGAGTCTAGGTTCACATCTATGCATTTTTCAGGCAAGTTTTGCATTTTTAAGCCTGTGTCTTTGGATGCCGTTTTTATGCATTTTGCGTTTGGTGTTTTTGTTGTTGTTCCTCTTTAAAAACACTGAATATAGCTGGTTGCTAAGGAGCAGGCCAGGAAGCCAGCCACCTCGTTTTTAACAACTAATGAGTCATCAGGTGTCAGTGGGGTTTCACGCTGACAGCTGAATGTAAAAAAAGAATTTCTGGCTAAAAGAAATGTGACAAATCCATCCAGGATTTGGAGGAGAACCCCACGACAAAAAATAAAATAAAAAATGGAGTGGGACCCCCCCCAATTCCATACCATACACTTATCTGAGCATGCAGCACAGCAGGTCAGGTAAGGGAGGGGACAAGCGCCCCCCTCCTGAACTATGCATGCTCGGTCAGTGACATCACAAGGGGGTGGGGCCACCAGGTGACATCTTCAGACAAAAGAGAGATTGCAAAAGAGAGTAGGACAAATCCCCCAAAAATTGTCAAATATAATATTAGTAAAAAGGTCATTTCCGAGCATGTAGGCCCCTTGACTGGGTGACTGGGGACAAAGAGAAGGCAAATGTATTAACTACTTCAATACAGGGCACTTACAGCCACTTCCTGCCAAAGCCAATTTTCAGCTTTCAGCGCTGTCACTGTTTTTAAATGACAATCGCGCAGTCATTTTACACTGTACTCAGACAGAATTTTTATCATTTTGTTTCCACAAAAAGAGATTTCTTCTGGTGGTATTTGATCACCTCTGCATTTTTTGCTAAACAAATAAAAAAAAGTTTTTCTTTTGTTTCTGTTATAAAATGTTGTAAATAAGTATGTTTTCTCCTTCACTGATGGGCACTGATAAGGCAGCACTGACAGGCACTGATAAGGTGGCACCCCTGAGGTGGCACTGATGGTGGGCACTGATAGGTGGCACTGATGGGCACTGGTAGGCAGCATTAATGGGTGGCACTGATATGCAGCATTGATGGGCATTGATAGGCGGCACTGATGTGCACTCATGGGTGGCACTGGTGGGCACTGATGGGCACTGATAGGCGACACTAATGGGCACTAAAGGGCTGAACTGATGGGTACTTATGGGTGGCACTGATAGGCGCACTGCTGGGCACTAATAGGCAGCACTGATGGACACTTATGGGCACTGATATGCGACACTGATAGATGGCATTGATAGGCATCACTGATGGCACTGGCAGGCATTGGGGATGGGCACTGATTGGCAGCTGCCTGGGCACTGATTGACATTTCCCTGGTGGTCTAGGGTGGAATACCTGGTGGTTCAGTGTGGTGGCATCCCTGGTGGTCTTGACGGCATCCTGGTGGTCCTGGGTGGGCATCCAAGGGGGGGCTGTGCTGACAAACAATAAGCACAGACCCCCCCTGTCAGGAGAGCAGCCGATCCGCTCCCCTCTACTCGCATCTGTCAGACGTGAGTGAGGAAAAGCCGATCAATGGCTCTTCCTGTTTACACTATGATCAGCCATGATTGGACACGGCTGATCACATGGTAAAGAGCCTCTGTCAGAGGCTCTTTACCGAGATCCGCGTAGCGGTGTGTCAGACAGACACACCACACCACCGATCGCCGCTATGCGTGCCTCCATGGGAGCACAAGAGCAGTTGTTCTGGAGGGCCGTCAAATAACATCCACCCAGAACGAGAGCCGTGCCGCCCAGCCGTCATTTGACGGCCGACAGGAAGTGGTTAAATACCTTTAACACTGTTATGCCTCATACGCACGATAGGATTTTCCGACAACAAAACCGTGGATTTTTTTCCGAAGGATGTTGGCTCAAACTTGTCTTGCATACACATGGTCACACAAATGTTGTCGGAAATTCCTAACGTCAAGAACGCGGTGACGTACAACACGTATAACGAGCTGAGAAAAATCAGGTTCAATAGCCAGTGCGGCTCTTGTGCTTGATTCCGAGCATGTGTGGACTTTTGTGCGTTGGAATTGTGTACACACGCTCAGAACATTATCTCAAACATTTGTTGGCGGAAATTCCGACAACAAATGTTCTATGGAGCATACACGCTGTCAGACTTTCCGACAACAAGCTCACATCCAACATTTGTTGTCAGAAAATCCTATCGTGTGTACAGGGAATTACAGGTATACAAAGAAGCTTGGGGGAGCTCATGATATTGACATAGCTTCAAGTGAACCACTATGGCTCATAAGTGATATGGTCCAGAAATATTTAGACAGAATAAAAGTAAATAAAGCACCTGGACTAGGTAGCATACACTCACGTGTCCTATAAGAATTGAGCTCTATCATTTCAAAGCCATTATGTCTAATTTTTAGGGACTCTTAAATGATTGGCCTAGTACAACAACATTGGCATAGGCCAATGTGGTGCCTATATTTAAAATGGGTCAAAGACGTTGCCAAGTAACTACAAACCTGTTATGCCCCGTACATACGGTCGGAAATTCCGACCACAAAATCCTTCAGGTTTTTTCCGACTGATTGTGTCCGAAACTGGTGTTGCATACACACGGTCGGACAAAGTTGTCGGAAAATCCGATCATTCCGAACGTGGTGACGTTCGTTGCGTAAGACGGAACTACGTAGAGGTTAGTAGCCAATAGCTTTGGTCTCATAGTTTGATCTGAGCATGCGTGGCACTTTGTCCGTCGGAATTCTGTACACATGATCGGAAAAAGTCAGACCGGATTTTGTTGTCGGAAAATTTGAGAGCAGGATCTCAAATTTTTTTCGGTGGAAATTCCGACGGAAAAAGTCCGATGGAGACAACACACGGGCGGATTTTCCAACAACATGGTCCGATCGGACATTTTCCGTCAGAATTTCGGACCGTGTGTACGGGGCATTAGTTTAACTTCTTTAGTTGGGAAGTTAAACTTACCACATAGATGAGTTTTTGCTAGACAAAATATTTTAAGCAATAGACAGCATGGATTCACAAAAGACAGAAGTTTTTTACTTCCAAGGGACCACTAACCCTTCATTACTGCACCAAAAATCTTGATCTTCCTGACCATGAAAGATTTCGCTTCCACCAAATCTCCCATTTTCTTCACTCGATATGGAAGGAAAAACCCCTTCCTCCCAAATTTACTGGTTACGAGTTGTGGTGCGGACAAGCTATGGAACAGAGGGGAGGCATCTCGGTTATATACTCAGCCCTCACATGCCCAACGGAGAAGTCCTCCTACATGACAGCTTGGGAGGCGGACTTCAAACTCAACCACAGTCTGGAGACCTGGCAACCGGCCCTTTCCAAATCATTTCAGGGAATTCAAAATACATCCCTCATGGAGGCCAGTGTTAAACTACTAACCAGATGGTATCTCACCCCTACCAAACTGGCTTCTATATACCCGACTGCGAACCCGTTGTGCTTCAGGGGATGCCAGCTTGTAGGATCCATGGCCCACATTTGGTGGGAATGTCCCAAAATCCGCTCCTTTTGGAGAAAAATCTTCATCATGATTTACAAAGTTACAGATTGCCAGGTACCCAGATCCCCAGAGGTTGCTTTACTCAATTCTCAAATCCCTAACCTTCCCAAAACAGCTCAGAGATTGATCCACTTCATGTTCTTAGGCACTAAAATCTCAATTGCTGCTGCGTGGAAAAAACATATGCCATCATTTAATGCGGTCAAGAGGAAGATATCTTGGATCATGTCCCAGGAAAAACTTTCCAGTATCTTGTCGGACACCTCAGATAGATTCCAAAGGGTCTGGGAGCCTTGGGCCCGATATATGGGAGTTTCCCTCATACCGGGAGTCCGAGTTCAATCTCTCGATTGACCACATATCATAAATTATTCCTGTTCATATACCACCAGGCACATCTTTAATCTCCCCACCACTCTTCCATACCCTTCTGTAGCTCTTCTCCCTTCCCCTCTTCTCTGTTTCCTTTTTCCTTTTCTTTCTCTTCTCTATTTATCTATTTTATTACATAGGATGCATACAGGTGATTGTTTTTTAGTCAACATCTACTAAATGCAAACTTAGCTCCTACGAAGAGAGCCTTTATCCTCTTAAATCTTAGTTTTAGCCAGTCTGGGCACTGTTAGGGGGTTGTAGGGGTCTTCCTTCTCTCCTGACACAGTTAGATCCCGTTAGGGGTGTCAGGGGGGTGGAGGCCGCTCCTCCCCTGTTACCGTCCCACCAGTTTGTTTTTGGATTGTTACTCAGGAATTCTGTATCTGTTATTGGCTCACATAGAGACCACTACACTAAGGGTCTCAGATAAGTTTTTACTTTTGATTGCTGTATTTGTTGATCTTGTAATGCATTTCTAACTGTAGGAGACCTTCCCTCCTGCAATATGTACAATGTTCAATTTGCATGTTTGTTTATGACTTTACATAATAAAAACAGATTGAAAGTTAAAAGACAGAAGTTGTCAAACAAATCAGATTTATTTTTTGATGAGAAAAGTAAAACCTTAGACGAAGGAGTGGCCATAGATATAGTATGCTTGGATTAGCAAAAGCGTTTGACACTGTTCCACACTCACGGCTAATGTGTAAGGTAAGGTCTACTGGCTTGGTAAAGTACGTTTGTAAATGGGTCTTTTTATCAATTTCACACTTGAAAAGTAAACAAAATAAAAGAAAAATCTTCATAAAATTATTAAGATTTTTTTAAACCACCATTGGCTTAACAAAAACAGCATTATTTTGAAATGGTACACTAATAACACACACAGCCTTTAATTTTAACAATATGTTTACAGTTCAAATTCAAAAGGAATTTGATGTAAAATTTTTGTCGAATTTCAATTCGACAAAATTTGGAAATTCGGAAATTCGGACAAATTGAATTAAGTTATTCGGAGAATTGGTAAAATTTGTTTGTACTGTAATTCGGAGATTCGGATATATCCAAATCTCAGAATAATGAAAAATGTGTCTGAATATTTATTCGGAATGAAACAAACCATGCATGTCTAGTTTAATGTTGATGAACATAAAGTTATGTACTTGGGGCTAAAAATATGCACGCAATGTGCATACTGAGGGGAGTACAGCTGGAGGAATCAATAGTGGAGAAGGATCTGGGTGTTCTGGTAGATCATAAGCTTAATATTATGATTGCAATGCCAAGTTGCGGTTTCCAAAATAAGCAAAATCCTTTCTTGTATTAAAATAGGTATGGACTGCAGAGTTCATTTTTCTCCTGCACAAATAATTTTCAGTTTTTGGCAACAGTTCCCAACAAAGGATATTGAAAAACTGGAGAATATGCAGAGAAAAGCAATCAAACTGATAAGAGGCTTGGATGAGCTCAGCTATAAAGAAAGATTAGTTAAACTAAATTAATTTTCTCTTGATAAGAGGAGATTAAGGGGGATATGATCAACACATATAAATACATAAGTGGTTTATATAGTGAAGAGTTATTCACTTTAAGCTCATCACAGAGGACAAGGGGGCTCTCGTTATGTCTGGAGGAGAAGAGATTTAATCTCCAAATACAGAAAGGCTTCTTCATGGTAAGAGCTGTGAAAATGTGGAATAGACTCCCCTAAGAGGTGGTTCTGTCCAGCTCAGTATATTGCTTTAAAAAAAAACTGGATTGTTTCTTAAATGTACATAATATAACTGGATACTAATAGTTATAGTTAAAGTTGATCCAGGAAATATCCAATTGCCTCTTGGGGATCCGGAAGAAATTTCCTCCTGCTGGAGCAAATTTGATCATGCTTTATTGGGGCTTTTTTCTCCTTCCTCTGGATCAACTGTGTATAGGTTAGTGTATGTGGAGGTTTTTAATTAGTGTGTGTGTGTGTGTGTGTTTTTTTGTTTTTACTTCTGTTGGTTGAACTGGATGGACTTGTGTCTTTTTCAACCAGATTAACAATGTAACTATGACTACAAGAGTGCTCATCGTTGCCCTTGCAGACTAGACTTTAAGATCATTCTGATCAATAGGCGTAAGCTGGAAACAATTGAAATTCAGTGAGGAAATTCAGTGTGGAAAATAAGAAATTATTTTAACATTTTGATTATAAATAGACTTTAAAGCCTTTTTTTTTTTAAATAAATATTGTTCCTGGGTAATCCCTTATACCCTGGTAGCCCTTATTTCCACTAATCAGCTCTAATCAACCCCATTCTCCCCTCAACTATTATTTTCTTATGATTTTTTTTTCTAATCAAAAATATTTAACCACTTGAGTACCAGGCTGTATTACCCATTCATTATCAAGCCATTTCAGTTTACAGTGTTGCAAAATAGTGCAAACGATTACATTTTATATCACCTTTTTATGACAGATAGAGTTCACACATGCTAAAAATACGCTGAAAGCAATGCGATCCAATGGGCCCTCAACGTTAACACGTGTTTTTGATGCATTTAACACGCACTAAAATACACAAATCGGACGCTCCCAAAAAAGTGATTTTATCCTCCTTATTGACATTTCATCTGAATAGATATTGCATTTTCTCCAGTTCACAAAAAAGGATATTGGAGAACTGAAGAAAGTGCAGAGGCGGGCAACCAAACTGGCATGGAAGACCTCAGCTGTAAGGAAAGATTAGCTGAACTGAATGTATTCTCTCTTGAGAGGGGTGGTTAAGGGGGGATGTAAAATAATACAAATGTTGCGCGCTGCCAATAAGTGCAAAAAACGAAAACCCTAAATATCAGCTGCTGCAACCACTAACTGTCATTAAAAATAAATAAAACAACATGGGATTGCTCTGTTGCAGTATGATCGTACCCACGTAAACAATCAATATGTAAATTACACATCAATTCATGAAAGTAGCAGATAATAAAACATCTAAAATAAATAACAAAAACTAAAAAAATGATTTATATAAACAAATGTGCCAAAAGTGAAATAGGGGTAAAATATGTGTCCTGACAAAGCCCCATGGGCGGATGGCGTAACGCTTTGAGGTGGAGCCAAACAACGTGAGTGTCTCGGTGGACATTGCTATTAAAAGCTGTCTGACTGCTGATGGCATGGAGGCATTTTTATGCTTGTTTGTTGCACAATAAATGTGAGTAGTTTACTGAAAGCTGTACTGGTCTATGCTTATCTTTTAAAACATATTACACAATTGGCGATTGTTTCCTCTTTTATGGTGAGTTGTATGGAGATGCCCATCCTAAGAACCCTGTAATTATTGAGGTGGATATGCAAGGATCTCTTCCTTGTTGAGGATTCCCTCATACATGTGTTGTTGACCTGTATAGCATATGGGTCCAGTAGCAAGGTGAGCGTGCATTTCGCCAGGTGGTGTTGTGGTGAAGCACTGAGTGGCTTCATTACATGGGAGCTAATGTTAGATGATGCACTAAATAAGCACGCTATTGAACTCGTGGGATGCTTATATACTTTCTTATGTACCTGTTGCCACATATTTTACCCTTATATACAGTAGACATGTGCATTTTCGTCCAAATGCATTTTCGTCCGAATTTCTGGTATTTTCGTGCAGAATCCGAAAACCGAAAGATCCGACATAAACAAATGCTTTATTTTTGTTTTCGTTGCGACAACAGTTCGATATAGATAGGAGATTCAACATGACACTGACCTTAGCTCTTTTAGTCCAAGATTATTCTAGAGAGAAAAGATTTGACACAAAGATTTGACGAAGCAGTCGGCGTGAGCGGACATTTATGGTCAGATGCTCTGCCCATAGGCTATAGAAGAATTCTAATTTTGGTTGACTAGTAATAATAATTATTAAATATAATTATTACTAGTGTCATACAACATTAGAATTCTACTATAGCTATATAGATACATAGGCTATAGAAGAATTATAATGTTGGTTGACTAGTAATAATAATTAATAAATATAATTATTACTAAAGTCATACAACATTAGAATTCTACTATAGCTTGTAGGTGGACCATTCGACCGGAAATGTACGATTGCGGCGTCGTACAGTTTAGCTGCTTCTTCGAATCTTCTTAAAACATTCGACAGACACCATAAGCCTTCAATGACAGATTGAACCTTAATTATTTCCGATTTTCGGTCAAATGCATTTTTTAACGAAACAAAATAAATAAAAATGAATTTCGGGAGTAACTAAATAAATACATTTTTTGGACTAAAAACAATATATTTCAGTGTGCACATGTTTAATATACAGTAGGTCAATTTTGCTTTTAGCACATTTATTTATATCAATTCATTTTTTAGTTATTTGTTATTTATTTTAAATGTTTTATATTATCTGCTATTTTAATGAATTGATGTATAATTTACATATTGACTGTTTACGTGGGTATGATTATACTACAACAGTGCAATCACATATTTATTTATTTAAGGGGGATATGATCACCATGTACAGTATAAATGCATAGGTGGTCATAATGAAAAATAGAAAAAGTTGACTTCTACATACGAAAAAGCTTCTTCACAGTAAAGCCCCATACACACGGTCGGATTTTCCGATGGATTCTGTCCTATCAGACAATGTTGTCGGAAATTCCGACCGTGTGTAGGCACCATCGGACAGTTTCCATCGGATTGTCTGACGGACAAAGTCCTATCTCCTGCTGGATAGATTTTTTGACAACAAAGTCCGATCACACCAAATCCGATCGTGTGTAGCGAATTCTGACGGACAAAGTGCTACGCATGCTCAGATCACATTACAAGACCAAAGCTATTGGCTACTAGCCTCTACGTAGTCCCGTCGTAGGCAACAAATGTCACCACGTTCAGAATGATCGGATTTTCCGACAACTTTGTCCGACCGTGTGTACGCAAAACCAACATCGGACAAAGTACGACGGACATGATCTGACGGACCTGGTCCTCGGATAATCCGCGCGTGTGTATGGGGCTTAAGAACTGTGAAAATGTGTTAAAGTCTCCCTCAAAAACTAGTTCTGGCTAGCTCAGTTTATAAAAAAAGTGCTGGATGAATTCCTAAAGTCACAAAATATAACTGGATATTTATAGGTAATAACACCAGAGATATTGATCCAGGTAAGATCTGATTGCCTAGTGGGGGATCAGGAAGGATTGTTTCCCCTGCTGGAGCAAATTGGACCATGGTTCACAGTTTTTTTTTTTTCCTTTCCTCTGGATCAACTGTGAGTATAGGATTTTGCATATGGAGATTTTCTACTTATTTATGTTTTCTGTCAGTTAAACTAGATGGGCTTGTGTCTTTTCTCAATCTAACTACCGTATGTAGCTATGTAACACTGAGCCGAGTTTTGACATCATCATGTAAACCCATTGTAACATGAATTTTAGAGACTGGAATCAAGGAGAAAACTTCACAGAGTTGATTTACTGCCATGTTTCTGTGAATGTAATCTTTTACTGAGAGTCTGGCATCACACTTGCTGTTGGATTTAAAGTGCGCTCAAGAAGAGTGGATTTTTTGCAGTGAGCAGCCAGTTAAAGTGAAGCGGCTGGGACAGCAAACAGTTGTTTTGCTGTGCATTAAAGTGGAACTTCACCCAAAAGGGGAAGTTCCAGTTGTTTGCACCCCCTGCCCCACTGCCATATTTGCCACTTTTTGGGGGAGCAGTTACTTGGTTTTGACAGGTATCCACTCCTACTTCTGGTCAGGTCCGTGGCAACATTCCTTTTTCCTTTTCCCGCTGCCTTCTTGGACACATCACAGATCCCAGAAGACTGGGGGACCATTTACAAAGCGCAGTGCGACTCGCGCATGCGCAGCAGGAAGCCGGCTGAGCAGCTGGAAGGGTTTACTGTCGCTTTCCCTTATCTAAGTTGCTGGCTCCTGCACCCGAAGCTGATTGAAGAAATGGCTTGGGTGAGGACATCGCTGGATCCCTGGACAGGTACAGTAAGTGTCCTTATAATAAAAGTTAGCAGCTACAGTATGTGTAGCTGCTGACTTTTAGCTTTTTTGGGGGGCGGGGGGACTGGAGAGCCACTTTAATGACTGTGGTGACTTGTTCTTTAAAAGGGTTGTATGGGTTAATTTTTTTTTAATGTTATGTTGTGGCCCCAATCCTCCTGTTCTGGGGTCCCTCAGCGGCTGTCTCGGCTCCTCCCCGCAATAGCTAACCCCCGTCTGGGAAGCTCTATCCCAAGGGGGTTAGCTTGCGGGCACGCTCCCTGTCATACACGCTGCGTCCATAGACACAGAGGCGGGCTGCATCATTGTATGTGATTGACAGCAGTGCGATCCAATGGCTGCACTGCTATCAATCTATCCAATCAACGGCCAGACTCCGTGGAGAAGAGAATGCCAGGGGACGTGCACAGCAGGTGAACGGGCTCAGGTAAGTAAACTGGGGGGCTGGGGGGCCGTCATTGCCAGGTGTTTTTTCACCTTAATGCATAGGATGCATTAAGGTGAAAAAACACTAACCTTTACAACCCCTTTAAGTTGCACATTTTTCTCGTTTTGCAATTGGTCAAGAACTGTACACTCACTGAACTGTAAACAGTATTAAGTTATTTATCTAAAAGTATAACCTCTGTGTGGTTTCTAAATAACTAAAAAGAGTTTATCTGGAAAAATAGGAACAAGAAAAGCAGACTGTAAAATTACCTTAAAACAGAACTTCTCCTTACAAGGGAAGTTCCACTTTATCTACTCTTTCCCTCCTTGGAGTTTTTTTTTTTTTTTTTTTTTTTTTTTTAGGGAGAATGTATCTAGTTTTGGAAGTTCTTTTAAGGTCAGCAGCTACTGTATTTGTAGTTGCTGACTTTTAATTTAAACAGAAAGGAAGAAAGAGCAGCGCAATCTTGTAATGTCTCAACCAAATCTAGTGACCTACTAGTATACCTAATTGGGAAAAAAATATGTGTAAACTGTGCAGTGCATGCATCATTACTAAATCAACATAATGAAAGTGTGAAACACCTCAGTATAAACCATAATTAATTAGCAATAAAATGATTAATAAATGTACAAGTATTACAAAGTGCAAATAATCTGTGCTATAAAAAGTGCTTAGTGCAGTAAACATCTACTATATGTCCATAAAGTGCTGAAAAGTGAATCCATATATGATCAAAAAAAAAAAAAAATTATTTTTATATATATATATATATATATACACACAAATATATGCACTAACAACCGATGTGCTCCTTCACCATATGGTTCCGAGATCCCTCACCAGAAACAATGACTGGTCAAGTTATAAACCAGCAGAAGTGCTCTGTGCAAAACCATCCAGCTGGAAAGACTTAATGCTGCTTGCTGCTCCCAACTCCTCTCTAGAATACAACTCAATTGTGCAAGGGGTTTTTTATGAGGAAGAGGAAAGAAAACGTCCATAGCGTAAATCCGTTTAATATGAATTATTTATTAAAAACATTTAGAAAAAATCACATGCAGTGGCGGCTGGCGAAGTTTTAGGATGGGGGCGCCAGACCCCGCCCTTTCTTGTTGACCCCTCCCACTTCTCATAAGCCACACCCATTATCATAATTCGGTGCATTCGTTTGTAGGCATGGCATAGTGAAAAATTGGCGTGGTTTCAGCGCAATAGTGAGCATGATGTTAAGGGGCGTGGCTCTAATGGGGTGTGGTTAGAGTCTGAGATGAATGAGGGATGGAGGGAGAGGGAGGGATAGAGGGATAGAGAGATATGGAGGGACAGCAGGCCCAGATCCTACACCACAATAGAAATATGTGTATTCCAGAAAGTTTAACAATCAGCAGATAAAGATACTCCAAACACCTGGTGTTAGCACTTTAATCATCCCGGCACCATGGTTATTATGGTGTCAGGATGATTGAAGCGCATTATTTATATTATAACATTGTAATATAAAATGAAATCATTCAACTCACCATAATGCAGAGTCAGTGGGAGCCCTGAGTGTGTCACCTGCCACCAGATGCCATCAGGTGCCCCCAGCAGAGTCTGTCCTTACATTAGGTGCCCCCAGCCAAGTCCCTCCTTACATCAGGTGCCCCCAGCAGAGTCTCTCCTTACATCAGGTGCCCCCAGCAGAGTCCCTCTTTACATCAGGTGCCCCCAGCAGAGTCCCTCTTTACATCAGGTGCCCCCAGCAGAGTCCCTCTTTACATCAGGTGCCCCCAGCAGAGTCCCTCCTTACATTAGGTCAGAACAAACATATTACAGCGCACACATGCAAAACTGACATTTACCTCCAGCAAGGCTATTTAAAAAAGCACCTAGACAGACATTTTCAAAAAACATTATCAAAAAATATGGGGATTTGGTCACACCATATTGCTATATGGTGCTTAAGCCCACTTACTGCGACAAAGTACCCCATGCTTAGTGGGTCCTACACTATTCATAGATCGGGAGATCCTGCTTCTCTGAACCAAGGGAGATATACTCCTCTATATGGGAGAACATGAGGTCTCCACCCATGATACAGGTGGTCACTAACTGAGGTACTTACTGAGTGGGGTGCTCCACCCAAAAGGATTTGGTCAAAATCCATACAATAGACAAAAAAGATATTTGGGGGGCACACCCTAAAGAATGCATTAAGATGGTGCTGCCGTAAGACCACACAACAGAACAAACATATATTACAGCGCACACATGCAAAACTGACATTTACCTCCAGCAAGGCTATTTAAAAGCACCTAGACAGTCATTTTCAAAAAACATTATCAAAAAATATGGGGATTTGGTCACACCATATTGCTATATGGTGCTTAAGCCCACTTACTGCGACAAAGTACCCCATGCTTAGTGGGTCCTACACTATCCATAGATCTATCACTATGCCTTCTATCACATAGATCTACCACTATCCTATCGGGAGATCCTGCTTCTCTGAACCAAGGGAGATACTAAGCATGGGGTACTTTGTCGCAGTAAGTGGGCTTAAGCACCATATAAATAAACCATATGGTGAATGATGGTGCTGGAAGTGACCCCAGTGAAAATCAAGTTAATATATATCAAGTTCATAAGGTGATAACATCAACTGGTAAGTCCTTCTGGTCAACTCAATATAAAAAGACTGGAAACAAAGGCTTGACTGATGTCGCTGTGAGGCGTAAATACTCTTACCGGAAACGTTGGATGTGGGTACCGTACAGCATCCACATCAGACAGGCTTAGAGATGAAACGTCTTGCATCTAGGGGAGACCACCGCAGGCTGGAACTCGGACGATTTCCGGGACAGGACACTGGATCAGTCAGCAACGGCAAGGTATGCTCGGCATTCGATCATCCGATGGTCACAAGAATGATCATAGAGACCGGGGAAATGAAATGAAAAATGGAGACCACTCCAATGGTGCAGGTCAAACGGACATAAATTTATTCACATATGCATGTGAAAATAAAAATGAATAAAATCTCGAGACAGTATAAAAAAGATAATTCGGCAATATGAGGGGCGTGAGATAGCAGGCCCGATGCGTTTCGACTAAAGTCTTCCACAGGGGCATATCTCTGTGGAAGACTTTAGTCGAAACGCGTCGGGCCTGCTATCTCACGCCCCTCATATTGCCGAATTATCTTTTTTATACTGTCTCGAGATTTTATTCATTTTTATTTTCACATGCATATGTGAATAAATTTATGTCCGTTTGACCTGCACCATTGGAGTGGTCTCCATTTTTCATTTCATTTCCCCGGTCTCTATGATCATTCTTGTGACCATCGGATGATCGAATGCCGAGCATACCTTGCCGTTGCTGACTGATCCAGTGTCCTGTCCCGGAAATCGTCCGAGTTCCAGCCTGCGGTGGTCTCCCCTAGATGCAAGACGTTTCATCTCTAAGCCTGTCTGATGTGGATGCTGTACGGTACCCACATCCAACGTTTCCGGTAAGAGTATTTACGCCTCACAGCGACATCAGTCAAGCCTTTGTTTCCAGTCTTTTTATATTGAGTTGACCAGAAGGACTTACCAGTTGATGTTATCACCTTATGAACTTGATATATATTAACTTGATTTTCACTGGGGTCACTTCCAGCACCATCATTCACCATATGGTTTATTTACTGTCTTTCAGAGTGCTGTGATATACATACACTCTTGCACATGTAATAGCGCTACATTTTTTGGATTTGCACGTTACTTTGACTTTGTTTGTTTTGTTTGTTGGCAGCTTTTGCATTGTTCAAATTGATTAGCGCGGTTTTTTCCCCAATCCATTAAGCACCATATAGCAATATGGTGTGACCAAATCCCCATATTTTTTGATAATGTTTTTTGAAAATGTCTGTCTAGGTGCTTTTAAATAGCCTTGCTGGAGGTAAATGTCAGTTTTGCATGTGTGCGCTGTAATATGTTTGTTCTGTTGTGTGGTCTTACGGCAGCACCATCTTAATGCATTCTTTAGGGTGTGCCCCCCAAATATCTTTTTTGTCTATTGTATGGATTTTGACCAAATCCTTTTGGGTGGAGCACCCCACTCAGTAAGTACCTCAGTCAGTGACCACCTGTATCATGGGTGGAGACCTCATGTTCTCCCATATAGAGGAGTATATCTCCCTTGGTTCAGAGAAGCAGGATCCCCCGATCTATGGATAGTGTAGGACCCACTAAGCATGGGGTACTTTGTCGCAGTAAGTGGGCTTAAGCACCATATAGCAATATGGTGTAACCAAATCCCCATATTTTTTGATAATGTTTTTTGAAAATGTCTGTCTAGGTGCTTTTAAATAGCCTTGCTGGAGGTAAATGTCAGTTTTGCATGTGTGCGCTGTAATATGTTTGTTCTGTTGTGTGGTCTTACGGCAGCACCATCTTAATGCATTCTTTAGGGTGTGCCCCCCAAATATCTTTTTTTTCCTTACATTAGGTGCCCCCAGCAGAGGCCCTCCTTACATCAGGTACCCAAAGCAGAGTCCCTCCTTACATCAGGTGTCCCCAGCAGAGTCCCTCCTTACATCTGTGCCCCCAGCAGAGGCCCTCAGCAGAGCCCCTCCTTACATCTGTGTCCCCTTCAGCGGCGTCCTCCTTACATCTGTGTCCCCATCAGCAGAGTCCCTCCTTACATCTGTGTCCCCATCAGCAGAGCCCCTCCTTACATCAGTGTCCCCATCAGCAGAGTCCCTCCTCACATGTGTGTCGCCATCAGCAGAGTCCTCCTTACATGTGTGTCCCCATCAGCAGAGTCCTCCTCACATGTGTGTCCCCATCAGCAGAGTCCTCCTCACATGTGTGTCCCCATCAGCGGAGCCCCTCCTTAAACCAGTGTCCCCATCAGCGGAGTCCTCCTTACATCTGTGTCCCCATCAGCAGAGTCCCTCCTTACATCTGTGTCCCCATCAGCAGAGTCCCTCCTTACATCTGTGTCCCCATCAGCAGAGTCCCTCCTTACATCTGTGTCCCCATCAGCAGAGTCCCTCCTTACAGCTGCGTCCCCATCAGCGGAGCCCCTCCTCACATGTGTGTCCCCATCAGCAGAGTCCTCCTCACATGTGTGTACATCAACAGAATCCTCCTCACATCTCAGTGTCCCCATCAGCCGAGTCCTCCTCACATCTCAGTGTCCCCATCAGCAGAGTCCTCCTCACATCTCAGTGTCCTCATCAGCAGAGTTCTCAGCAGCGGAGCCCCTCCTTCATGCCGCGTCTGTCCCCTTCATCGGCAGCTATTCAGTTCCTGGCTTTCTCCATGTGTTCAGCCTCCCCTCTCTACTGAACACAAGGAGATTAGTCCACGTGGCTGTGGCGGCCATCTTTTTGTAGCCTGCCGGCCGGAAGTGACGTCTTGCAAGGAGAGCAAGTCACCCGGCCGTAGTGAAACTACGGGTGGGCGGAAGCTCTCCGGCGCGATGGACTGCACCACAAGCCCATTCAAAACCCTGCAACAAATGAAGCGTCTCGTCTATAGTGAGAGATTAAAATATAACATGCAATAGCTGGCTTTTTTCAGCATCTGTTGTGTAGGGAAAATGTGCTTGAAGGGTGCTAGATGTGATCCTGGACTTTGAGCTCTCCTTTCGTCCCCACATCCAATTACTGCCCAAATCTTGCCACCCAAACTCTGCAACATCTCCAAAATATGCCCCTTCTTAACCAGCGTCACCACAAAGCCTCTTATTCACTCCCTGGTTATCTCTACTCTCGATTACTGCAACTCCCTCCTCATTGGATTTCCTTTACATAGGTTATACCCCCTTAAGTCCATCATGAATGCTGCCGTCAGACCCTTCCACACTACCAACTGTTCAATGTCTGCTACCTCTCTCTGCCGATCTCTCCATTGGCTTCTGATCACCCAGCAAATAAAATTCAAAATACTAACAACTTACAAAGCCATACACAACTTGGACCCCAGCTACATTACAAACCTTGTCTCAAAACACCACCAAACAGTCTTCGGTCCGCCCAAGACTTCCTGCTACCTTATCACCTCCCATGCTCTCCTCCATGAATTCTTCAGAGCCTGTCACGTGCTCTGAAACTCCTTACCCCTATCCGTCTATCTCCTACTGTCCACCTTCTGGTGATCCCTGAAAACCCATCTCTTTAGAGAAGCATATCCTGCCTCAACCCATCAACCAAACGTTACTTGCTCCATCGACTCATCACAGTTTTTACCTTTTGTATCACTTGACTCTCCCTTTTGGATTGAAGGCTCTAATGAACAGGGTCCTCTGATTCCTCTTCTATTGAGTTGTATTGTAACTGTACTGTTTGCCTTAATTTTATAAAGAGTTGTGCAAACTGTTGTAAATCATGTAAAATAATAATAACAATAATTTGTTATGAGCTGGCAAAAGGTCTTATACTAGTCATGGGGTGGTGGGTTGTGTTGCAACAGGTAGCATGGAGGTTTTTGTTTGGTTTTCAAAATGATGGCATCAGTGCATTCTGATCCTCATATGCAGTACACAGTATATACTCACACGCGTGTGTGTGTGTTTGTGTGAACTGGAAGGCATATTGTACTAAATATTTAAATGTATTTTTCTTTGTGTTTATCTCCTAGGCAGTAGAACTCACATCTTTCAAAACGTCAGGTAAGTCACTGTGTGCATTTATTAACACTAGGGACAATTTTCAGAAATGGGATAAAGGGAACCATTAATCAAGCTACAGTATCACAATAGGCATGTTGACATTAATCAAATATTACTATATGAGGCAGCACTTAAAAAGCCATAAATGAATAGTGCTGTATTTATTGCTGTCACACTCTCTCTCTCTCAGCTGTCACTTTTCTAGTGCAGTTTTAAAAACAGTAGATTAGTTATTATGAGCAACCTAAATAAAAATGAAAGAGTATGTTACCCTAATATTTCATATTCCTGATATGTGCCTGCTGTACCATGTGCTTGTATGAAAAAGTATCCTGTTCTCTTTGTATTGTTTGGTTTGTGTGTAATATTTGGTGATCCTTCCAGTCCCCCTGCTTTCCTATTTCAAACTGACCACACTAGGAATAAGAGCACATCCATTTCAGCGTGGTCAGTTTTCTGGTTGTGCTTGGGGAACAGCCTGCCTGGAAATATAGAAGGGTAGTTCCGCACTATGGATTAAATGGTGATGTATATAGCTGCTGCCTCCACTTAAACAACTACCTAGGTACTCTAGATGATAGGGTATAGTAGAGATTGTAGTGGATGTAGCGCTGCCTGCTAGTAATAGGTGTATTAATACAAACTCCAGTATGTGTCTTAATCAATAAACATGTGCAACAAACCAATGGTATGACCAATAAGAGTATTACACCCTAATAAACCAAATCTTATAAAATATACGTTAACTAAAACATCAATATATAATTCATGTACCATTAAATCAATAAAGGTGCCAAAAAATTTAATTTTTTAAAGTGATAAGTGCTATAATTCATAGATGGTGGTTTGGTGGAAAGTGACATGTGCTTAGAAGATATTAGTACTTGATGTAATGTTGCAAGGGGATTGCTTAAACCATACATACAATATAATTGTGCTTCACAAAATCACAGGATCCCTAATAATCATGTGTCTTTGTCTTCACTCGCGCTAACCCTTGTATACCACATTCCCCGGAAAGCATAGCTCCCAACTGTCCCTGATTTCGAGGGACTGTCTCTAATTTGGAACAATGTACCTCTGTCCCTCTTTCCACCTCAGTTGTCCCTGATTTTGGTCTGATCTATATAGTTGTATATAAAATGCACTTTTTATCTTTCAAAAAGTGTTCCCAAGTGCTAAAACTTTCATCAAATTTCTAAATTGCTGCATTTGTACATTTTAAAAGCCAATATAAAGGAATAGTAGTAGTAAAAAAAAAGCGAAGGCCGTGCGGACTCGATGTCCACCGATCTCCTGACAATTGTGTCACAGAGCCTCAGAACGGGAAAGTGCCTATGTAAACAAGGCATTTCCCCGTTCTGGCTTGTATCATGACAGAGATCACCGCTCCCTGTCATCTGAAACTGTGATCGTTGTCATGTGACTTGAAGCCCACCCCCCCCACAGTTAGAATCAATCCATAGGACACACTTAACCCCTTCATTGCCCCTAGTGGTTAACCCCTTCACTGCCAGTGTCATTTACACAGTAATCAGTGCATTTTTATAGCACTGATCGCTGTATAAATGACAATGGTCCCAAAATAGTGTCCAATGTGTCCTCCATAATGTGCAGTCCCGATAAAAATTGCAGATCACCGCCATTACTAATAAAAAATAATTTAAAATAAAAATGCCATAAAACTATCCCCAAATTTTGTAGACGCTATAACTTTTGTGCGAACTTATCAATATACGCTTATTGCAATTTTTTTATTTATTAAAAATATGTACATAAATTCTGCATACCAGTCGGGTAAGTCCACCATGTCCAGGCCCAGCCCTGCACAGATATCCGGCAAATCTGCAGGAGAGCGTAGTACATGTTGACGACCATTAGCAGTGACAATGAGTGCAAAGGGAAAGCGCCATGTATATTTTATGTCTCTGTCTCTCAACTTCTCAAGTAAAGGGCGCAATGCCCTGCAATTTCTGAGAGTAATCTGCGACAAATCTTGGAACAACATAATGGTCTCGCCATTAAAGACAATCCTGTCTTCTTCTTCCTCTGAGCATTATGTCCTCCTTTAACTGAACATTTTTTTTTTTTTTTTAAATTGTAATTTTTATTGGGTTATAAAAGTATAACAATTATGAAAACAAAGTACATTGTATATTATACCAGTATTGTAAGCATAGTGGATACAAATAGTTATAATGAAGTTAAAGAGAACAGGTGAACAGTGTCCATAGTGCAGAGCACAGGGGTGATCTGCACAGCTCAATAATAGTTACATAACAAACAACTCACATGTAGGTAGTAAGGTTGACAATCCAAGGGTAGATATATTAATGGATCAGTGAACAGTCTTGCGGAGGGTACTCGTAGATTAACACAGTATACAAATAGGTACCAACTAGTATACAAATAATATGAAAATAAAATTAACAAGGAAGGAGAACAGAGAAGGGAAAAACAGCACTTCATTTTGGATTAAGACATTTTCCAACGTGTCTACTTGTCTATGTGGCCCATATTCTGATTGATCCCATGGCGCCCAGATTTTATCAAATTGGGGAATAGTGTCTTGTACAGAGGCTGTTAGAAACTCCATCCTCCGAATCTCAGCTACTAGATGTAAAAGTCTAGACCATGAGGGTGGTGTGGTGGATAACCAGCACATTGGAATAATTCGTTTGGCTGCAAGTAAGATATAAGAGATCAGTCTGTTGACTCTTTTGGGTAAACCCTTAACCGGAAGCCCCAATAGACAGTAATGCCCCATACACACGGTCGGATTTTCCGACGGAAAATGTCATATCGGACAATGTTGTGTGAAATTCCGACCGTGTGTAGGCTCCATCGGACATTTTCCATCGGATTTTCCGACGGACAAAGTTTTATCTCCTGCTCTCAATTTTTCCGACAACTAAGTCCGATCACACAAATTCCGATCGTGTGTAGCCTAGTCCGACGGACAAAGTGCCACGCATGCTCAGAAGAAATTCTGTGACGGAAGCGCTCGGTCAGGTAAAACTACCGTTCCTAATCGACACACATTCGTCACGCTGCAATGTTAAAATGTGTTTAATGCAGCGCATTCTCTTTTTCTTTACAATGCAAGAAGAATGACGTTTTTTTAGCTGCTCCTATTCACACTAACTTCTCACAAACTTCTTTCTTTATTGTTTTTCATGATTTCTTGGCTAGATGTTTTTTATTCGTCAGATCTTAAGAATGTTTTTTATATTTTTTGGAGGATTTGTCATTTCTAGTGTTTTTTTTTTTTAAATCCAGATTTCCTTTATTAATTTTTTTTTTTTTTTTTGGGGGGGGGGGGGGGGGGCGGTTGTGTGTCTCAACTTATCCAAACACCATTAGTATCATTTGTAGTTTTAGCCTAAATTCACTCGGAGGTTGTTTGTTGTTGGTGCCCCTTGTTAATTGGACTTTATGATTTGTGAAATGTACCTGCCTACTCACAAATAAACTGTCATTGTTGAAAAGTAAAACACATAGGCAAGGATTTCTTGAAATCAAAAATACCTTTATTTAGGTCTCAGCAACAAACCAAAGAGGAAGGCAGCGATGGAGAAACTTGGGAAATTTGCAAAGCCTTTGACCCCCACGGCAGACATCATTTTTTTATGTTCAAAAATTGGTGGCCTGAGGAGTACGTATCTTAAAAAGGGAGTGCAATCTGGTCCTGAAGTCCAAAACATCCGGAACTGCAGCAGATGCCATCTATGTCCCCAGGCTGTGGTCATACGAGAGGCTCCATCTTCTCTCAGACCAGACTGAATCCAGGTCGTCACACTCTGGTCTTCCTTCCACGCTTCCTTCCAGGCTGTGGCTGTGGTGCTGGAGGTGTGGCAGAAGGAGGAGGAGGAGGCGGAGCATGGTCACTGTCGCAAACATGTGTTACTGGGGTCATCTCCCCAGCCACCCCCTTATTTAGTATCTTGAGGATGACCTCCTCACACATGCTGCGTTGCCCCGCCTCCATATCCTTGAGTTTAGTGGCAGCCAAGGAGCCAAAGGACTCCTCGTAGGTGGGTGTGGCATGTAGTGCCGCTGAAGCCTCCCTTATCAGCCGGAGCGCTGACTCCCCCACCTCCCCCACCTTTCTGGCCCTTTTGAAGGGAAGGCGGAGGGGAGGGACTTGGGAAACAGTCAGGCTCCTAGGCCTACCCACCTCTTGGCTGCCACTAACCCATGCCTCCTCCTGGCTGCCACATTCCACAGCCACCTCCTGGCTGAGGTCTTCCTGTGTATGAAAAAGGGACATAGTTTGAGTTATTTGTTCATCAAACACACACAATTTTCATCTATTGACTGTTGCAAAATGTTTACAAATAGAAAACCATACAATTCTCAGCCCAGCAGTTTAGATTCTTGCCCAAAATGTCTCCAACACTACTGTCTGTTGATATGTCAAACACTTTAGAAAATAAGCACTTGGGGATCCTGAATTAAGTGAACATCATTCATTTTTCCAAAAAATGGGTACAAAAATACTATACCTGGCTCAAGCTGGGCTCCTCCACCTCTTCCTGACTGGAAGGCCCAGGTTGGTCCTCGGAAGCCTCATCAGGGGTGGAATGCATGGACGGACGCGTGGAAGGAAGAGTGAAGAGTGACTCCCTGACATCAGCCTGGTCTTTGAGAAAATGGAGCCTGTCGTAGTACCAGAGCCTGGGGACATAGACCTGATCTGCTGCAGCTCCAGATGCTTGGGACTTCAGGACCTTATTGCGCTCCCTGAAATACGTACTCCTCAGGCTACCAATTTTTGTTCTTAACTTATCAACGGTTGCCGTGGGGATCACTGGCAATACAAATTCCAGAAGTTTCTGCATCGCTGCGTGCCTCTTTGGTTTGTTGCTGTATAGCGGGTGCTTAGCCTGCCACAAAAGGGGCATATCTCTATATTTATCAATGAACAGGGGGAGAAAGCTGACGTCATTGAAGCCATCCATATTCTCTGCAAGACACAACACCAGACAAAACACTAAATAATGTCAGTCTAAACTCTCCTAATCTTCTCCATAAATAAGCCTCAATCTATAAGCAGTCTAGGCTAGTGATGTACCAAGTTCAAATTGTACCTTCGTTATAGCGATCATCTCGTGCGTCAGCTCTCTCTCCCCTCTGCTCACAGATCGTCGCTACGACACACGCGTGTGACGTTTTATATACAGTGCGCATGTGTGAAACTCCGCCCGCCCCTGACGATCTTTCTCGTCTATTCCCCACCCCTTCTCTTTACGGCGCAGTGGGGAGAGCACATGGCGGGGACACAGCAGGTGTGCCCTAAATATTACAGCAATGAGGAGGAGGACGAGGAAAGGCCGGAGGCAGAAACGTCCCGATCCCGGAGTCTAAAATTTAAGGCCTCCAATATGTCTTTTGGAGAAATGTTGGAGATGGTGGACATATTGAAGAGGAGCGACTATGATGGGAAGTATGGGCCTTACCTCAACCCAAATGTCAGAAAGGCCAAGATCATGTCTAAAGTTGTGAGGAGGCTGTACAATAATTTTGGGGTACAACGATCCAAGGAACAACTGAGGAAACGCTGGTCAGACCTGAAACTGAGGGAGCCTGATCAGTACAGAAAGATCAAGCGAGTTCTTCAAAAAAGTAAGTAGTTGTCGTGTGTTGTTTTTTTTTTTTTCTTGCTTGCATACTGCTCCATGTGGTTGTTTTTTCTATGTGGCCACTGTCATGTTCGTGTGTCCATTCGATCGTACTCAACTTCGATCTTTCGGCCACTTATAATGCGATGTTTTGGTGAAGTTTTTAGTGAAAGGAAGTTTGTCAATAGAGATGTCATCAAGAATGTAAAGCAAATTTCTTCAATGTAAAGGAGAGGTCACTCAGTAGCTGTTTACCCATCTGGACTCTAGAGCACTAGTGCTGGGACACCCAAACACCCTTTTCATTATGTTGTTCCACACATGTGCTCCAGTGGATACTATAGGGGTGTCTCCATCTGACAAACTTCAACCAAAAAGGTAGTAACTTTTGCACCTTTACAAAGTGACTACATTAATGTTGTTGTCCTTTGAACCTGGCCACAAACAAGTATTGTCCGTCACTTCCAAGCAATGTTTGACATTTTCTATTTCTGCCCTTAATATATTGTTGTGCTAAGTATTCCTTTTGTACATTCTCATAGGGGAGCGAAGACTCGGGACGTCTGAGGACACCAGGAAACCCACACCTCCCAAAGAAGGGGAAATAGCAACACCAGAAGCAGAGGAGGAGGAGGAAGGAGAGATAATAGAACTTGGAGAACTTGTCACCACAACAGGTGAGTGTGGGAGAACCCAGATACTGGTAAGCTAATCAATGTATGCCTGCCTCTTTTACAATAGTCATTTTTTTTTGTTTGTGTGTTTTTTTTAGGTGATGTGGATGTTGTGGAAGAAGAATCACACTTTACCACTGAAAGTGCACATGTACTCATCGGGGAGATAATGGTGTGCAATCGAGATCTAGATGATATCAAGAAAAACATCAATGATGTTCAACAAAAAATGAAGAACATCATTGATGTTTTAGCGAAAATCTGAAAACGCACAAAGTAATTAACACACATTTGTGGCTGTTTCACCCAAAAATGTTAACTTAAGAACTGTGCCAAATTTGGAAGATGAACACAGTGTGTTAACATGTGCTAGCTCCCATCATGGTGGATGAATGACAACGTTTTGGGGGTGCAACCACTTTACTAACTACTAAAGTGGGTGAGGTGAAGGGGTTGCACCCCCAAAACACGTCCATTGATCCCCATGATGGGAGATTGCACATTTGAACATTCTAGGCATGTGTTTTAGCATCAAATGCCCATTTTGATACCCAAATTGTGTGCATGTTCTAAATTTCACTTTTCCAGGGGTGACACCCCATGTGATGAAGGCACGATCAAACACACTTTGAACATATAGTCATGTCTGATCTTGTCTTCACTTTTGAAAGTTGAACTTTGTAAGTTCCTATGTTCAGTCTGTTATGTTTTGCTACATGCCTGGTTTCCCCAAATGCGCAATGTTAGTAAACAATGTTCTAAAGACCAAAGATCTTTTCAGTTTACAAAAGCATTTTTGAAAGGCACTTGTGAATGTGTTGTAAGTAAAATTTTAACATCTAAAAAATGTGTGGCTTCCTTATTTCAAAACACAAAAGCATTATTTATGTAAAAAGTAAATGATTTGGGTGACAATGGGTGTTATTTACTAAAGGCTATTCCAGTTTGCACTGCAAGTGTATTTTCCGGTGCACTTTTGCAGTGCACTTGTAGTGCATAGTGGATTTGTCTTTTGTAAATGACACCCACAGTGCTTTGTAATAAAACACGTAGCACGCCATTTTCAGGAATACACACATTTCTGTCATGGTGATGAAAAGGAGTATTTTGGGTGTCAGTTATGCACTACAAACCTTACCTAGACAAAATATTAGGTATCACACACACAACATGAGAAGATTCTTTTTGGGAAGAAGAGACTGTGCCCAGAAAGTGCATTCCCACTGTTGAAGATAAAGGCCCAAAAAAGAAAACTACAAATAAGCTAGAACACACCTACAAGAAACACAAGCAGTAAATGACAAGAAATCTTAGGTCTGGTAAAAAAAAATATATTTATTAAAAAATGCCTCTCACATATCGTCAGGCATATCAGTGGCCCCCCTACCCACAAAGTAGTCCATATATCTCTTGCGGACCTCGCGGGCATTTAGAGGGGGCAAGCCAGGACTTGCAGCTTGAAGGGCTGTGAGGTTGGCATTGGAAGGCATGTCCACATCAGGGCCAACGGGCACAACATAGTTGCTGCTATGTCTTTTTATGAAGTTGTGCAATATGCAGCAGGAAAGAACAATGTGGTTCAGTTTATATTCCGCCAAGTTGATGGCCGTCAAAAAGAGACGGAAGCGGCTGGCCAGGATCCCAAAGGTGTTCTCCACCACTCTGCGGGCTCTGGACAGCCGGTAATTGAAGACCCTCTGGTCTGGGGTGAGGGTCCTCATCGGGAAGGGGCGCATCAGATGGCTTGTCAGCGCAAGCGCTTCATCCGCGACAAAGACGAAGGGGAGTCCTTCAGCATTCTCCTCTGGAGGTGGCAAGCACAGACTGCCACTCTGGAGACGCCAGTAGAACTCCGTGTGCGCAATGGCACCACCATCCGAGATCCGGCCATTCTTCCCTACGTCCACATACAAAAACTTGTATGTCGCCGACACCACCGCCAACATCACTACACTATTAAACCCCTTGTAATTATAATAGTATGACCCCGAGTCGGGGGGTGGGATGATGCGGACGTGTTTCCCATCAATTGCTCCTCCACAGTTAGGAAAAAGTAAAGTGGGAGGCCACAGTCTGCCATTCCTGTTGCGTGGAAGGAAACTGTGGAGTCAAACAAGAAAAAAAAAAAATTAGTCACTTTGCACATAAACATTGCAAGCAGATTAGACACTAACATCTTGGAACAAGATCAGACTTAAATTGTAACCTTTAAGGTATTTGCACCCCAAAGTAACAAGGTTCCCTTAGCATATTACTCACCCACCATCAATCCCCCCACTTCTGATGGGCCATTGACAATAACTAGGGGTTGGGGGGGGGGGGGGATTGGACAGGTAACCCTCTCCACTTCATTGATAGCCAAATGGCTCAATAATGTGTGCTAGTTTGGCCAGACCCTCCTTACTTAACACTATTGGCAGCCCACAGGAAAGATAAAAGAAGCTTCCTAATCCCCCCCCCCCCAAAAAAAAAAGGGAAGCACATTTTGACATTCTGCAATTACCTATCAAGCTAATAATAGGAGGAAAAAACAAAAAAATAAAAATAAATAACATTGTAAAGTATTGAGCCAGCCCCTTGCACTACATGCTTTGCTGAATTCCTCCCTAAATATGACCACTATAAAGAGGTAGGTGTATAGTATGTATTGAGCTTGGCAAAGCCAGCAGATAGAGGATTGGTATCATCTGACAGAGCAGTTGGGGGAGGGGGGTTCCTAATGCGTTTGGCACCCCATATTTTAGGGGGTGTTTGGGGGAAAGCAATACTATGGAGCAGACAAAATACATTGCTTAAGTGACTAGGCCATAGGTGTCTATTGGGCCAGAAGAGCATGCTGGGGAGGTAAGTGAAGGGAAAAATGCATGAAGGACAAAAGGGGCACAGCATATTAGAGCATATTGCAATCATGGTAATTAGGGAAGGAGGTCAAAAATACAAGTCATTAGCAAACAGAGCATACATAGAAGGGAATAGTAAAGGAGAAATGTTACCTTAATATAGTCCTCCTGCAGGACCTGGATTATGGCAGAACAGGTCTCTGGAATAATGATTCCCAGAGCCTGGGGAGAGATACCTGTGGAGAACTTCAGATCCTGAAGGCTTCTCCCTGTCGCCAAGTACCTCAACGTGGCAACAAGCCTCTGCTCTGGAGTGATGGCTTGTCTCATGCAGGTATCCTGCCAGCTGATAAAAGGGGTCAGCAAAGCCAAAAGACGGTGAAAAACGGGGTCCGTCATCCGGAGAAAGTTCCTGAAATCATCAGGATTATTCTCCCGGATCTCACGAAGCAAAGGCATGTGCGAGAATTGGTCACGCTGAAGCAACCAATTCTTGGTCCACATACTCCTCCTCGCTCTGTTCATGGATGGGTCTTGGGTCAAAGCTACAAGCCCGACACCAAGTCCCTTTACAGCATGAACTCGGCGACGAGTACGTACAGGAAATATCGCTCACAAACGGTCGGCTGGTCAGAACAGACAAACAGAAAGCACCGATAAACAGCAAGGCCTGAAAGAACGAAATGAATACCAGAAACAAGCAGACAATAAGCAGTGAAAATCAAAGCGTCCTATATCAAGATATAGGCCGCAATGACCAACAAATGCGACTGACTACACGCACCGATAAACAGATACGCACGACAAGCACAAACTGAAGAGCAGTAACGATCTGAGTCAGAAAACTGAGAAGCGCGAATCGTAAGTCCCCAAACTTCTACTAACACGCGATAAACACGGAATCAGCAGAAGGAGCCCAACGGGTGCCGGACGTGGTGCTGAACTTCCCTTTTCTAGTCTCGTGGAAGACGGCTTATGTCACGGCGTTCTTGAAGACCGGAAATTCCGTCAACGTTGTCCGACCTTGTGTACGCAACACCAGCATCGGACAAATTCCAAAGGAAATGATCCGACGGAACTAGTCATCGGAAAATCCGAGCTTGTGTACGGGGCAGTTTTCTGTCCGGCATTGACGGCGTGGTGGAGGGTTTTCAGGCAGTTAGGCCGCGTGTCTGTCGGAGCTCCTCTACCAAGCTGCCATGTGCGTTGCATGCCAAGCCATGCCCCCGCATCTGAAATGTATATGTTATCTTCGGTAACATCACCATTTTTTTAATATTTATTCTACCCAACCATGCAACTGGTCTCTTCTCTATTTTTTTTAACTCTGTTTTAATTTCATTGAGTAGTGGAATATAGTTGGCTTGATATAACTTGTCTATGGTGGGGGTTAGTTTAACTCCTAAATATGTTATTTATTTTCTTTCCCAAGTGAAGGGGAATTCTTGTTGCAGTAAGCTTACTTCTTTTTTTATCTAGGCCCATGTTCAATATTACCGTTTTTATAGGGTTAATCTCAAAATTTGAGAGCTCACCGTATTGTTTAAGTAATTTTATTAAATTAGGTAGTGACAGCCTTGGTTTGGTCATATATAGGAGTATGTCGTCTGCATATGCCGTTAGCTTATGCTCTTCCTCTCCAATTTTTACTCCGCCTATGTCCAAGTTGTTCTGTATTTTAGTTAATAATGGTTCTAACGCAATTACATACAAAAACGATGAAAGCGGGCATCCTTGCCTTGTGCCGTTAGACATTTCAAAAGCAGACGACATACTCCCATTAACCCCAACCCTAGCTGTAGGCTGTTTAAATAGATTGCTAATCCATCTCATGATTCTTGGTCCCAATCCTATGCTCCGGAGTGTTTCAAACATAAATATCCAATCAACTCGATCAAATACCTTTTCGACATCGATCGATATTAAGATCATTGGGGGCCTTCTTTCTTTTTCTTTATTCATTAGTAATAGAGTTCTTATACTATTATCTCTCCCCTCCCTGCCTGGTACAAAACCTGTTTGGTCGATATTTATCAGGTCTGGCATAAAGTTTTTTTAGTCTTGATGCCAGCACTTTGGCATATAGTTTTGTGTCGGCATTTAACAATGCAATGGGATGATAACTAGAACAAATATTTCCATCCTTCCCTGCTTTTGGTATAACTGATATGTTTGTAAGGAGAGATTCCTTTCTTATTTCTTTATTTTCCCCTATGCTGTTAAAGTATTTACATAATTCTCGAACTAGCTGTTCCTTAAATCTTTTATAGTATTTAATTGGGAACCCTTCTGGGCCTGGGCATTTCCCCCCTGGGGTTTCTTTTAGAGCCTTATAAATTTCTTCCTGGGTAATGGGATCATCCAATAAGAGTGTTGCCCTTAAGACGTCTGGTGTATCATTCATGGAAAAGTATTGTTCAATCTCGGTCTGTATTGTTTTTCCTATTTCTTCATCGTCTATTAGGTCTTCATTCAATCTCCAGGAACCCCCTCTCTGACCCATTTCTTTGAGTGTTATCTTTACTATCGCTGTAGCATGGTCAGAGGCAGAGATTTTGATCGCCGCCTCCGTAACCTGCTCCAGCAAGTCGTGTAGTTCTTTTTCTTTGGATATAGTGTTCTCCATGCGTCAAGCAACTGCTGACTATGCATTTTTTTTTTTCAGTTTTAGTTGTTTATTTTCTCTATTCTATTTATTTTCTCTATTCGGTGCACAAGACGTACTATCCAAATCTTGATCTACATAAAACTTAAAGTCTCTTGCTAAGATAAAATTACCCTGTTTGAAGTCTATTAGGGTATTAAGAATCTTATTTAAATATTTTTTTGGGCGTTTGTTAGGGCAATATACATTTGCTAGGGTGTACCTTTCACCTTGAAGAGTTCCCCTCAGGAACAGCAAGCGACCATCTGGGTCTACTTTTCTTCCAAGGTGAAATTAATGTTTCTTGCTATCCCAATAGCAACTCCCTTTGCTCTCCTAATAGGGGAGTCTGCGTAATACCATGTTGTCAATGCACCTGAGTACAATTTGATGTTTGAATCCAATGCAATATGCGTCTCTTGTAGGAAGATTATAGGAAGGAATTATAGGAAGATTATGAATATGGGCGTCCTTCGCGCTGTTTTACGAACTAGAAACTATATTTCAAATGAATATATGAATAAATAAACAAAATCAGTATAGGTGCCAGCACTAATGCTGTATGTGGAAAAATTCCTAAAACAAGCTGCAAAATCTAAAGGTGAACACAAACCCGTGAAACAAAAGATAATGGATGATGATTTTGCGCTAAAGTGCACCAAATAATAAAGGTGTATGCAATATAAATGTGTATGATGTATTAGTGGTCACTGTGCCGTGACTAAGAGAATTAGCATACACTGAACGTGATATAAATAGATGAATCACATAGATAAATCACATAAATACATTATGACATATAAGTGACTAAAAAGTGCAACTGGTGCTAAAAACTCACAACAATAAATGAAGCAAATGCAATCAAAAATCCATAAATATGTGAAAATTGTAAAACAATAGATGAATATAAAAGTGCACAATATGAACCACAAATTGGTGAATAAATGAATAAAAATGGAGTCCACAGGAGGGATTAATGTGAAAGAGGTATGATAGTGGTGGTGACACCCATTGGCGTAAGGCTCTAATAGTCTCTTAAATGTTGATAAGCGGTGGTTCTGCCTCTTTCCAACAGTAGGGGGTGCTGGGTAGTGAGGACCTGCTCCTAAATGGTGCTCCCTAGCCTCTCACCTCTCAAACGATAAATATGGGCATCAAGACCGGCACATATGGTCGGTTCCAATTCTGAATTCCCACTTGGATGGCTCCCAATCCGATCTGCTTCTATTCAAAGGGTTCCATAAACGGAATCTCCACTTCATGAAAGTCGTGGACCCAGGGATAGCCCTCCACTTATTAGTTTGCGGTAATAACTGCGGTCCCGCAGTAGTAGCTCACTCCCGATAAGCATGGGGATCAGGGCGAAGACAAAAAGAAAGAGGGGGACCCGATCGTGAAGTATGTCAAAAATAAGGTGATTTTAATAGAAAATAAATGCTTACATTAAAACGTAGTACAAACAGCCAGAGAGATGTTGGTAAGGTCTCCGTTTTACAGCACTTCCGGTATCCTAAGTCCGGCCAATCCCTACGCGTTGCGTCACGTGACCTCGTGACTTCATCAGGGGATGCTGATTGGCTGTGTTGGATTGTCTTTTATTTATGAAAAACGGAAGTGAGGTGGCGGCCATTTTGCCGCGGTCCGCAGAAGTAAACAAAGCGCGGCCATTTTCTAATGGTCTTTCAGCGCTCTGTAAAGCAGACATCTTTAGTGTCAAATATGTTTATTAGCGGAGATTTATCAGTAACGATGTGATGTTAAGTTGCTAGGTGTTTAACTGTACATTCTATCCAGCTCAGTAGGCTGGGTATATATGGGTCAATGAGTTTTGTCCCTTCATGTAAATTTGGCAGATGACTTGTTTAATGGGTCGTGTGAAACCAATACTGCCATAGCCATTCACAAGTGGCACGGAATAGTGGTGGTTTACGGCCATTTAACTATATACACTGGAACCGATTAAGATCTGTGTTCACTAGCCGATCGGACATCAATAACTGACAATTAGCTGGTTGTCATAATGATATCCTCCTCTAGCCTCTGAAAACAGTAGTCTGGTTTACCCCGATCTGTGAGTGTGTGATCGGGGTGGTTGTACATAAACCAGATATATGGAGAGAAGTTAGACCTGCAAGGTATAGTAATGGAAATGGCAAAAAAGACACCTAAAACACTCCTGGTTATAGGTGATAGACAATCCATTATTGCTATAGATATCATGGTTGTTGGTCAATCAATTAGTTTTAAATTGGGTAATAATTATAACCTCAATATAATAGCGATACAAGCAGCAAAAAGAGACAATTAATTAAAATATGTATAAGATTTAAAATACAGGATGACTATAGAGCAAGATGATTCTCGTCAATCCTCAAATGTAATTTCTAAATATTTAATTACACTTACTACATAAAAATCGAAATATAAAAATTCAAAATTCAAAAATTCTAAAAATTCTAAAAATTCTATCATTTATTATGGGATATTAAAATGTATATAAATGAATAAATAACAGGGTCATCAGTATCTTACTGATGAACACTGTACTATGGATAATAAAATTAAGTGATCTGTTCCCAACCCTGACGTGTTGCCGGGCATATTATTAAAATTATACAAAATTATGAGAAAATATGTATAATAGGCCCGTATTGGAAAACATTAGTTAAAAAGTTGAAACTGCCAGTTATTGGGGTATGTACATGCATATAGGATAAATATCCTGTGTGTCCACCCTCCTCCCGCGTCTGGGACTGGTTACCGGAAATGCCATACCGGGCTCATACATCTTAGACACAATATATAAGCACACTTAAATTATATAAAAATGTAAAAAATTATTGAATGTCATTATTGGTGTGTCATTGCACTAAATATCTCAGAAAATGAAGTGGTGTCTGTGAGTATTGGATGACATTACCGTGTGAATATGTAAATGTCTTCAAAAATTGCTTAAAAAGCAATTTAGATCAAACTCCACGTTCAACCCTTCTGGAACCAATGTCCGCATGGAATAGATCCACATAGATTCCTTCTGACTGATTACCCTTACTCTATGGCTACCTCGCCAGGATGGATTGTACCGTTCTACACCCCAAAACCGCAACTGGTTTGGGTCTTTGTTGTGTACCAAGGCGAAGTGCCGTGAAACATTGTGTTTGGGGCAGCCTTTAATGATCTTCTGGATATGTTCCTTAATGCGTACTTTCAGCTCCCTTTTTGTTCTCCCTATATATTGTAGGTTACAGCTACATTGCAGACAGTAAACGACTCCCTCAGTGCAACAGCTAATAAAATCTTTAATAGTGTACCTTTCTCCTGTTGCCGTAGCTGTAAATTCGGTTCTCTTTCCCTGAAATTTCTGAGCCTTGCGGCAAGCATAGCAATTTCTGCAGGGATAAAAGCCCTTTCCAGAAAAGAAGGAAAAGCCTTTTTTGGGGGGTGGTTCCACTACAGTTTTAACTACTAAGTCTCTCACTGTGGGTGCCCGCTTGTATATAATTTTTGGTTTCACTGGGAGGATCGTTTTGAGATCTTTATCGCTTGTCAGTATATGCCAGTGTTTCTGGATGATTTTGGCAACATCTTTATATTGTGCGTTAAAGTCTAATATCAGACATGGGGCTTCACTCCAGGTGATGGACTTATTTTTGGGTTTATCCTCTAACATGCTGGATCTGTTCATGTTTTCTACTTGCATAATTTGTTTTCTTATCCAGGATTCTTCATAGCCTTTTTCTTTGAACCTGACACCGATTAATTTCGCTTGTGCTTTAAAGTCTTTATATCTGGTGCAATTTCGTCGGATACGTACCAATTGTCCCTTCGGGATGTTGAATAACCAGGGTTTGAAATGGCAGCTGTGCAGTGATATGTAACTGTTTGTATCTACATTTTTGAAATGCGTTTTTGTGATGATCCTGTCCGATATTATGGAAATATTGAGGTCAAGGAAGTCGATGGTAGTTGCATTGATATTCCACACAAGATTAATATTTTTATTGTTTTTATTAAGGTTGTTTAAAAACTCTTCTAATGACTCTTTGCTTCTGTTCCAAATTATGATTAGGTCATCAATATACCTCTTATATAAGGCTAGTTCAGCCGGCATATTCGCATAAACGGAATCTTCCTCCCAGTGTGCCATAAACGCGTTGGCTACACTCGGGGCAAATTGTGCTCCCATGGCAATTCCTATGGCTTGCTTGTAGTACGATTGATTATGCCAGAAGTAACTGCATTTCAAGCTAAAATCCAAACATTTGATTAAAAACTTCCTGTGCTTACATAATAAAGTGCTATGTGCTCTAAGTAACCACTTGGTGGCTGTACAGGCTTCATGATGAGGTACTATAGTGTATAGTGACGACACATCTGCCGTAGCCATGATTGTGCGTCCTTCCAACACTGGCACAGTCTCTAAAAGTTGTAGCACATGTTTTGTATCTTTCAGATACGCTTTAGTTTTCTGCACTGCTGGTTGTATGAAGAAATCTATATATTCGCCCATTCGGGCAGTAAGTGAATCTATCCCATTCACTATAGGTCTCCCTGGTGGGGTTTCTTTATATTTATGAATTTTAGGGATGGTGTATATAATCGGTATCCTACAGGCCTCTGGAATAAGATATTTAGATTCTTTCTTGTTTAGTATATCTTTTTTAATGCCCAAATTCACCACAAGTTCTAATTCCTTCTTGTATTTTTGCGTTGGGTTACCTGACAATTTAATATAAGTCTCCTGGTCTTGTAATTGCCTCTCCAATTCCTGCATGTATTGTTCTTTTGACTGTACAACGACAGCTCCCCCTTTGTCAGCGGGTCTGACAACTATGTCTTTGCGTTGCTGTAACGATTTGATTCCTTTACGGATATGTATGGGATCTGATATTTTCTTGATCTCCATTGTTTGTAAATCTCCCACTACCAGTCTTTTAAACACCTCGATGTGTTGGTTGTTCGAGACTTGGGGATTGTATACTGAATTGTTCGGTAAAGTGCTATGTGCCAAAGGTGGTTGGTGCAGAGTAGGGATGGGCCCTGTGCTCGATGCGAACCCATGTTCGCATCGAGCACCGGGTGTTCGCTCGCTCGGCGAGCCCAGAACTATTTTGGCTGCTCGCATCACATTCGTGTGATACGAGCGGCCCCGCAATGCATTGCGGCCGGCGCGGCCGGCGCAGTGCATTGCTGGCTGATGATTGGCCAAGCATGCACTGTGACCCCGCATGCTTGGCCAATCACAGCGCCGGAAACTCGGAGAGCCATAATTGGCTACAGGCAGGACTCCTGTAGCCAATTACAGCTCAGGGGCTTTAGTACACGCCCCCTCATTTAAAAGGCCGCCACGCCGTCGGCGCCGGTCACATGAGTTCCGGCTTTAGGAGAGATCAGGCTGATTCTGTGTCACTCTTTGCTAGATTCATATAGAAAGATTTGCTCTACTTTGCTAAACCATTGGCTATTTATTTGCTAAACCATTGCTACCTGTCATTGATCGTCCATTGCTGCTGCTGGTTAGTGTGTTTTTAGCTGCTGCTGGGGGTTAGTCTGGTACGTGTCTTACTGTTAGTACAGTATTTCAGTAGTACCAACCGCAGTGCTGTTAGTACAGCACTGCACCCCAAAAGCACCCATAGGACTTCTAGTGTGTTAGTGGCAGCAAACAGAGCTCCTATATTTTCTTCCCAGAAGCACCCATAGGACTTGTACTGTGTTAGTGGCATCACACAGAGTTACTATATTGTCTTCCCAGAAGCACCCATAGGACTTCTAGTGTGTTAGTGGCATCACACAGAGTTCCTATATTTTCTTCCCAGAAGCACCCATAGGACTTGTACTGTGTTAGTGGCATCACACAGAGTTCCTATATTTTCTTCCCAGAAGCACCCATAGGACTTGTACTGTGTTAGTGGCATCACACAGAGTTCCTATATTTTCTTCCCAGAAGCACCCATAGGACTTGTACTGTGTTAGTCCCATCACACAGAGCTCCTATATTTTCTTCCCAGAAGCACCCATAGGACTTGTACTGTGTTAGTGGCATCACACAGAGTTCCTATATTTTCTTCCCAGAAGCACCCATAGGACTTGTACTGTGTTAGTGGCATCACACAGAGTTCCTATATTTTCTTGCCAGAAGCACCCATAGGACTTGTACTGTGTTAGTCCCATCACACAGAACTCCTATATTTTCTTCCCAGAAGCACCCATAGGACTTGTACTGTGTTAGTGGCATCACACAGAGTTCCTATATTTTCTTCCCAGAAGCACCCATAGGACTTGTACTGTGTTAGTGGCATCACACAGAGTTCCTATATTTTCTTCCCAGAAGCACCTATAGGACTTGTACTGTGTTAGTGGCATCACACAGAGTTCCTATATTTTCTTCCCAGAAGCACCCATAGGACTTGTACTGTGTTAGTGGCATCACACAGAGTTCCTATATTTTCTTCCCAGAAGCACCCATAGGACTTGTACTGTGTTAGTGGCATCACACAGAGTTCCTATATTTTCTTCCCAGAAGCACCCATAGGACTTGTACTGTGTTAGTGGCATCACACAGAGTTCCTATATTTTCTTCCCAGAAGCACCCATAGGACTTGTACTGTGTTAGTGGCATCACACAGAGTTCCTATATTTTCTTGCCAGAAGCACCCATAGGACTTGTACTGTGTTAGTGGCATCACACAGAGTTCCTATATTTTCTTGCCAGAAGCACCCATAGGACTTGTACTGTGTTAGTCCATCACACAGAGCTCCTATATTTTCTTCCCAGAAGTAAGGATGAGCCCGGTGTTCGATTCGAACCCATGTTCGAATCGAGCACCGGGTGTTCGCTCGCTCGGCGAGCCCAGAACTATTGGGGCGCTCGCATCAAATTCGTGTGATGCGAGCGGCCCCGCAATGCATTGCGGCCCGCGCAGTGCAATGCTGGCTGATGATTGGCCAAGCATGCACTGTGACCCCGCATGCTTGGCCAATCACAGCGCCGGCAGCGAGGAGAGCCATAATTGGCTACAGGCAGGATGCCTGTAGCCAATTATAGCTCAGGGGCTTTAGTACACGCCCCACGGTATAAGAGGCCGCCGCGCCGGCGGCCTCGCATATTATGTTTCAGACAGTGTCAGCGTGTCAGTGTGCTGCTGACTGCTGACAACAATATGTGCTTTATTTCTGGGGATATGTGTGTGCATGCTGTTAGAACAGCATTGCAGTATCACATCTGGGGGGTGTCTATAGGTGGCCTGTGAAGGAGGGCAGGTTTCCTGTGCTTAGAACTTTCCCTGCAAAAAAGTGTCATTTTTGCAGGAAGAAAGCTATTTAAATCACTCGCGGCTAATGAATTGATGGCTCCTGTAACACAGAGAGCTGTCATTCATTAATAAAAAACAAAAAAAAAAGCGTAGGGGTCCCCCCAAATTCAATAACCAGGCCCTTCAGGTCTGGGATGGATATTAAGGGGGACCCCAGCCAAAAAAAAAAAAAAAAAATGGCGTAGGGTCCCCCTCAAAATCCATACCAGACCCTTGAGGTCTGGTATGGATTTTAAGGGGAACCCTAGCCAAAAAAAATGGCGTGGGGTCCCCCTCAAAATCCATACCAGACCCTTATCCGAGCACGCAACCTGGCAGGCCGCAGGAAAAGAGGGGGGGACGAGAGCGCCCCCCCTCTCGCCTGAACCGTACCAGGCCACATGCCCTCAACATTGGGAGGATGCTTTGGGGGTCTAAGACCCCTAAAGCACCTTGTCCCCATGTTGATGAGGACAAGGGCCTCTTCCCCACAACCCTGGCCGGTGGTTGTGGGGGTCTGCGGGCGGGGGGCTTATCGGAATCTGGAAGCCCCCTTTAACAAGGGGACCCCCAGATCCCGGCCCCCCCCCTGTGTGAAATGGTAAGGGGGTACAAAAGTACCCCTACCATTTCACCAAAAAAGTGGCAAAAATGGTAAAAATGACAGGAGACAGTCTTTGACAATTCCTTTATTAAAATCTTCTTTCTTCTTTCTTCATCCTTCGGTTTCTTCATCTTCTCCTTCCTTCATCTTCTTCCATCTTCTTCTTCCATTTTCTTCTTCCTCCGATCCGCTTCTTCTTGCGCTGGTCTTCTCGTCCTTCTCGTCCGGCATCTTCTTCCGTCGGCGTCGGCGTCGGTGTCTCTGTCTCTTCTTGGGCCGCTCCGCGCAATGGGAGGCTCCCGCTGTGTGAGGCTCCGCTCCGTCTGACAGGTCTTTTATAATGGAGGGCACCTGGTGACCCCGCCCCCTCTGACGCACAGGGACGTCATGGGGAATTCCATGATGGCTTTCCCCATGACGTCAGAGGGGGGCGGGGTCACCAGGTGCCCTCCGTTTTAAAAGACCTGTCAGATGGAGCGGAGCCTCACACAGCGGGAGCCTCCCATTGCGCGGAGCGGCCCACGAAGACACCGACACCGACACCGAAGCCGACGGAAGAAGATGCCGGACGAGAAGGACGAGAAGACCAGCGCAAGAAGAAGCGGATCGGAGGAAGAAGAAAATGGAAGAAGAAGATGGAAGAAGATGAAGGAAGGAGAAGATGAAGAATCCGAAGGATGAAGAAAGAAGAAAGAAGATTTTAATAAAGGAATTGTCAAAGACTGTCTCCTGTCATTTTTACATTTTTGCCACTTTTTTGGTGAAATGGTAGGGGTACTTTTGTACCCCCTTACCATTTCACACAGGGGGGGGGCCGGGATCTGGGGGTCCCCTTGTTAAAGGGGGCTTCCAGATTCCGATAAGCCCCCCGCCCGCAGACCCCCACAACCACCGGCCAGGGTTGTGGGGAAGAGGCCCTTGTCCTCATCAACATGGGGACAAGGTGCTTTAGGGGTCTTAGACCCCCAAAGCATCCTCCCAATGTTGAGGGCATGTGGCCTGGTACGGTTCAGGCGAGAGGGGGGGCCGCTCTCGTCCCCCCCTCTTTTCCTGCGGCCTGCCAGGTTGCGTGCTCGGATAAGGGTCTGGTATGGATTTTGAGGGGGACCCCACGCCATTTTTTTTGGCTAGGGTTCCCCTTAAAATCCATACCAGACCTCAAGGGTCTGGTATGGATTTTGAGGGGGACCCTACGCCATTTTTTTTTTTTTTTTTTTTGGCTGGGGTTCCCCTTAATATCCATCCCAGACCTGAAGGGCCTGGTTATTGAATTTGGGGGGACCCCTACGCTTTTTTTTTTTTTTTTTTTTTATTTTTTTTATTTTTTATAAATTAATTTTTTTTATGAATGAGTTTCAATGAATCACTGTTCTCTGTGTTACGGGAGCCGTGAATTAACATTAGCCGCGAGTGATTTTAAATAGCTTTTTTACTTTCAAAAATGACACTTTGCGCAGAGACAGTTCTAAACACGGGAAACATGCGCCCCTTTACAGGCATACTATAGACACCCCCCAGGTACGAAATTTAAAGGAATATTACACTTTTATTGTTTCAATTTAAGCATTATTAAAATCACTGCTCCTGAAAAAACGGCTGTTTTTAAGAAAAAAATTTGCATTGATACATGTCCCCTGGGGCAGGACCCAGGTCCCCAAACACTTTTTATGACATTAACATGCATATTAGCCTTTAAAATGAGCACTTTTAATTTCGAACGTTCGCATCCATTATAACTAATAGGGTTCTAAAGCTCGCACGGACTTTAGGTCCGTTCGCGGGTTCTGGTGCGAGCCGAACGGGGGGGTGTTCGGCTCATCCCTACCCAGAAGCACCCATTGGACTTGTACTGTGTTAGTGGCATCACACAGAGTTCCTATATTTTCTTCCCAGAAGCACATATAGGACTTGTACTGTGTTAGTGGCATCAGACAGAGTTCCTATATTTTCTTCCCAGAAGCACCCATAGGACTTGTACTGTGTTAGTGGCATCACACAGAGTTCCTATATTTTCTTCCCAGAAGCACCCATAGGACTTGTACTTTGTTAGTGGCATCACACAGAGTTCCTATATTTTCTTCCCAGAAGCACCCATAGGACTTGTAGTGTGTTAGTCCCATCACACAGAGTTCCTATATTTTCTTCCCAGAAGCACCCATAGGACTTGTAGTGTGTTAGTGGCATCACACAGAGCTCCTATATTTTCTTCCCAGAAGCACCCATAGGACTTGTAGTGTGTTAGTGGCATCACACAGAGCTCCTATATTTTCTTCCCAGAAGCACCCATAGGACTTGTAGTGTGTTAGTCCCATCACACAGAGCTCCTATATTTTCTTCCAGAAGCACCCATAGGACTTCAATTGTGTGTTAGTGCCATCACACAGAGCTCCTATATTTTCTTCCCAGAAGCACCCATAGGACTTCAATTGTGTGTTAGTGCCATCACATAGAGCTCCTATATTTTCTTCCCAGAAGCACCCATAGGACTTGTAGTGTGTTAGTCCCATCACACAGAGCTCCTATATTTTCTTCCCAGAAGCACCCATAGGACTTGTACTGTGTTAGTGGCATCACACAGAGTTCCTATATTTTCTTCCCAGAAGCACCCATAGGACTTGTAGTGTGTTAGTCCCATCACACAGAGCTCCTATATTTTCTTCCCAGAAGCACCCATAGGACTTGTAGTGTGTTAGTCCCATCACACAGAGTTCCTATATTTTCTTCCCAGAAGCACCCATAGGACTTCTAGTGTGTTAGTCCCATCACACAGAGCTCCTATATTTTCTTTCCAGAAGCACCCATAGGACTTTTAGTGTGTTAGTGGCATCACACAGAGCTCCTATATTTTCTTCTCAGAAGCACCCACAGGACTCTTCTAGTGTGTTAGTGGCATCACACAGAGCTCCTATATTTTCTTCCCAGAAGCACCCATAGGACTTGTACTGTGTTAGTGGCATCACACAGAGTTCCTATATTTTCTTCCCAGAAGCACATATAGGACTTGTACTGTGTTAGTGGCATCAGACAGAGTTCCTATATTTTCTTCCCAGAAGCACCCATAGGACTTGTACTGTGTTAGTGGCATCACACAGAGTTCCTATATTTTCTTCCCAGAAGCACCCATAGGACTTGTACTTTGTTAGTGGCATCACACAGAGTTCCTATATTTTCTTCCCAGAAGCACCCATAGGACTTGTGTGTGTTAGTCCCATCACACAGAGTTCCTATATTTTCTTCCCAGAAGCACCCATAGGACTTGTAGTGTGTTAGTCCCATCACACAGAGCTCCTTTATTTTCTTCCCAGAAGCACCCATAGGACTTGTAGTGTGTTAGTCCCATCACACAGAGCTCCTATATTTTCTTCCCAGAAGCACCCATAGGACTTGTAGTGTGTTAGTGGCATCACACAGAGCTCCTATATTTTCTTCCCAGAAGCACCCATAGGACTTGTACTGTGTTAGTGGCATCACACAGAGTTCCTATATTTTCTTCCCAGAAGCACCCATAGGACTTGTAGTGTGTTAGTCCCATCACACAGAGCTCCTATATTTTCTTCCCAGAAGCACCCATAGGACTTGTAGTGTGTTAGTGGCATCACACAGAGTTCCTATATTTTCTTCCCAGAAGCACCCATAGGACTTCTAGTGTGTTAGTCCCATCACACAGAGCTCCTATATTTTCTTTGCAGAAGCACCCATAGGACTTTTAGTGTGTTAGTGGCATCACACAGAGCTCCTATATTTTCTTCTCAGCAGCACCCATAGGACTTCTAGTGTGTTAGTGGCATCACACAGAGCTCCTATATTTTCTTCCCAGAAGCACCCATAGGACTTGTACTGTGTTAGTGGCATCACACAGAGTTCCTATATTTTCTTCCCAGAAGCACCCATAGGACTTGTACTGTGTTAGTGGCATCACACAGAGTTCCTATATTTTCTTCCCAGAAGCACATATAGGACTTGTACTGTGTTAGTGGCATCAGACAGAGTTCCTATATTTTCTTCCCAGAAGCACCCATAGGACTTGTACTGTGTTAGTGGCATCACACAGAGTTCCTATATTTTCTTCCCAGAAGCACCCATAGGACTTGTACTTTGTTAGTGGCATCACACAGAGTTCCTATATTTTCTTCCCAGAAGCACCCATAGGACTTGTAGTGTGTTAGTGGCATCACACAGAGTTCCTATATTTTCTTCCCAGAAGCACCCATAGGACTTGTAGTGTGTTAGTCCCATCACACAGAGCTCCTATATTTTCTTCCCAGAAGCACCCATAGGACTTGTAGTGTGTTAGTCCCATCACACAGAGCTCCTATATTTTCTTCCCAGAAGCACCCATAGGACTTGTAGTGTGTTAGTCCCATCACACAGAGCTCCTATATTTTCTTCCCAGAAGCACCCATAGGACTTCAATTGTGTGTTAGTGCCATCACACAGAGCTCCTATATTTTCTTCCCAGAAGCACCCATAGGACTTCAATTGTGTGTTAGTGCCATCACATAGAGCTCCTATATTTTCTTCCCAGAAGCACCCATAGGACTTGTAGTGTGTTAGTCCCATCACACAGAGCTCCTATATTTTCTTCCCAGAAGCACCCATAGGACTTGTACTGTGTTAGTGGCATCACACAGAGTTCCTATATTTTCTTCCCAGAAGCACCCATAGGACTTGTAGTGTGTTAGTCCCATCACACAGAGCTCCTATATTTTCTTCCCAGAAGCACCCATAGGACTTGTAGTGTGTTAGTCCCATCACACAGAGTTCCTATATTTTCTTCCCAGAAGCACCCATAGGACTTCTAGTGTGTTAGTGGCATCACACAGAGCTCCTATATTTTCTTTGCAGAAGCACCCATAGGACTTTTAATGTGTTAGTGGCATCACACAGAGCTCCTATATTTTCTTCTCAGCAGCACCCACAGGACTTCTAGTGTGTTAGTGGCATCACACAGAGCTCCTATATTTTCTTTGCAGAAGCACCCATAGGACTTGTACTTTGTTAGTGGCATCACTCAGAGTTCCTATATTTTCTTCTCAGCAGCACCCACAGGACTTCTAGTGTGTTAGTGGCATCACACAGAGCTCCTATATTTTCTTTGCAGAAGCACCCATAGGACTTCTAGTGTGTTAGTGGCATCACACAGAGCTCCTATATTTTCTTCTCAGCAGCACCCACAGGACTTCTAGTGTGTTAGTGGCATCACACAGAGCTCCTATATTTTCTTTGCAGAAGCACCCATAGGACTTCTAGTGTGTTAGTGGCATCACACAGAGCTCCTATATTTTCTTCTCAGCAGCACCCACAGGACTTCTAGTGTGTTAGTCGCATCACACAGAGCTCCTATATTTTCTTTGCAGAAGCACCCATAGGACTTCTAGTGTGTTAGTGGCATCACACAGAGCTCCTATATTTTCTTCTCAGCAGCACCCACAGGACTTCTAGTGTGTTAGTGGCATCACACAGAGCTCCTATATTTTCTTTGCAGAAGCACCCATAGGACTTCTAGTGTGTTAGTGGCATCACACAGAGCTCCTATATTTTCTTTCTCAGCAGCACCCACAGGACTACCGACTACAATGGCTGGAAGACCGCCAAGGGGAGGCAGAGCGTGCAGAGCCAAGAACACAGGGCAGGCAGGCTCTGTTTCTAGTGGACGTGGCCGTGGCCGTGGACGTGCATCGTCATCAGCACGTGACCATGGGACACGCGCGTCTTTGTTTTCGGCAGCTGGACATGTGGAGCCGCATCATGCTGAAGGCTTGGTAGAATGGATGACCAAGCCCTTCTCATCCTCCTCATCCTCTCTCACCCAGGCTCAGGGTACTGGCAGAGCAGCTGCCAACGCGTACTCAATGGCATCATCAGCCACCCCTTCCCTAGACCCACCATGTCCTCCTGAGGAGTCCCCCGAACTCTTTGAGCACAGTGTTGGGTACATGCTCCAAGAGGATGCCCAACGATTCGAAGGCTCGGATGATGATACCCAGCTTGAGGAAGTCAGTAGTGTGCGCGCAGAGAGAGGGGATGCTGAAGGACAGCAATCTGGCAGTACTGTTCCACCAGCTGCAGCTTACTGCCAGGTTTGCTCTAGTGGTGAAGAGGGAGGGGATGATGAGGTCACTGACGCCACGTGGGTGCCTGGAGGGAGAGAGGATGAGGAGGAGGACGAGGAGGAGGAGGATGCGACGTCACATGTCCAACGAGGCAGGATGCCCCCTGGAGGCCAGCTAGAGGCCAGCACAGCAACTGTACAACACCGCAGAGCTCCGCCTGTGCAGGGCGCTGCCTCTGCACGTTATCAGAAAAGTTCTTTGGTGTGGGCCTTTTTTGAGACGAGTGCATCAGATCGCACCACTGCTATTTGCAATATTTGTCTCAAGCGTATCTCGCGTGGCCAAAACATCAGCCGCTTGGGCACCACAAGCATGACCAGACATATGTCGACCTGCCATGCAGCTCGTTGGCAGGCACACATAAAAGACCCACACCAAAGAACTAAGCGGACCTCTCCTTGCTCCTCATCAGCTGGGATCTCCATCCCCACTACATCTTCAGTCCTCTCTGAAAGCTGCTGTGAGAGGACTGAAGGTGTAGAATTAGGTGTGTCACAACCAAGTAATTGCAGTACACCGACGTCCGATAGTAGCAGGCAAATTTCCCTGCCCCAGCTGCTGGACCGTCGAAAGAAGTACACTCCCAGCCATCCACATGCCCAGCGGTTGAATGCTAGCTTGGCTAAATTGCTAGCACTTCAACTGCTGCCTTTTCAGTTGGTAGACTCGGCCCCCTTCCGTGAGTTTGTTCAATGTGCGGTTCCTCAGTGGTAGGTTCCCAAACGCCACTTTTTCTCACGGAAGGCGATTCCGTCTCTCTACCGGCATGTGGAAGGCAATGTCCATGCCTCGCTGGACAGGGCGGTCAGCGGTAAGGTGCATATTACCGCTGACTCATGGTCCAGCAGGCATGGACAGGGACGTTACCTTTCTTTCATGGCCCATTGGGTCACTCTATTGGCAGCTGGGAGGGATGCAGGACAAGGTGCAGTAGTGTTGGAGGTTTTTCCGCCACCACGCCTCCAAAACGCTACTACTGCTACTGGTTGTGACACACCTCTCTCCTCCACCCCCTCCTCTTCTTCTTCCTCCAGTGCTCTGTCCTCGGAACCAGCGGTGCTCCGTAGGCGTACAAGGGGCTACGCAAGTACGCAGGCAAAAAGATGCCATGCCGTGCTTGCGCTGGTGTGTTTGGGGGACAGGAGCCACACTGGGCCAGAGGTTCTGGCAGCTCTGCAGGGGCAGGCCGAGAGGTGGTTGACGCCACGCCAGCTTAAGCCAGGAATGGTCGTTTCTGACAATGGCACCAACCTCCTCTCCGCCCTGCGACAGGGGCAGCTCACCCATGTGCCCTGTATGGCTCACGTCCTCAACCTGGTGGTGCAGCGGTTCTTGGGCAGGTTCCCAGGCTTACAGGATGTCCTGAGGCAGGCCAGGAAAGTCTGTGTGCATTTCCGCCGATCTTATAATGCCAGTGCTCGGCTGACTGAGCTGCAAAAGGAGCTGAACCTGCCCAAGAACCGCCTAATATGTGACATGCCCACCAGGTGGAACTCAACGTAGGCCATGCTGCAGCGACTGCACACGCAGCAGAGGGCCATCAATGAGTACCTTTGCGACTACGGCACCAGGACAGGGTCAGGGGAGCTTGGTTTTTTTTCCCCACGTCAGTGGAGCATGATCAGGGATGCATGCACTGTCCTCTCACCATTTGAGGAGGCCACGAGGATGGTGAGCAGTGACAGTGCATGCATCAGTGACACTGTACCTCTTGTCCACCTGTTGGAGCATACGCTGCGTGGGATAATGGACAGGGCACTTGAGGCAGAACAGAGGCAGGAAGAGGAGGACTTCCTTGCCTCTCAAGGCCCCCTTTATCCGGACAGTGTTCCTTCTGTCCCACCCATCACACAGGAAGAGGATGAGGATGAGGAGGAGGAGGAGGAGGATTGTGTGAGCATGGAGGTGGAGCCTGGCACTCAGCATCAGCAGCAGCAGTCTTTTAGGGATGATGTACAGTCCCAACAAACCAGTGGACTTGTACGTGGCTGGGAGGAGGTGGCTGGCGATCATGTCATCCTCAGTGACCCAGAAGACTCCGGACCGAATGCCTCAGCTAACCTACGCTGCATGGCCTCCCTGATCCTGCAAAGCCTGCGGAAGGATCCTCGTGTTCTTCGGATCAAGGAGAGGGACCATTACTGGCTGGCCACTCTCCTTGATCCACGGTACAAGGGTAAGGTTGCGGACCTTATCTTGCCGTCGCAGAGGGAGCAGAGGATGAGACATCTCAGGGAGGCCTTGCAGAAAGGTCTGTGCAACGCGTTCCCAGAACCTGGGAGGTTACAAACTCCTGGTCCTGGGCGACGAGTTGCTGAGGCTTCGGTCAGTAGCAGAAGGAGCGGTGGGGAAGGTGGACGTCTGACCGATGCGTTCAGACAATTTTTTAGTCCGCAGCCCAGGTATGATCGGTTCCAGCAACCATGATATACATGGTGCAGGAATATCTTGGGGCAAGGTCAAACTTGGACACCTTTCCCACCGAAAATCCTCTGGCTTACTGGGTCCTGAGGATGGATCACTGGCCAGAGCTTGCACAGTATGCAATTGAGCTACTGGCCTGTCCTGCCTCCAGCGTTCTTTCCGAACGCACATTCAGTGCTGCTGGAGGATTTTTCACCGATCATAGGATGCGCCTGTCCACCGACTCGGTTGATCGACTGACCTTCATCAAAATGAATCAGTCTTGGATCACCACCAGCTACCAGGCACCTGAAGCGGATATAACGGAATAATTTATAATGTCACATCCCTTCAAGACTGCCTATGCTGATGCTGAGTGACTGTCCTGTTATGTTCACTGACTATCCTCTTCCTCCTCCTCAATGATCCATGCCACCACACCAGTGCCTAAGGCACAATGCTTCGCAACACGTGTGACTGCTGTGCTCCAAGTACAGTATCTGTGAGGGGTTGCAGTGTTGTGGCACCAGCACCAGTGCCTAAGGCACAATTTTTCAGCCCCTGTTTAACAGGGGCGTGTAATTACAATTTTTTTTTAAAAAAAAAATGCTTCGCAACACGTGTGACTGCTGTGCTCCAAGTACAGTATCTGTGAGGGGTTGCAGTGTTGTGGCACCAGTGCCTAAGGCACAATTTTTAAGCCCCTGTTGGGGCGTGTAATTACAATTTTTAGGCAATGCTTTGCAACAGGTCTCATTGCTGTGCTAAGAGTACAGTATCTGTGAGGGGTTGCAGTGTTGTGGCACCAGCACCAATGTCTAAGGCACAATTTTTCAGCCCCTGTTTAACAGGGGCGTGTAATTACAAATCTTGATCTAATAGTTCACAGCAGGGCCCATTCCTGCGCCCACCAAGAGTAACTGTGAGAGCTTACAGTCTTGTGGCAACACCGTCCACCACCACCACCACCACCACCCAAAGGCCCAATTTTTCTGCCCTGTTCAACAGGTGCATGCAATTACAAATCTTGATCTAATAACTCACAGCAGGGCCCATTCCTGCGCCCACCAAGAGTAACTGTGAGAGCTTACAGTCTTGTGGCAACACCGTCCACCACCACCACCCACCACCACCAACCACCAAAGGCCCAATTTTTCTGCCCGGTTCAACAGGTGCATGCAAGTACAAATCTTGATCTATTAACTCACAGCAGGGCCCATTCCTGTGCCCACCAGTCTTGTGGCTACACCAACATCTAATAGGGCAAATTTCTGCAGAGTATATACGCCAGGCCCCTACTTTCAAACATCCAACTTACAAACGACTCCTACTTGCAAACGGAAAGAGAAAACAGGAAGTGAGAGGAAATCTACCCCTAGGAAGGGAAATTCTATGCTGTTAGATTTAATTTGGGAAAAAGGTATCTCCTCTCTACTGATGCTTTATCACCAATCCTTGTTTCAAGTCAAACCCCACTTTTCCAAAAACATTTGTCATTGGGACGGAAAGTGAGGTGACATGTTCTGAACAGATGTGCAAAGACAGCAAATGTTACAGGGGTTATAACCCCTCCCTATGTTCTCCAAAAAGCTTAAAAATAGATTTTTTTGGGATGGAGCTACACTTCATAATGTACCTGTTCAGATTCTACTTAAGAACAAACCTACAGTCCGTGTCTTGTTTGCACCACCTATATACTGCTGTTCAGAGTATATAGGGTTGTAGGTATAGGGTTTTATTTTGGGTGCGGGGTCCCCCTTAATATCCATACAAGACCCAAAGGGGCTGGGGTGGGGGGGGGGGGGGGTGATGGGGTAGCCATGCCATTTTTCTCAAGGATTTTCAGCCATATGGCGACCAGGACAAGACATGCCATTAAAGCCGCAAGTGTTTTTAAATGGCTTCTTTTTTTTCCTTTACAAATGTCATTTTGTGCAAGGACAGTTCTAAACACGGGAAACACATGCCACTTCACAGGCATACTTTAGACACCCCCCAGGTACCATATTTAAAGGAAAATTTCACTTTTTTTTTTTTCACTTTATGCATCATTAAAATGACTGCTCCTGAAAAAACGTTAGTTTTTAAAAGTTTTTTTTGCATTGATATATGTCCCCTGGGGCAGGACCCGGGTCCCCAAACCTGTTTTATGACATTAACATGCATATTGGCCGTTGTAATTAGCACTTTTGATTTCGAACGTTCGCGTCCATTATAACGTATAGGGTTCGAAAATTCGCGCAAACTTTCGGTCGGTTCGAAGGTTCTGGTTCGAACCGAACCCGGGGGTGTTCGGCTCATCCCTAGTGCAGAGTGTTAGTTTGGATGGGTTTAAATGGATTACCCATAATGTATTTTTTAATGTTTAATTTTCCACCCCTTCCCCGATTAGTGTCTTTTTCTTTTGAAGTCCCTTTCCCGCTCTACAGCCTCTCTGTCTTCGGGGCTTTCGTCTATTCTTTGTTGTTCTGTCCTCGTCTTGGGTGAGCGGTGGAGTTCTCTCGGTGATCTCCTTGGGGAATGGTCTCTCCGGTCTCTGTCTAAAAAAGAGCCCTGGGTGGATTTCTCATAGTGGTTTCTTTCATATTGATATTGTTGTCTGGGTGGGTCATGATAATATTGTTGCTGCTCTTGATACTGTCTAAGAGGCTCAAATCTGTTGTATGTGGGGGCTGTACTTCTCTCTTGTCTTGGTTGTTGGTAATATGGTTGTTGATATGGGGGGGGGGGTCCTCTATTGTCTCTTTGTTGTTGTGAATTCTGTTGCCAATTGTTATATACCTTCTTATTAACCCAAGGTTTTTTAAAAGGTTTCTTCCAGGTTTTTTTGGGGGTCTGATATGCATATGCTCCCACATTTCTGGGGTCTTGATACATCCTTGGTGTCTCATGTTGTTGAGTGTACCGATGATCTTGACCTGGTCTTGTAGTGGTTTGATCCCTATTTGGGTCGTCCCATCTTGGTCCATTGCTTGGGTACGCCGCTGTGGGATCTTGTATCCTAACTTCTCTTTGAGGCGTGATATATGATGTGGCGGCCAAGACTAACTCGACTCAGGTGTCTGACTATCCCCCCTTACTCCTAATACCCTCCAGGACAGTTGACATTACTCTAAACCGGACCTCACCCTCTTGCAAAGGTGCAACACACCACTACGAGACTTATCACAGTCTAGACGGAAAACACGTATTATTACGCAATGTCCTCTAGATGGAGCTACAGGCAGGAACTTTACCCAAGTCAGCTATGCAAAATTGTAATGTTAAGTTGTTTTGTTCACTGCTGAGGCCACCGGCCATTCGTCATATCTATCTGTCAAACTGAATGTATACGAGTAAGGCGATACCATTGTATCACTATTCATACTGTCGAAACACCTACTGTATATGTTAAACTTTGTATAAAAATTCTGTTTTCAATAAAAAAACTTTCATGGAAAAAAAAAAAAATATGATGTGGCGGGCGGTACTGGTTCACTTTTACTCTGCCATTTAAACACCCGGTTGGTTTTATAATCAGTTACATCACGTTGGTATTTCTTCATCTTCCGCTGTTGTACTTCTAGATCTTTTGCTATTAGATCTATATAGGAAGATTATGTCTCCCCTATACCTTTCTAGCTCTTTTAGCATTTTATATCTTTTTTCTGGGGAGGTCAGCCCTCTTATATTGTATGTGATAAACTTAACGTCTGTCATAATTTGGCTTCGTTATCTTTCTTACTAGTTGAAAAAAAACAAGGAAAAACAGATCCAGCCCCCCTCACCCACACCCCTCTCCCCCAAAAGTCCCTCCCTCCCCTCCTTGAGTCCCTCCCCCCTCCCCTCCCCTCTCTTCAGTTGGTACCTTGACCCCATGGTCTAAAGCCTGATCTAAGGGACCGCCTTGTCCCCCTGCTCTCTCTGCGTCAGTCCGAACACCAGTGTGAACATAGGGCAGCCTGGCAGTGCTGGGGGGGGGGGGGGCGCTCCTCTTCCTGACGAGGGTTCTAGTTAGTGGCTGCTGAGTGCTGATGTGTGGGAATGAATTCCTCACACTGGGACCCCGTCGTTTTAGAGGTACTTTTAACCCCTGCTAGCGTCTGAATATAGCGTTCAAAGCGCCACTGCCAAGGCGCTTTACAGGCACTGCCTATTGATTTCAATGGGCAGGGGCACTTTAGTAGCGGTGTATACACCACTCCTAAAGCACCTCAAAGAAACTACTTGCAGGAATTTTTTTAATCCTTATTTTGAATAAAATTCCGAAATATCACTGACGTCCTTGTCTTGTGACCAGATGGAAGAAAAAAAAAATGGTTCGCTCACATGGGTGGCCAGGAGGGATAAAAGGAGCCAGTTCAGCTGTTGTCCCTCCCCCTACCCAAACAAGGACATGCAGCTGCTTGGGGCTGTACAAATGCTTTGCTTCACAGCTGTGGAAAAAATGAAATTGTTAGAAGAGCTGCAGCGCAACTGCCCTGCAACTACATGCAAAGATTTTGCCTTTTGAGGGTTAAAACAGGCAGTGAGGTAGTGAGATATCACCTCCTGTCGACTAGCCTCTGAAAAGCAATTAATTGCCGATCACCAGTAGCACCTAACCCCTTCCTGACCCCCACACTTTAAATAAACGCCACTATGTCCAGTTCTACATGTTGGGAAGGTCTAATTAAAATCCTGCTAGTTTCAGCTACAGTAGGCTTCAGAGAACACTTGAATCTGGGTTTACACCTAAAAGGATCCGTCGCACAGCAGGGGTCCGGTGCGTCCTGGTTCACCGTTTCAGGTCTGATTTCAGCCTGAATTTTGGGCTGAATTCGGACCTGAAACAGACCAAAAAAGACACATGTTTTTCCGGCAAAACGACCTGCTGTGGAGATATGTGAACTGGCTCCATAGAGAGCCAGTCACATTCTCCTGCTATGTGAATTTCCCTGCATTCAATTCGCATAGATGTGAACCCAGCCTTTATCTCCCGCAGTCCACTGCATAGCTTAATTAGAGACCCTGCCTGATCCATAGCCACTCGGAGGGATGACAGATTATGAGATTATCATTATTAAAGCCCATCTAAATCCAGTCTTTAGCTGTGGCTTCTGTTCCTTTTTTCCAGGCTTGTTTCTTTTCTTTTTTTTTCCATTTTCACCTGCTAATTATGCAAAAAAACATTTCCTGTATAATTCCTGTCTACACTCATTTGTCTATTGTATTTGTGGGGAAATCCATGGCTGTTGCCCAGGCTGGACCTCAAAGATGTTTGCCTTTGTTCATCTTCATTACATGGTGGATTGATGGGGCTGAGTTTATACCAGGGGTCAATTAAAAAGGAGGTCCGGTCGCTAAAATTTTCTTTGGGCTGAGGTCTGCATGCTCCTTAACATAAAATGCGCCCACCAGTGTGCCCCTTAACATAAAATATGCTCATCAGCGTGCCCCTTCACATAAAATGTGCCCATCAGCGTGCCCCTATATTAAAATATGCCCATCAGTGTGCCCTTTATTATAAACGTAAGGGGCATGCTGATGGGCACATTTTATGTTAAGGGGCACTCTGATAGGCACATTTTGTTGTGCCGATCAGAGTGAACCGTAAAATAAAATGTGCCCATCCCCAAGCCCCTTAACAGAAAGTTTGCCCCACATACCTTGAGGGCAGGAGTCGGCACAGGTCGCAAGCTGCAGGGGTGGGAGCTGCAAGATATCATACCTTGCAAGGAGTGAGAGCTGGGAACCACCTAGCAGCAGGGGGGAGCTGGGTGCACACGTGACATCATGCCTCAACTCGCAGCCCAGCAGGGAGTGAGAGCCGGGAGCTGCGATCAGTAGCAGGGGGCAGAGCGCACACGCAATGTCACTGGTTGCTGGGACTCCCAGAAACTGCTGAGATGTGGTACTACACTGGTGGCCTGACGGTGTTCGGACCGCTGGCCGCCGTTTTTGATGGCTGGAATAGGAACTTGTGAAAGTCTTATCTAGAGAAATTCTACATTTTACTGTTATATTAACTGCTGCAACACATCTATTGCTTTTATAACCCTTTTTACATGTCATAAAGTAATAAGTAAATTGATGTACAATAACCTACTCTTAAATTACTATTATATTCAGCCTCTTACTGGAGGTCATATCTTAGCTTTTATAAGTCTTAAAGAGCCTTGTGTGGCTCCTGAGTAAACTCAGGAGCCACGTAATATTTCAGGGTTCAGCTATATCAAGTTTCCCAAGATGCTTTGCATCTCCCGCAGACTCCTGAGCAGACCTGGGAAATCAACATATTTCTGTATCTCCAACTCTCTCATGGAGCTGAATGAGAGCAGTAATGTCAGCAATATTGCTTTTAGAGCAGGACAGCAATGGTAGGAGGAAGATAGAGGTGGGGGGAGGATGAGTAATACTACCTCCTCATTCTTCCCCACATCATAGCGTGGGCAGCCAGAGTGGGGAATAAACATGACAGTTCATGAGATAACAAAGGTTTTATTGAGAGATTGGAGGTGATTTTAGTATAAGGGGTCAGGAATAACTGTTTAGAAAGCACTAATAATATAGTACTCTATCATAGCAGTAAAAAGCAGATTTAATTTTTCTTGAAAGAATGTGAGAGTGGAGTAGCTATATGATCAGAGCAATAGGAAGAGACTGTGGTGTGCTTTTCATTGTTTAGAAAAGCAATTCAGTCATTCTCTTTACAGTGCAGTGCTTGTGTAAACCCTGTAAACACAACAAATTAACCGTGAAATCACAGCACACAAAAAAGTGCACAACAAACATTTTTACCTCATTAGTTCCAAGGTTGCTTGTTTAGCCCTTCTACATTTCCCAATTCAGGGTCTACGCCCAAGGCAGCAGAAATTGGCTGGGAATCTGTTCCTGGCAGCCAAACAAGTGATAGGGAGAGCCTGGGAAAAACGGCGGTTCTACTTTAGGAGGTGAAGGACCCTATGAATCCAATTCAAGTCAATAAAAAAAGATGTCCAGTAGAGTTGAGCGGACACCTGGATGTTCGGGTTCGGCGGGTTCGGCCGAACTTCGGAAAAAAGTCCGGGTTCGGGACCGAACTTGACCCGAACTTGAAGTCCATGGGACCCGGACTTTTGAACACTAAAATGGCTGTAAAAAGGTCATGGAAAGGGCTAGAGGGCTGCAAATGGCAACAAAATGTTGTTAAGAGCATGGCAAGTGATCTGCAAACAAATGTGGATAGGGAAATAACTTAAAATAACATAAAAAAATAAAAAAAAATATGCTGGAAGCCCCCTTCTCAGCAGAAGAGGTACAGGAAGTCATTAAGAACCTCAGAAACTCAACGGCACGATGCCGCACATATGGTGGGAATACCCCAGAATACGCACTTTCTGGAAAAAAATATTCAATTTAATGGATAAGATAGTGGGAAAATAAAATACTTGGAAATTAAATAAAATAGAAAAAATTATAATCTTGACCTAGGAGGACGAAATTCAAATGGAGTAGGAGGTTGAGGTGGCGGTGGATGTGGCGGTGTAGGTGGAAGCGGCGGTGGAGGAGGACGAGGTAGCCAACATTGGTTCAAAAATACAACAATGGCCGGGTAAGGCTAGTGGTGAATGATGTGTCGAATTCTGTCCCCTGTCGCATAGTGTCTGCCCTGTACTGCGCTTGCTCAGTATGTAGGACAAGGGGATTTTGAAACTCTCCGAAGACGATGCGCGGTAAATCCAGGTTCAAGCCACATCATCCGAGGTTGAAGCCTAGCCAAGCGAGCCCGTGAGGGGCCCTGTTACTATGTGCTACCGTATGTCCACTTGGATGGTCGTGCTTGAACCTGCACTCACTGCGCAGGCAACGTTCATCTTTGGAGATTTTGTGAATCTCCTTGTCCTCCATACTGCGCAAGCACTGCACCTGCGCAGTAAGTGGCCGGACACTATCCGATAGCAAGACCGTTTTCGTCAGAACACCGGTATATGTGTCTATTCTGCACAAGGTACGGCCAAGTCCTGTGGGATCCATGCCTGGTTCATTTTAAAGAACGTGAACTTGTCCACATTGGCTCTGGACAGGCGGCTGCGCTTATCTGTGATAACGCCCCCTGCCCTGCTAAATACACGTTCAGATAATACACTGGCGGCAGGGCAGGCCAGCACCTCCAAGGCGTATAGGGCAAGCTCAGGCCATGTGCCCAATTTGGAGACCCAGAAGTTGAAGGGGGCAGACCCGTCATGCAGTACGTGTACGCGTGTGCACACATACTGCTCCACCATGTTGGTGAAATGCTGCCTCCTGCTAAGACGTTCCATCTCAGCTGGTGATGCTGGTTGTTGTGGCGTGCTGACAAAGCTTTTCCACATTCCGGCTATGCTAACCCTGCCTTGCGAGGTGCTGGCGGTGCCCCGGCTGCGTTGGCGACCTCTTCCTTCTTCTCTGCCTTCGCCTTGTGCTTCCACCGCACCAAGTGGGAATGCCACCAGCAGCGCGTCTACCAGCGTGCGCTTGTACTCGCGCATCTTACGATCACGCTCCAGTGAGGTAATTAAGGATGGCACATTGTCCTTGTAACGGGGATCCAGCAGGGTAGCCACCCAATAATCAGCACCAGTTAAAATGTGGGCAACTCGGCGGTCGTTGCGGAGACACTGCAGCATGCTCAACACTGCTCATGTGTGCCAGGCTGCCCAGAGGCAAGGAAAAGCTGTCCTCTGTGGGAGGTGTATCGTCTGTGTCCTCTGTATCCCCCCAGCCACGCACCAGTGATGGACATGAGCTGGTCTGGGTGCCACCCTGCTGTGAACATGGTTCCTCCTCCTCCATCTCCTCTTCATCCTCCACCTCGTCATCCTCCAGAACTGTGCCCTTGCTTGTTGGTGCAGGAACCCACCCTCGTAGCCACTTGTAAATGATTGCCCTGAAAGCCTTGGAAATGAACCCTCTTCCTCCTCCTCCTCCTCCTCATCCTGTGCCACATCCTCTTCCATCATCGCCTGAAGAGTTTTTTTCAAGGAGGCATAGAACTGGGATAGTAACGCTGAGAACGGCGTCATCGGCACTGGCCATGTTGGTGGAGTACTCGAAACAGCGCAACAAGGCACACAGGTCTCGCATGGAGGCCCAGTTATTGGCGGTGAAGTGGCGCTGTTCCGCAGAGCGACTCACGCGTGCGTGCTGCAGCTGAAACTCCACTATCGCCTGCTGCTGCTCGCACAGTCTGGCAAGCATGTGCAAGGTGGAGTTCCACCTTGTGGGCACGTCACATATGAGACGGTGAGCGGGAAGGCCGAAGTTACGCTGCAGCGCTGACAGGCGAGCAGCAGCAGGATGAGAACGCCGAAAGTGCGCACAGACGGCCCGCACTTTCTGCAGCAGCTCTGGCATATCGGGGTAATTCTTAAGGAACCTCTGGACCACCAAGTTCAGCACATGCGCCAGGCAAGGGATGTGCGTCAAACCGGCAAGGCCCAGAGCTGCTATGAGATTTCGCCCATTATCGCACACCACCAGGCCGGGCTAGAGGCTCACTGCCACCAACCACTCATCGGTCTGTTGTTCCATGTCCCTCCACAACTCCTGCGCGGTGTGGGTTTTTTCCCCCAAACAGGAAAGTTTTAAAACTGCCTGCTGTCGTTTAGCCCTGGCTGTGCTGAAGTTGGTGGTGATGGTGTTACGCTGACTGGATGAGGAGGCAGTAGAGGATGAGGAGGCGGAGTAGGAGGAGTTAGCAACAGGAGGCAAACTGAAGTGCCCTGCAATCCTCGGTGGTGGAAGGACATGCGCCAAAGTGCTATCCGCCTCAGGCCCAGCCGCCACTACATTTACCCAGTGTGCTGTTAGGGAGATATAACGTCCCTGACCGTGCTTACTGGTCCACGCATCCGTAGTTGGGTGGACCTTGTCACAGATGGTTTTGCGCAGTGCACACCTGATTTTGTCCCCCACTTGGTTGTGCAGGGAAGGGATAGCTCGTCTGGAAAAGTAGTGGCGGCTGGGCACGACGTACTGTGGGACAGCCAATGACATCAGCCTTTTAAAACTCTGCGTCTCCAGTCAGACGGAATGACAGCATTTCAAAGGCGAGGAATTTTGAAATGCTGGCATTCAGGGCCAGGGATCGTGGGTGGCTAGGGGGGTACTTCCTCTTCCGCTCCAGTGTTTGGGAAATAGAGAGCTGAACGCTTCCATGGGACATTGTGGAGATGGTTGGTGACCCAGGTGGTAGTGTTGCTGGCAGATCCTCTGTCTGCGGGTTGGCAGGTGTCACTGTCACTACAGAGGTGGATGAAGAGGCGGAGACTGCAGCAGAAGAGGAAGCAGGAGGAGCCAGAGACCTTTCTTGGTTTTTGAGGTGTCTACTCCACTGCATCTCGTGCTTTGCACTTAGATGCCTGGTCATGCAGGTTGTGCTCAGGTTGAGAACGTTTATGCCTCGCTTCAAGCTCTGATTGCACAGCGTGCAAACCACTCGTGTCTTGTCATCAGGACATTGTCTGAAGAACTGCCACGCTAGGGAACTCCTTGCACCTGGCTTTGGTGTGCTCGGTCCCTTGCTGCGTTGGGCAGTAGCAGACGTACTGTCTAGGGGACGGACGCTCCGCTTTTGCACCCTGCTCCCTCTTCTGCTGTGCTGGTGGCTCTGTGCGACCACCACCTCTTCCTCTGAACTACACTGGTCACCTGCATGACGTTGATTCCATGTGGGGTCAAGGACCTCATCGTCCTCCACATCATCTTCCACCCAAAATTCACCCCTGCCCTCCTTGTCGGTCTGCACAATGGCTAAAGCAGCAGCAGTTGGCACCTGTGTTTCGTCATCATCCGAGACGTGCTGCGATGGTCCTCCCATGTACTCATCATGAAACATAAGTGGTTGGGCATCGGTGAACACAATCTCTTCCACTTCTGGGGCAGGGCTAGGTGGATGGCCCTGGGAAACCCTGCTAACAGAGTCATCAAAAAGCAGAAGAGACTGCTGCATGATTTGGGGCTCAGACTGCTTGGCTGATTTGCAAGGGGGTGAGGTGAAAGACTGATGGACATCGGCTGCAGGTGCCAACTCTGAACTTTCATCAGGAGACTGGGTGGGAGACAATGTGAAGGAACCGGAGGCACTGTCAGCAGCAACCCAATCTACTATCGCCTGTACTTGTCCTGGCCTCAACATTCGTACAGCCTCATTAGGCGTGCCAAAATACTGCTGCAGGCTTTGTCGCCTACTCGCACCTGAGGAAGGTGTTTCACTAGTACGTCTAGCTGACACAGATCGACCACGTCCTCTCCCTGCAACAGAAGCGCCACCAGCAGCACCACGACCCGGGCCACGTCCCCTTTTTGATGATCTCCTCATATTTTCTAAATTTATGATCTCGCCCTAAATGGGTGTTTTTGTATATAGCAGAATACACGTACAGTGTCTAAAGCGTTTATGAAACGCAGAAAATGCTATTGGGAAGAAAAAAAACACTGCAAAATTAATTTTTTTTGCAATGTTTTTCCAATATCAGAATACACGGATAGTGTCTAAAGCGTTTATGAAAACGCAGAAAATGCTATTGGGGAAAAAAAAACACTGCAAAATTTTTTTTTTCTTTTTTTTTTATGTCAAAATGTTGGGAGGTGTCACTAGGGGGATTGGGGATTGAACGGGATGGACATGGTGTGAGTGAGCTCCTCCTAGGTCCGGGAGATTACCTGCAGCTGAACTCAATTAGCCACATACGAATTCCCACAGACTTTCCCTGCAATGGACAACATGCCGACTGATGGAGACAAACTAGCTGAGAATGTATGGCCAAATGTTTAACTGAATATAGCATTTATAAAGACATCGATATGGAGACACACTAGCGGCTTTTGCAATCCCTGGGAGGAGAGACGGCACGGTCTTACAGACACAGCAGCGAAGCTATACTCCGAGCGCCGGCAAGGAGACCTAATCTTCAGCGTGGATCACACAGCAGTGAAGCTACACTCCAAGCGCCGCCAAGGAGATCTAAATCTTCAGCGTGGATCCGAGACAACCCGAGACACTCCGACGGCATTCGGAAATAACTGGAGACTTACCCCGCACGCCGTCAAGGGAGCGGCTATCCATAGAGCCCTGAAAGGGTCCGAAGTTGTCCGAGGTCTTCCGAGGTTGAGGGCAGCACAGGCACGCCAAAGACACCGAAGCTGAAAACCTACTAGAGCCGCAGGACTGCTCGGAACATACAGAGTACGGTGAATACACAGTATCATTCAACGATCCCTGCCTAAGAGAAGAAGCTATACCCTGCAACAAGATCTTCAGGGAGTTCCAAGAGGGAAAAGGTAATTCGGTGAGGGCACCGTTAAAACCCCACTCCCTTTCTTATTCTCCCTATGGCATATACCTAACAAGAGGATTCCTCTTTATATATATATATATATATATATATATATATATATATATATATATGGATGATAATAAATAAATGGATAATCTGCCCTAAAGACAAAGTAAAGAACAGAAATAAATACATTTTTTTCCCTTGGCCTGCATACCGAGTTTTGGGTTGGATGCGGCAAAGTCCTTTTAAAGATACATACAAGACAATTTGGTGAATACTTTGAAAAGGAAAACAAACAAAATTCACAAACTATACAAAAACTGGGAAGATTCATGATATACAGAAACGTTTTGGAACTGACTTTGGTGTATAGGAATACAGGAATAACCCTGTTGCGGGATGCCTAGATGGGCCTTGGTAACCTAGATGGAAATGTTATAAAACATATGATACAACTATAAACGTAGTATTTCAGACTCTCTTGGTATCAATAATTTTGGCTAAAGTATATACTATATCAAACCCCTACAATATACAATGCCGCCCAAAAGCACACACACGCAAAAAAACAAGAGGGGATCAACTGGCGGTACAATTAAAAATCCTGTTAAACCACAATCGGCACAAAAAACTGATATTAAAGGATTCTTTAAACAAACACAAGGATCACCACAACATGATGGGGAAACATCAAACGAGCTGAATCTTTCCTCTCCCAGTAGAGATCTCGGGCCTATTTTAAATAGCAGCCCCGCAGGGAATACACAACACGCTATTATGGATATGGCAGGAGCAACAAATAGCCCCAACTGGGATATGCAAGCGTATATAAAATTAATACCGACAAGAGACGATATGGATAAATATGTGTATAGACTAGAAACTACATACAAGGAAGAAATAACTATACTGAAAACCTCTCTAGTAGATACACAAGACAAAATCAACGTCATAGATGCTAAACTACTGACTATTGACCAGAAACTTCATACAATAGAAGCAAAAACTATGGAACACGAACAATATTTAAAATATGTGATGGATGCAACAGATGAACTCGAAAAGAGAAGTAGACGAAACAATATAAAAATAAGAGGTTTGCCAGAAACAGCGGGTACGGAAAACTTGAGGCAAACCCTCCAAAACTTATTTAATATCCTGTTAAAACAACCAGATACATCACTAATTGAAATTGATCGTGCACATAGAATACAAGGCCCTAAAAATCGAGATCAAGGAAAACCGAGGGATATACTGTGTAGAATACACTTTTTCCATATTAAAGAGAACATTATGGCAGCAGCTAGAATCCAGAGGGAATTTGAGTTTGATGGAACCCCAATAATATTTCTACACGACCTATCCAAATATACTCTGACCAAGAGGAGAGCGGTTAAACCTTTACTGGATTTACTAAAAGAGAAGGGGATACTCTACAAGTGGGGATTCCCCTTCCAAATAATAGTATACCAAAATGGTCAGAAGAATGTGTTTCGGGACAGTGGGGATCTCCATGAATTTCTCAATCGATTAAGACTACCTCAGATAGAACTGCCATTATGGCCGCAAATGTACCAGGATTTTCCAGGAGCACAATATAGACAGCAATAATTGCATTTTTCTTTGTTGTTTATATATTTTTTATTTTTTTCCTTTTTTCTCTGTATTACTCTTTTGGGTCCCAATTTTAAAGGAAAGGTTTTTTTTTTTTTTTTTTTTTTTTTAAACACGTATTAAATGTTTTATAGGATTATACCACATACATAAATACTTAGGGGAAGAAGAATTGATGATGGTTAGGGGGGGGATGGGACATATATAACCTAAAAATTAGCAGATTTAAGTAAATCAAGCACAATGTAATGACTATGCACATGAGATATATATCAAAGATACGAGGGATGAGGAAATTAAAATTTTTTATTTTTTTTATTTATTTTTTAGCACTTTATAAAATTTGCACACAAAATACAAGATATAAGGGGTGAGAGGGAGGGAAGAGGGAGGGGGAAGAAAAAGAGGGGAGGCAAAGGGAAAAAGGGAGAGAAGAAAGGAGAAAAAAAAAAGAAAACATATCCTCTCCTTCCATGTTTAGGGGTGTGTTTTTTTTTTTTTTTTGTTTTTTTGTTTGGGTGGTGGTAACTTTTTCACGTGGAATTAATACACTAAATAAATTGATAAATTATAGACAAACACAGTAGCACTATGCAATAAATGGAAAATAGGTAGGGGGAGAGGGCTTTCCCCCCCCCCCCTTTTATTCCTTTTTTCTTTTCTTTTTTTTTGCACTTTTTATAAATTTGTACACAAACACAAGATATGAGGGGCGAAAGGGAAGGGGAAGAGGGGGGGGGGGGGATATATCCTCTCCCACAGTGATCTGGTTTTTTTTTTTTTTCCTTTTTTTTTTTTTGAGACCTAAGGGAATTGGATAACTATACTAGAGACGAACGCAAGAAAGGGGGGGGGGGAAGGAAAAAAGGAGAAAAAGGAAAAGGGAAAAATAATATATACAGGATGATATAAGAAAGAGATATAAAAAAGGTCCATAGAAGGCTATATGTATACCTAATTCAAAATGGGGCAAGGGTTAACAGATGAAAGACTGTCGTTCGAGATTCAGTTTAAGATTTAGTTTTTTAGAAAAACATATAAGGATAATTAGAAATAATGTCTTTGCATCTTCGATATACTAAGGATAAAGGTCTTTAATGTTTCTATTAGATAAAGGGATCACCTCGAATTAGATATAAACTACTTCATTTTCAACAAAAAAAAAAAAAAAAAAAAAAGGGGAAGGGATTTTTTTTTTCTCTTTCTGGGTTTTTTTTTTTTTTATTATTTTTTTTTATTTTTTTTTATTTTTTTTGGTGGAGGGAGGAATTTGAATTTTTTTTTTGTTGAACAACGATTCCTGGACCAGGGACACGTTCCATTCCTATAAAATCCCTTGATATCCCCTAAATAGGGAACTTGCATAGTAAGGTTTAGACTCAAAGAAGTCATAGAGTGAATGAATGTGTATGAGTGATTTATGTAGGAAGTGATTTTGGTTATAAGCGGAAGTAATTTTTTATTTTATTTTTTCTCTTCCTCTCTCCTGCCCTTCTTCCCCTCCCCCCTCCCGTCTTTGGTCCTCAATATATGGCTACCATTAAGATTTGCTCATTTAACGTAAGAGGTTTAAACTTACCAACTAAAAGATCACAAATACTGTACTCTCTCCAAAAACAGGGAATAGGGGTTATTTTCTTTCAGGAAACGCATTTTCGTACAGATCATATACCAAATATTCAAAATAGATATTACCCTACCTGGTTTCATGACACATATGCTTACTCAAAATTCAGAGGTGTTTCTATAGCTATTCACAAGTCAATACCTCACCAGGTTATAAATGGATAAAAAAGGATGGGCGGGCAATATTATTGAAACTTAATAAATATGGGAAGAAATATACACTAATCAACATATATCTGCCTAATGTAGACCAAGTTAAAATGGGTACTCAATTATTGACAGAACTAATGGACAGAACTGAGGGAACGACCATAATTGGCGGGGATTTTAATTTTGTGTTTGATCGAAATATGGATACTACAGCAAGAGTAGGACCCCCAGAGAGCACCGACAAAAGAGAATTTAAAAAAATGTTGGATAGACAACACTTAGTAGACATATGGAGGGTAACACACCAATTGGAAAAGGATTATACATTCTATTCCAAAGTACATGATACGTACCACAGATTGGACTACTTCTTGATAAATGCCCAGGCGATAACAACAATTTCTTCTTCAGATATAGGAATTTTTTTATGGTCAGACCATGCCCCAATTTTTCTGAATATAGATGTAATAAAGAACAATACATCGAGAGGTACATGGAGATTAAATGATAATTTGCTCTACGATGAATTCTGTAGTGCTGAGATCAAATTAGCAATACAGAATTTCACACAAGACCATAGTAACGATAACACCTCACTCCCCAACCAATGGGAAACATTGAAATGTATAGTGAGGGGTCTATTCATAAAACACGGGGCAAGGTTAAAAAAAGTAAAAAGTAATGGATCAATAGAACTTACACAAGAAATTGCGGAATTAGAAAAACAACATAAACATAAAGCAACCCGAGAAATACTAATGGCTCTTTCAGATAAAAGAACAGAATTACGTACTTTATTAAATGAACAGACACTGCAGATTAGGGATAAAAACCGCACTCTATACTATCAACAAGGAAATAAACCAGGGAAACTACTAGCAAGGGCCCTACAGCACCAAAACAGAATTACATCAATTGCTAAAATCAAAACAGAGACAGGGGAGATGGTATATGACCCAAAAATGATTCTGCAAACATTTCATACATATTATTCCAAGTTGTATAATATACCAAACCAAGTAGTAGATCAAGATTCTGAAGATTCCTACCAAAAAATAAGACAATATATAACAGAAAACGCGATACCAACACTAACAAATATAGAAAGTGAACAATTAGAAAACAAATTTTCAGAAACCGAGATCTTAAAAGTAATTGATTCACTAATAATAGGCAAAAGTCCAGGTCCTGACGGATTTACCCCACGTTTTTACAAGGCATATAAAGATTTACTTATTCCTATCATGAAACGGACATTTAATTCAGTCTCCTCTTGTCAACCATTCGTAACACAAAGTATGCAGGCATATATATCACTCATACCTAACCTGAAAAAGCTCACACACTTTGTGGAAACTATAGACCAATCTCGCTCACTAATATCGACCTCCGAATATATTCTAAAATTATAGCCAACAGACTTACACCCAAAATTCCTAGATCAATACATCTAAACCAGGTAGGACTTGTAGAAGGACGGGAAGCAAGGGATAATACCTTGAAAACTTTGACACTGGTCGAATATGTCCGGAGACACGCCATCCCATCCTGTCTCTTGGCAATAGATGCTGAGAAGGCCTTTGACAGGGTGGGATGGCGATTCTTCCAGGAGACATTGAGACAATGGGGAATGGGCCCTAGATTACTTGAAAAAATTATGATTTTATATCAAAACCCAACGGCCAAAATACGTGCAAATGGAGAAATATCCCTTGTCCCCTTTATTATATATATTAACCATGGAACATATGATGGTGGCGATTAGGAACAACAAGGATATTCAGGGAATTAAAATAAAAAAACAGGAGTATAAAACAGCAGTATATGCAGACGATTTACTGTTATACATTACCAACCCTATAGTGACATTACCCAATGTAATTAAGGAATTCAAGCGCTTTGCTGAAGTAAGCAACTTTAAGGTTAATTACAATAAATCGGAAGCCTTAAATATTACACTTCCCACACATATTATAGATATACTTAAAAACAACTTCTCTTTTAAATGGCAAAAGAATGCCATTAAGTATATTGGAATATATATACCCAGAGAATTGGAAAAACTCCAAGAAATTAATTATCTGCCATTACTACAAAAAATAACAAAACTACTTAAGAAATATGATAAGGGGACTTTTTCATGGATAGGGCGAATAAACATTATAAAAATGGATATACTTCCTAAAATACTTTGTCTTTCAAACAATTCCAATATTTCCTCTTAAAAATATACTTAACTCCTTACGGAGGGCTATTGGGAGTTTTATCTGGGCAGGTAAACCAGCCAGAATAAGTAGAGAGGTGCTATCTAGGCTTAAGAGACGGAGGACTAGCTCTCCCTGATCTTTTAATTTATCTTAAAGCAGTACTAGTGACCAGAATTGTAGACTGGTTTCATAACAGAGAAAGTAAACAATGGGTGAAACTGGAAGAGGAGATAATTAATATAAAGCTAAAAGCATTACCCTGGATCAAAAAGGAAAAAAGACTACCCCAGAAAGACATGCCACTTTTGGTAGGAGCAACGTTGAAAGTATGGGATGGACTGATGAAGAGGGGAATAGGGTCGTCTTATGTAGGCCCAATGACACCCCTCTTCTGCAATCCAGATTTCCCACCAGCAAAGGAAAGTATGATATTCTTAAAATGGCAGAGAAGAGACGACACAAGAATTGTACAAACCACAGAGAATAATAGGCCTCTCCGATTGGAAGAAATGGGTAACGAATACAAAAATAAATGGATACAATATAGACAACTCCAAGAATACATAACTACCCTTAAGAAGGAAGGTACACTATATAGAGCACCAACCACAATGGAATTATTATTTCTACAAGAACAGAAACCTATACATAATTTATCTAATATATAAAAATATTTAATTGCAAATAATTGGATTCAGGAATTAAGTTTTGTAAAAAAATGGGAGAAGGAGCTAGATATGGTTATACCCAGGGATAAATGGGATAAAGCAATTGCACTAACACACAAAATGTCGATCTCTAGTAGACACCAAGAAAGGAACTACAAACTGTTAGTTAGATGGTACAAATGTCCGAATGACATGCATAAAATTAACCCAGAGAATGATGACACCTGCTGGAGATGTCATAGGGCAGTCGGGACAATGTCTCATATCTGGTACTTTTGTCCAAAGATACAGATATTCTGGGAAAAAATATACAAAATTTATCAAGAGATGACAGGTATAAGTATACAATCGGATATATTGATATCTATATTGTCAATGATACCTGGACCGATAAAGAATATAAAAAAAGGGGTATTAAAACATTGCCTAACAGCAGCCAGAACAGTCATAGCGAGAAACTGGAAAAATAATGTAACACCCCCAATAGAAGAATGGATAGCGGAAATAGACGAGATGCGTTCCCTGGAGGAAAGGATCACTATAGAAAAAAACCTAGAAAACCAAATAAGAAAGATATGGCAAGAATGGGAAGAGTACAAGACTACATCTTCTCTATTGAGAATATAGGAGGAATGTACAGGGTACGGGGAGGGAGGGGCTGGGGCGAGGAGGAGACAGGAGAGAGGTTTCCTTCTTTTTTTTTTTTTGTTTTTTTTTGTTTTTCCCCTTGCCGCAAGGTAGGGATATAGGTATGAATGAAGGGAGGTTATGAAGGAACAGGGGGTAGAATAAATAATGGGATGAATGTATGAATGTAACTTAGTAACACAACAAATATACATTAACGAAATGAAGATTATTTATAAAAATATGGAATATTATAAATGTATATATTAAGAGAAAGGTGATGTAAGTAAATGTAAATAAATGTGAAAAATGTTGTATAAAATAAAGATTTATAAAAAAATGTTTATGAAAACGCAGAAAATGCTATTGGGAAGAAAAAAAACACTGCAAAATTTAATTTTTTTGCAATGTTTTTCCAATATCAGAATAAACGGATAGTGTCTAAAGCGTTTATGAAAACGCAGAAAATGCTATTGGGAAGAAAAAAAACACTGCAAAATAAAAAAAAATTGCAATTTTTTTCCAATATCAGAACACACGGACAGTATGTAAAGCGTTTATGAATACGCAGAAAATGCTATTGGGAAGAAAAACACTGCAAAATTATTTTTTTGTAAAGTGTTTATGAAAAGGCAGAAAATGCTATTGGGGAAAAAAAAACAAAAATTAATTTTTTTTGCAATGTTTTTCAAAATAAAAAAATTTTGCAAAAATGCTTTTTAAAAAAATTTTGCAATGTTTTTCCAATATCAGAATAAACGGATAGTGTCTAAAGCGTTTATGAAAACGCAGAAAATGCTATTGGGATGAAAAAAAACACAGCAAAATAAAAAAAATTTGCAATGTTTTTCCAATATCAGAATACACGGACAGTATTGTAAAGCGTTTATGAAAACGCAGAAAATGCTATTGGGAAGAAAAAAAACACTGCAAAATTAATTTTTTTTGCAATGTTTTTCCAATATCAGAATAAACGGATAGTGTTTAAAGCATTTATGAAAACGCAGAAAATGCTATTGGGGAGAAAAAAAACACTGCAAAATTAAATTTTTTTGCAATGTTTTTCCAATATCAGAATAAACGGATAGTGTCTAAAGCGTTTATGAAAACGCAGAAAATGCTATTGGGAAGAAAAAAAACACTGCAAAATTAAATTTTTTTGCAATGTTTTGCAATATCAGAATACACGGATAGTGTCTACAGCGTGTATGTATGAAAACGCAGAAAATGCTATTGGGGAAAAAAAAACACTGCAAAATTAAATTTTTTTGCAATGTTTTTCCAATATCAGAATACACGGACAGTATGTAAAGTGTTTATGAAAACGCAGAAAATGCTATTGGGGAAAAAAAAAACACTGCAAAATAAAAAATTTTTGCAATGTTTTTCCAATATCCGAATACACGGACAGTATGTAAAGCGTTTATGAAAACGCAGAAAATGCTATTGGGAAGAAAAAAACACTGCAAAATAAAACATTTTTGCAATGTTTTTCCAATATCAGAATAAACGGATAGTGTCTAAAGTGTTTATGAAAAGGCAGAAAATGCTATTGGGAAGAAAAAAAACACTGCAAAATTAAATTTTTTTGCAATGTTTTTGCAATATCAGAATACACTGATAGTGTCTACAGCGTGTATGTATGAAAAAGCAGAAAATGCTATTGGGGAAAAAAAAAACACTGCAAAATAAATTTTTTTTGCAATGTTTTTCCAATATCCGAATATGTAAAGCGTTTATGAAAACGCAGAAAATGCTATTGGGAAGAAAAAAACACACTGCAAAATAAAACATTTTTGCAATGTTTTTCCAATATCAGAATACACGGACAGTATGTAAAGCGTTTATGAAAACGCATAAAATGCTATTGGGGAAAAAAAACACTGCAAAATAAAACATTTTTTTGCAATGTTTTTCCAATATCAGAATACATTTACAATACAATATTCATAAAGCATTTATGAAAACGCAGAAAATGCTATTGGGAAAAAAAAAATGCAAAATTTTATTTTTATGCAATGTTTTTCCAATAGCAGAATACACACAGACTATGGTGTATCTCTTATGCCCCGTACACACGGTCGGAAAATCCGACCACAAAATCCATCTGATTTTTTCCGATGGATTTAGTCCGACACTGGTGTTGCATACACACGGTCGGACAAAGTTGTTGGAAAATCCGATCATTCTGAACGTGGTGACGTTTGTTGCCTACGACGGGACTACGTAGAGGCTAGTAGCCAATAGCTTTGGTCTTGTAATGTGATCTGAGCATGCGTGGCACTTTGTCCGTCGGAATTCGCTACACACGATCGGAAAAAGTCCGATAGGACTTTGTTGTCGGAAAATTTGAGAGCAGGAGATAAAACTTTGTCCGTCGGAAAATCCGATGGAAAATGTCCGTTGGAGCCTACACACGGTCGGAATTTCCGACAACATTGTCCGATAGGACATTTTCCGTCGGAAAATCCGACCATGTGTATGGGGCTTTAGTATATGCAGTGTTGGTCCTAATGGTGCACTGAGCTTGCAGGTAAAACTTTTATATTTTGTCTGGCACTGGCCTCATGGCACTGTTAAAAGACTGTGCACTGCACCCCAGCCAGGGTACAATTGATTTAGGAATCTCTTCAATAATTCTCTCTGCCTTTTTCTTTTGCTTAATAAAGAAACTCCCTACTCTACTCTAGCTATGTAGATCGCTCACTGATCTAACTAATTAGAAGCAAGGTTAAGGAATGCTGACTGCCTGACTGACTGAATCACACTAACTCCTAAAATCCTCTCAGCAGCACAGGAACCGGTCTATAGCAGAATGACGCTGTGTGCTGTGTGTCTGGACTATATATAGAGGCTGGGTCACATGCTGCACTGCCCAATCACAGCCATGTCATTAGTAGGCATGGCTGTGATGGCTTCTAAGGGCACACTAGTGAAACGATCGTCGATTGGCTGCCCTGCAGCTGTTAAAAAGGCGCCAATACAGCGCCGAACACCGGACCCGAACCCGAACTTACAGCCAATAGTTCGGGTTCGGGTCTGGGTCCCAAACACCCAAAAGTCCGGTACGGACCCGAACTTTACAGTTCGGGTTCACTCAACCCTAATGTCCAGCATTCTGTATGATTCCCAACCTAAATTTCAGAGATTTGGGAGCCTAGGCTCAATTATTCCCTTCCATCCATAGACTCAGGTAGCCTGAGTGCCCTGTGACTTTTTGCAGAGTGTTTGGCCTAGTCTGAGGGGGTTGGGCTCTGACCCTCCCCCCACCCCCAAACTTTCTCTTTCTTTTCTTTCCTCATTTTCTTTTCCTCCCTCTGTTTATCTTTTCATGTAGGGCCCTTGACCCTACTCTCCCAGGTTTCTGGGTATATTGTGTCTGCTGTTTTACGGGTTCCTATGTGCTTTTGCTTTGGCAGCCTGCCGGGGAACCCTGCTTCATGTTTATTGTAACAAATTGTACAGTTTCTTGTTCCTTTCTGCGCCCCTGCATGGTTTACTGTTGTTCTTTATTACAAAAATGAATAAACATAATTGTAAAGAAAAAAAACATGCACAAGGGTACAGTAATGGCCTGACCTCTAAGGGAGGGGAAGTCCTCAATCCCTGAACCCCCTGAACGCAAGGCTCCTGACATTAGCAAGGCACTCTTTAGTCTACCTAGGCCAAAGCCAGGGGATCACGTACCGTATTGACCTGCCAAAGCTGGTCCTCCAAGTACTTGGTGGGGGGCTTTCCAGAAGAGAGAGCCCCCCCCCCCCCCCCCCCCTTAGTTGGGGAGAGAAAAAAGTCGCAAAGGCCACAGATCCCTTTTTACAACATCAGTGCAGGCCCCTATGTCATGCACCCTTCATCTCTGTTAGGAAAAAATAAATAAACCACGTACCTGTGATAAATAGTGAAAAGGGGCGTAAAACAAGGTGGGCCTTTTGGCCAGTATAACAATTTCTCCAGACTAGCCAAAAGGCCTGCTCAAAGGGTGTGTGTAAGAAAAGCAATGAGTGATGTGTCCAAGTGTCAGTGAAACTCAGTTGGGTCCCAAACCCATTGTGTTTTTCTGGCACCCCTGGGAAACCACCACCAGGGAGCACATCAGAAGTTCATTGAACCTTGCTCCTGGCCCCTGGCCAGACAATTGCTAGCAAAAAGGTGTCAGTATTTAGGGAGAGTCCTGCCTTCAACCAGGAACAACCGTGGTACATCAGGGCAGAATAAACCTGGGAAGGACTGGTGCCCCCACACAACAAGAGGATCCTGTTCCTGATAGGAACAGATACTATACTTGATCTTAACCAAAAGGGTCATGCTATTTTAAATGGTCTTCTCATGGTCTTCAGGTGGTTAAGGCAAATCTCATAGTGCCTCCAGAAGCTTGCGCAATATGGCCACATCAGATTTGACATGTGTGTAGTGCACCAAGCTTGCTCGATAATCCCCATTTTCTTATTTTCCTGAAGCCTGTGTAGTTACTGTTGGCTGTTAGGATAGGGGGAGGCTATTGGATAGTGTCAGTTGGTTTGATGGACTTGGGCCACTCTCCAATGTATTTATCCCTCTTCCTAGATACTCTTACACCCTTTCTTACTTTCACACCCCCTATCACCCGAGGCTTAGACTTTTTTGCACTGGGACTCAGCAGGCTTATGTTCTTCTATTGTTTTAATGTGCCTTAACCTCAATCAATTGTCTTGTAACTTTGCACAGCCTAAGTTCTCAACTTCCCAAACCTATCCAAGAAGTTTCATGCGGTTCGGAGTTCGAGAAGTTTCATGTGAAAATGGCTTAATGTAGCTTAACGTGTAATAAAGTGCCTAAACCTCAATCAATTGCCCTGAAACTTTGCACAGCCTAAGATCTCAACTTCCCAAACCCATCCGAGAAGTTTCATGCAATTCGGTGTTCCACAAGGCAAACTAGGCACGTTAAGCTTGTTTTTTGGAGAGCTTAACGTACAAAAAAGACCTTAAAATGCACAATAGAAGACTTTATCCATGCCAACATATTCTGAAAGTTTCAGCTGATTTGGTTAATCACACCAAAAGTTATTCACATTAAGCTATATTTCACAATGCTAAAACATTTAATGTGAAAATGGCTTAATGTAAATCTACAAAAAGACCTTAAATCACCCCTTCCCTGCCAGTGACATTTTTACAGTAACCCATGCAATTTTATAGCACTGATCACCAATGATCCCAAAAATTTGTCAAAATTGTCCGATGTGTCCGCCTTAATGTCGCAGTCATGATAAAAAATCGCTGATCGCTGCCATTACTAGTAAAAAAAAAAAATTATTAATAAAAATGTCATAAAACTATCCCCTATTTTGTAGACGCTATAACCTTTGCGCAAACCAATCAATAAACACTTATTGTGATTTTTTTTACCCAAAAAATATGTAGAAGAATACGTATCGGCCTAAACTGAGGAAAAAAAAAATAGTTTTTTTATATATTTTTGGAGGATATTTATTATAGAAAAAAGTAAAAAATATTGCTTTTTTTTCAAAATTGTCGCACATTTTTTTGTTTATAGCGCAAAAATAAAAAACCGCAAAGGTGATCAAATACCACCAAAAGAAAGCTCTATTTGTGTGAAAAAAAGGATGCAAATTTTGTTTGGGTACAACATCGCACGACCGCGCAATTGTCAGTTAAAGCGACGCAGTTCCAAATTGTAAAAAGTGCTCTGGTCAGGAAGGGGGTAAAATCTTCCGGAGCTACAGCGTTTAAAGGGATTTTAAAGTCAGAAGGTTTATTTTATCTTAATGCATTCTATGCATTAAGATCAGAGGCGGCTCTAGGCTTTGTGAGGTCTTAGGCAAAACTTAGACATGAGGCCCTCTCACGCCCATAATTGGAAAAATAATAAAAAAATAATACTACATTGCAATGTACAGTATACAATTAACTGATAGCACTCCACCCATGGCCAGTCCTCAAAGATTCTAGCATGTTATTGGATCATATCACACTGGTGAGCTCACCCAGACGGTCCCTTCCCTTGTTTCGTAGGCTGTGCTCTGCACTCCCCTGGGAGTGTCTTGTCAGCAGATTGCCATTTGTGAGTGGTACATAGAGATAACATTGACAGCTCGAGGTGGCAGCGCCATCCTTCTTCCCGATGCCGGGCTGCATAAAATCTTGGTGCTCCATGATCCACTGTGTCAATTAGTATTGGCTGCAGGGGAGAGGAGAGAGCACTTGACCAGCCACTGTTGTAGAATGCTTGGGCCTGCACTCTACCTTACTGGTAAAGGAGGCCATCCATCAAAGTTATAAGCCAATAACAACCAATGGAGCCTTACCACTTCCTCTGGCTGGTCTAGATCTGTATATGATAGAGTTCTTGGGGACTCAGGTCTCCCGAATTTTCCACCAGGTAGGTAAGAGGAATGCAGCACATATAGGGCCTTTTTTCAAAAGGGAGAAGGATAGGGGGAGGTGGAAGACGATACGTATTCTTCTACATATTTTGGTAAAAAAAAATCGTAATAAGCGATTATTGATTGGTTTGCGCAGAAGTTATAGCGTTTACAAGATAGGGCATAGTTTTATAGCATTTTTATTAATATTTTTTTTTTATTAGTAATGGTGGCGATCAGCGATTTTTATTGTGACTGCGACATTATGGCGGACACAACTGCTATTTAAATGCATTGATTCCTGTGTAAATGACACTGGCAGTGAAGGGGTTAACCACTAGGTGGCAGTGTAGGGGTTAAGTGTGCCTAGAGGTGTGTTTCTTACTGTGGGGGGGGGGGGGGCGTGGCTGTCAGCTAGTGAATGCTGATCTCTGCTCCAATCACAGGGAGCAGAGATCAGCGTCACTAGTTGCTAGGCAGAATGGGGAGATGCTGTTTTTTTTTTTTTTTTCGCATCTCCCCGTTCAGCCTTCCCGTGAGACGATCTCGGGTATCCCCCCGGCAATCGAGTCCGTGAGACCCGCGACCGGCCTCACGGGGGTCCCGATGGCACGGCGGCATCTTAAAGGGGACGTACCTGTACGCCCTTATGCCTGTCCGTGCTATTCTGTTGACGTACTTCGTCGTGCGCCGGTCGGCAAGTGGTTAAGCCATTTTCACATTAAATGTTTTAGCATTGTAAAATATAGCTTAATGTGAATAACTTTTGGTGTGATTAACCAAATCAGCTGAAACTTTCACTTTTGCGTGAAGTTTGGGGGAAATTGGTTGACATTTAAGGTCTTTTTTGTACGTTAAGCCACATTAAGCTCCCCAAAAATCAAGCTTAATGTCCCTAGTTTACCTTGTGGGACACCGAATCGCATGCAACTTCTTGGATGGGGTTGAAAAGTTGAGAACTTAGGCTGTGCAAAGTTTCAAGACAATTGATGGAGGTTAAGGCACATTATGGTACGTTAAGCTCTTTACATTAAACGTTTTAGCATTGTAAAATATAAAATCTTCAAGACTCAGAAGTGAAATCAAGTGTAGTTTATTACATATTGGCTCATTACAGAGAATGTAAAAAGAAAACAAATCAGCGCAATATAAATAACCCTTAGGAAGCTGCTGGACACCAAGGGTCAATAATCCAAATCTGAAAAGTAAAAATATAAAAAGACAGGGCCGCGCTAAAAAAACACAAGTCCATAGATCATATGAATAACAATAGATTAGCAATTCGTGAGGTCTTCAGTAATGAACTACAGATAAAAAACATGCAGGTGACTTTGTGGGAAAAACAGAAACTTCCACCAATGATAAAGATGGCAGCTCACCTCACTGAGTGGACCCTTTAATTATATAGGGTCTGATACACTTTCCCAATCTGGGTATAGTAACGGTGAATCACATGAGCAACGGTCAGATGCAAGAAGTTCCCCTCTTTGATCGATCTTACAGTCAACGCTCTCCACTATCTGACCTAGGTAACAATTTCAGAAAGCAGATCAGTCTTTTTCAGCACCAGTATTCTGTGATTTTGGCAATGAGGCCCCTCTTTTGGCTCTTCTTCCCATTCCGGCTTCTTCACACACTTCCCTGTCCGCTTCCAGCAAGTGTCGTCTCCAGTTCCTAGCGGAAATTACGTTCTGCTAGGAACTGGAGACGAAGGGTCCACTCAGTGAGGTGAGCTGCCATCTTTATCATTGGTGGAGGTTCCGTTTTTCCCACAAAGTCAACTGCATGTTTTTTATCTGTAGTTCATCACTGAAGACCTCACAGATTGCTAATCTATTGTTATTCATATGATCTATGGATGGTGTTTTTTTTAGCCCTTCACTGTCTTTGTATATCATTACAGAGAATGTTGTTCTTTGTTTTTTTAGAAGCGAAAAGACCTTCTTGTCTGAAACCCTCCTTACTCAATGAGGGCAAAACTGAAACTTCTAGCATGGTAGATAGGAGGGGGGTATACAAGCACATACCACATACACAAAACTCAAGTAATAAACAAGCTTCTGTGGTAGCACATCTACAGTGTCTTGAAAAAGTATTTCTACCCCTTGAAACTTTCCACATTTTTTCATATTAAAACCAAAAACGTAAATATATTTTATTGGGATTTTATGTGATATTCCAACAAGTGGCACATAATTGGGAAGTGGAAGGAAAATGCTAAATGGTTTTAATTTTTTTTTACAAATAAATATCTGAAAAGTGTGGCATGCATTTGTATTCAGACCCCATTACTCTGAAACCCCTAACTGAAATCTAGTGGAACCAATTGCCATAACATTAGCATCAACATTCACAACCAAGATTTTACTTAAATAAGATGCAGGGTGCATAGCTGTTTTCCTGACACAGTGATTTGGCACTGGGATGTTACCCAGGACTCATACAACAGCATCTGTATGTTGTAAGGGGATAAGACTGCACAGTATAGGCCACTAACTTGACATCCTGCATGTTTTATTCATTTTGTCCAGCCCACAATGTGTATAAGCCACCATACATCACACCTATTAAAAAAAAACAAAGGAAAACTTTTTTTTTAGTTTTGGATAGGGTATAAAGAGATTAGAACACTTGCAAATTAATGAAAGTCAAAAGGGGATTTTGTATATGCCTCTGACAACCACATACAATTTAATATTTTTATATAAATCATTTTAATTATATCACATATTAAAAACATTCATTAAAATAATTATGTATGGGCCTGGTGTTCGATTCGAACCCACGTTTGAATCGAACATCGGGCGTTCGCCCGCTCGGAGAGCCAAGAACTATTTGGGCTGTTCGCATCACATTCGTGTGATGCGAGCGGCCCGCAATGCACTGCGCCAGTCACAGTGCATTGCTGGCTGATGATTGGCCAAGCATGCACTGTGACCCCGCATGCTTGGCCAATCACAGCGCCGGCAGCGAGGAGAGCCATAATTGGCCTACAGGCAGGATGCCTGTAGCCAATTATAGCTCAGGGGGTTTAGTACACGCCCCACACTATAAAAGGCCGCCGCTCTGGCGGCCTAGTGTACTGTGTTCCGGCGGTAGTGAGTGACTGTGTCAGTCACATTAGCTGCTATCTGTGATACATTCTACATTGCTGATGCTGAATGCTGATCATTTGATTTTGTATTCATTCTGCTGATTGCACTGCTGCTGACAGTATCTGCAGTGCTGTGTTATACATTCTGCTGTGCTGAGTGGTGACATTATCTGCTGAGTGCTGAGTCTAACTTTATCTGCTGTGATTCTGGGGATTAGTCTAGTGTGTGCGTGCTGTTAGTACAGCATTGCAGTATCACATTACCTTTACCCTTCTGGCCTGTTGTGATCTAAGGCAGCCAGCCAGGCATTTGCAGGAGCTAGCGTGTGTGTGTGTGCTGTGTGAGTACAGCACAGCACACACAATAAACCAACTCAGCCTCTATCTGCCGTAAGGCCCTGTTGTTGTCATCTAAGGCAGCCAGGCATTTGCAGGAGCTAGCGAGTGTGTGTGTGTGCTGTGTGAGTACAGCACACAATAAACCACCTCAGCCTCTATCTGTCATAAGGCCCTGTTGTCATCTATCTGTCATAAGGCCCTGTTGTCATCTAAGGCTATAAATGTGGAAAACACTGCGCTACCTTAGAGGAAAATCCCCTAAATGTGAAAAAGCAGCTAACATATAAATAAACAAAGTCAAATGTGAACAAAAATGTAGCGCTAAAACTGATACACTCAATGACAAGTGATATTTGAATAGAAATACGAAAATAATATAACACAGTGAAGGTGAACATCAACGGGCAATGCCAAAAAGGAATGATGTTAACATAAACTCATATATGCAGTTCATATGATGTGGACACTGATAGCCCCAGATGGATCACACAAATTGACTCGGGATGAGGGAAAACAGCCACACAAAAAAGAACACAGCTTGTCTGCTGATAAGGGAATAGATGGATACTCTTACCAGAGATGTTGGATACAGCTACCGTACGGTATTTGTATCGGACAAGCTTAGGTGGTGGAGTTCTTGCTTCAATAAGGCCCTGGTGTTGTGATCTAAGGCAGCCACCACCTCAGCCTCTATCTGCCGTATGGCCCTGTTGTTGTCATCTAAGGCAGCCACCCCCACAGCCTATATCTGCAGTAAGGCCCTGTTGTTGTCATCTAAGGCACACAGTCATCTAAGGCTGCCAATACCTCAGCCTCTATCTGCCATAAGGCCCTGTTGTTGTCATCTAAGGCAGCCACCACCTCAGCCTCTATCTGCTGTAAGGCCCTGTTGTTGTCATCTAAGGCAGCCACCACCTCAGCCTCTATCTTCCGTAAGGCCCTGTTGTTGTCATCTAAGGCAGCCACCACCTCAGCCTCTATCTGCCGTAAGGCCCTGTTGTTGTCATCTAAGGCAGCCACCACCTCAGCCTCTATCTGCCGTAAGGCCCTGTTGTTGTCATCTGAGGCAGCCACCACCTAAGCCTCTATCTGCCATAAGGCCCTGTTGTTGTCACAATAAACCACCTCAGCCTCTATCTGTCATAAGGCCCTGTTGTTGTCATCTAAGGCAGCCACTAAGGCAGCCACCACCTCCACCTCAGCCTCTATCTGTCATAAGGCCCTGTTGTTGTCATCTAAGGCAGCCACCACCACCTCAGCCTCTATCTGTTGTCATCTAAGGCAGCCACCTCCTCAGCCTCTATCTTCCGTAAGGCCCTGTTGTTGTCATCTAAGGCAGCCACCACCTCAGCCTCTATCTGCCGTAAGGCCCTGTTGTTGTCATCTAAGGCAGCCAGGCATGTGCAGGAACTAGCGTGTGTGTGTGCTGTGTGAGTAGAGCGCAGCACACAATAAACCACCTCAGCCTCTATCTGTCATAAGGCCCTGTTGTTGTCATCTAAGGCAGCCACCACCTCAGCCTCTATCTGCCGTAAGGCCCTGTTGTTGTCATCTAAGGCAGCCACCACCTCAGCCTCTATCTGCCGTAAGGCCCTGTTGTTGTCATCTAAGGCAGCCAGGCATTTGCAGGAGCTAGTGTGTGTGCTGTGTGAGTAGAGCGCAGCACACAATAAACCACCTCAGCCTCTATCTGTCATAAGGCCCTGTTGTTGTCATCTAAGGCAGCCACCACCTCAGCCTCTTTCTGCCGTAAGGCCTAGTTGTTGTCATCTAAGGCAGCCACCACCTCAGCCTCTATCTGCCGTAAGGCCCTGTTGTTGTCATCTAAGGCAGCCACCACCTCAGCCTCTATCTGCCGTAAGGCCCTGTTGTTGTCATCTAAGGCAGCCAGGCATGTGCAGGAACTAGCGTGTGTGTGCTGTGTGAGTAGAGCGCAGTGTCATCTAAGGCAGCCACCACCTCAGCCTCTATCTGTCCTAAGGCCCTGTTGTTGTCATCTAAGGCAGCCACCACCTCAGCCTCTATCTGCCGTAAGGCCCTGTTGTTGTCATCTAAGGCAGCCAGGCATGTGCAGGAACTAGCGTGTGTGTGCTGTGTGAGTAGAGCGCAGCACACCATAAACCACCTTAGCCTCTATCTGTCATAAGGCCCTGTTGTTGTCATCTAAGGCAGCCACCACCTCAGCCTCTCTATCTGTCGTAAGGCACAGTTGTTGTCATCTAAGGCAGCCACCACCTCAGCCTCTATCTGCCGTAAGGCCCTGTTGTTGTCATCTAAGGCAGCCACCACCTCAGCCTCTATCTGCCCTAAGGCCCTGTTGTTGTCATCTAAGGCAGCCATCTGCAGGAGTTAGTGTGTGTGCTGTGTGACTCCAGAACAATATACACTACCCACTACAATGCCTGGAAGACCGACAAGGAGAGGCAGACAGTCCCGAGGCAAGAACACAGGGCAAGCAGGCTCTGTGTCTAGAGACAACAGTGCTGGTCATGGACGTGGATGTGGTGCATCGTCATCAGCATGTGGCCATGGAACACGCTTGTCCTTCTTTTCGGCAGCTGGACATGTTGAGCCGCACCATGCCGAAGGCTTGGTAGAGTGGATGATCAAGCCCTCCTCATCCTCCTCATCCTCTCTCACCCAGGCTCAGGGTACTGGCAAAGCAGCTGCCAACGCATACTCAATGGCATCATCAGGCACCCCTTCCCTAGACCCACCATGTCCTCCTGAGGAGTCCCCCGAACTGTTTGAGCACAGTGTTGGGTACATGCTCCAGGAGGATGCCCAGCGTTTTGAAGTCTCAGATGATGATACCCAGCTAGAGGAAGGCAGTAGCGTGAGCGCAGAGAGAGGGGATGCTCAAGGACAGCAATCTGGCAGTCATGTTCCACCAGCTGCAGCTTACTGCCAGGTTTGCTCCAGTGGTGAAGAGGGAGGGGATGATGAGGTCACTGATTCCACGTGGGTGCCTGAAGGGAGAGAGGAGGAGGAGGCGGCACATGTCCAACGAGGCAGGATGCCCTCCGGGGGCCAGCTTGAGGCCAGCACACAAACTGAATCACACCGCAGAGCTCCGCCTGTGCAGGGCGCTGCCTCTGCACGTTATCACAAAAGTTCTTTGGTGTGGGCCTTTTTTGAGACGAGTGCATCAGATCGCAACACTGCTATTTGCAACATATGTCTCAAGCATATCTCGCGTGGCCAAAACATCAGCCGCTTGGGCACCACAAGCATGACCAGACATATGTCGACCTGCCATGCAGCTCGTTGGCAAGCGCACATTAAAGACCCACACCAAAGAACAAAGCGGACCTCTCCTTGCTCCTCATCAGCTGGGATCTCCAACCCCACTATACCTTCAGTCCTCTCCGAAAGCTGCACTGAGAGGATTGAAGGTGTAGAATTAGGTGTGTCACAGCCAAGTACTTGCGGGCACTCAGTTAGCAGTACACCGACGTCCGATTGTAGCAGGCAAATTTCCCCGCCCCAGCAACTGGACCGTCGAAAGAAGTTTACTCCCAGCCATCCACATGCCCAGCGGTTGATTGCTAGCTTGGCTAAATTGCTAGCACTTCAAATGCTGCCTTTTCAGTTGGTAGACTCGGCCCCCTTCCGTGAGTTTGTTCAATGTGCGGTTCCTCAGTGGCAGGTTCCCAAACGCCACTTTTTCTCATGGAAGGCGATTCTGGCTCTCTACCGGCATGTGGAAGGCAATGTCCATGCCTCGCTGGACAGGGCAGTCAGAGGTAAGGTGCATATTACCGCTGACTCATGGTCCAGCAGGCATGGACAGGGACATTACCTGTCTTTCACGGCCCATTGGGTCACTCTTTTGGCAGCTGGGAAGGATGCAGGACAAGGTGCAGTAGTGTTGGAGGTTGTTCCGCCACCACGCCTCCAAAATGCTACTACTGGTTGTGACACACCTCTCTCCTCCACCCCTTCCTCTTCTTCTTCCTCCATGGCCTCTTCGAGGGCTCTGTCCTCGAAACCAGCGGTGCTCCGTAGGCGTCCAAGGGGCTACGCAAGTACGCAGGCAAAAAGATGCCGTGATTGCGCTGGTGTGTTTGGGGGACAGGAGCCACACTGGGGCAGAGGTTCTGTCAGCTCTGCAGGGGCAGGCCGAGAGGTGGTTGACGCCACACCAGCTTAAGCCAGGAATGGTGGTTTGTGACAATGGCACCAACCTCCTCTCCGCCCTGCGACAGGGACAGCTGACCCATGTGCCCTGTATGGCTCACATTCTTAACCTGGTGGTGCAGGTACCCAGGCTTACAGGATGTCCTGAGGCAGGCCAGGAAAGTCTGGGTGCATTTCCGCCGATCATATAATGCCAGTGCTCAGCTGACTGAGCTGCAAAAGGAGTTGAACCTGCCCAAGAACCGCCTTATATGTGACATGCCCACCAGGTGGAACTCAACGTTGGCCATGCTGCAGAGACTGCACACGCAGCAGAGGGTCATCAATGAGTACCTGTGCGACTATGGCACCAGGACAGGGTCAGGGGAGCTCGGATTTTTTTCCCCACGCCAGTGGAGCATGATCAGGGATGCATGCACTGTCCTGTCACCATTTGAGAAGGCCACGAGGATGGTGAGCAGTGACAGTGCATGCATCAGTGACACTATACCTCTTGTCCACCTGTTGGAGCATACGCTGCGTGGGATAATGAACAGGGCACTTGAGGCAGAACAGAGGCAGGAAGAGGAGGACTTCCTTGCCTCTCAAGGCCCCATTTATCCAGACAGTGTTCCTTCTCTCCCACCCATCACACAGGAAGAGGAGGAGGAGGAGGGGAGGAGGATTGTGTCAGCATGGAGGTGGAGCCTGGCACTCAGCATCAGCAGCAGCAGTCTTTTAGGGATGATTTACAGTCCCAACAAACCAGTGGACTTGTACGTGGCTGGGAGGAGGTGGCTGTGGATCATGTCGTCCTCAGTGACCCAGAAGACTCAGGACCGAATGCCTCAGCTAACCTACTTTGCATGGCGTCCCTGATCCTGCAAAGCCTGCGGAAGGATCCTCGTATTCTTCGGATCAAGGAGAGGGACCATTACTGGCTGGCCACTCTCCTTGATCCATGGTACAAAGGTAAGGTTGCGGACCTTATCTTGCCGTCGCAGAGGGAGCAGAGGATGAGACAACCCCGGGAGGCCTTGCAGAAAGGTCTGTGCAACGCGTTCCCAGAGACTGGGAGGTTACAAACTCCTGGCTCTGGACGACGAGTTGCTGAGGCTTCGGTCACTAGCTGAAGGAGCAGTTGGGAAGGTGGACGTCTGACCGATGCGTTCAGACAATTTTTTAGTCCGCAGCCCCAAGGTATGATCGGTTCCAGCAACCATCGCCAGCGTCTGATATACATGGTGCAGGAATACCTAGGGGTAAGGTCAGACTTGGACACCTTTCCCACCGAAAATCCTCTGGCTTACTGGGTCTTGAGGATGGATCACTAGCCAGAGCTTGCACCGTATGCAATTGAGCTACTGGCCTGTCCTGCATCCAGCATTCTTTCTGAACGCACATTCAGTGCTACTAGAGGCTTTGTCACTGATCACAGGGTGCGCCTGTCCACCGACTCGGTTGATCGACTGAACTTCATAAAGATGAATCAGTCTTGGATCACCACCAGCTACCAGACACCTGAAGCTGATATAACTGAATAATTTGTAATGTCACATCCCTTCAAGACTGCCTATGCTGATGCTGAGTGACTGTCCTGTTATGTTGACTGACTATCCTCTTCCTCCTCAATGATCCATTCCTGATGATAGCTTGGAAGAACATTTTTGTTTCTGTGTGCCACCACCAGTGGCTAAGGCCCAACTTTTCAGCCCCTGTTTAACAGGGGCGTGTAATTACAATTTTTTTGCAATGCTTTGCAACATTTTCTGAGCCCCTGTTTGCAGTGTTGTGGCACCAGGGCCTAAGGCCCAATTTTTCAGTGTAACAGGGGCGTGTAATTACAATTTTTTAATGCAATGCTTTGCAACAGGTCTGACTGCTGTGCTCAGAGTACAGTATCTGTGAGGGGTTGCAGTGTTGTGGAACCAGCACCAGTGCCTAAGGCCCAATTTTTCAGCCCCTGTTTAACAGGGGCGTGTAATTACAATTTTTTATGCAATGCTTTGCAACATGTCTCATTGCTGTGCTCCGAGTACAGTATCTGTGAGGGGTTGCAGTGTTGTGGCACCAGCACCAGTGCCTAAGGCCCAATTTTTCAGCCCCTGTTTAACAGGGCGTGTAATTACAAATCTTGATCTAATAATTCTCAGCAGGGCCCATTCCTGCGCCCACCAAGAGTAACTGTGAGGGCTTACAGTCTTGTGGCGACACCGTCCACCACCACCACCAGTGCCTAAGGCCCAATTTTTCAGACCCTGTTTAACAGGGGCGTGTAATTACAAATCTTGATCTAATAATTCTGAGCAGGGCCCATTCCTGCGCCCACCAAGAGTAACTGTGAGGGCTTACAGTGTTGTGGCAACACCAACATCTAATGGGGCAAATTTCTGCAGAGTATATACGGTAGGCCCCTACTTTCAAACATCCAACTTAGAAACGACTCCTACTTGCAAACGGAAGGAGAAAACAGGAAGTGAGAGGAAATCTACCCCTAGGAAGAGAAATTCTATCCTGTTAGATTTAATTTGGGAAAAAGGTATCTCCTCTCTACTGATGCTTTATCACCAATCCTTGTTTCAATAAAAAACCCACTTTTCCAAAAACATTTGTCATTGGGACGGAAAGTGAGGTGAAATGTTCTGAACAGGTGCACAGACAGCAAAACAAATGTTACAGGGGTGATAACCCTTCCCTATGTTCTCCATAAAGCTTAAAAATAGATTTGTTTTGGATGGAGCTACACTTAAAAATGTACCTGTTCAAAATTAAAAACAGATTCTACTTAAGAACAAACCTACAGTCCCTGTCTTGTTTGCACAGGATGCCTGTGGCCAATTATAGCTCAGGGGGTTTAGTACACGCCCCACACTATATAAGGCGGCCGCGCCGGCGGCCTCATGTAGTGTGTTCCAGCGTGTCAGTGACATTATCTGCTGTGATCCATTTTGCAGTGCTGCTGAGTCTGACATTATCTGTGCTGTGATTATTCTGCTGAGTGCTGCTGACTGCTGACATTATCTGCTGTGATTGTGGGGATTAGTGTGTCCGTGCTGTTAGTACAGCATTGCAGTATCACATTAAACCACCTTTACCCTTCTGGCCTGTTGTGTCATCTAAGGCAGCCATCTGCGGCTAATGAATTGCCGGTTCCCGTAACACAGAGAACAGTCATTCATTGAAAGTCATTGATAAAAAAAAAAAAAAGTAATTGATAAAAAACAAAAATAAATAAAAAGCGTGGAAGTCACCCCAAATTCAATTACTAGGCCCTTCAGGTCTGCTATGGATATTAAGGGGAACCCCGGCCAAAAAAAAAAAAAAAATGGCGTGGGGTCCCCCTCAAAATCCATACCAGACCCTTATCCGAGCACGCAACCTGGCAGGCCGCAGGAAAAGAGGGGGGACGAGAGCCCCCCCCCCCCTCCCTCCTGAACCGTACCAGGCCACATGCCCTCAACATTGGGAGGGTGCTTTGGGGTCCCCCCCAAAGCACCTTGTCCCCATGTTGATGAGGACAAGGGCCTCTTCCCCACAACCCTGGCCATTGGTTGTGGGGGTCTGCGGGCGGGGGGCTTATCGGAATCTGGAAGCCCCCTTTAACAAGGGGACCCCCAGATCCCGCCCCCCCCCTGTGTGAAATGGTAAGGGGGTACAAAAGTACCCCTACCATTTCACCAAAAAAGTGACAAAAATTTTAAAAATGACAGGAGACGGTCTTTGACAATTCCTTTATTAAAATCTTCTTTCATCTTCTTTCTTCTGGTCTTCTTCCTTCTTCCTTTCTTCATCCTTCGGTTTCTTCATCTTCTCCTTCCGGCATCTTCTTTCATCTTCTTCTTCCATCTTCTTCTTCCTCCGATCCGCTTCTTCTTGCTCTGGTCTTCTCGTCCGGCATCTTCTTCCACGGCGTCGGTGTCTCTTCTGGGCCGCTCCGCGCAATGGGAGGCTCCCGCTATGTGAGGCTTCGCTGCGTCTGACAGGTCTTTTATAACGGAGGGCGGGGCCACCTGGTGACCCCGCCCCCTCTGACGCACGGGGACGTCATGGGGAATTCCCTATGGCTTTCCCCATGACGTCAGAGGGGGGCGGGGTCACCAGGTGGCCCCGCCCTCCGTTATAAAAGACCTGTCAGACGCAGCGAAGCCTCACACAGCGGGAGCCTCCCATTGCGCGGAGCGGCCCAAGAAGAGACGCCAACGCCATGGAAGAAGATGCCGGACGAGAAGACCAGAGCAAGAAGAAGCGGATCGGAGGAAGAAGAAGATGGAAGAAGAAGATGGAAGAAGATGCCGGAAGGAGAAGATGAAGAAACCGAAGGATGAAGAAAGGAAGAAGGAAGACCAGAAGAAAGAAGATTTTAATAAAGGAATTGTCAAAGACCGTCTCCTGTCATTTTTACAATTTTTGTCACTTTTTTGGTGAAATGGTAGGGGTACTTTTGTACCCCCTTACCATTTCACACAGGGGGGGGGGCGGGATCTGGGGGTCCCCTTGTTAAAGGGGGCTTCCAGATTCTGATAAGCCCCCCGCCCGCAGACCCCCACAACCAATGGCCAGGGTTGTGGGGACGAGGCCCTTGTCCTCATCAACATGGGGACAAGGTGCTTTGGGGGGGACCCCAAAGCACCCTCCCAATGTTGAGGGCAGGTGGCCTGGTACGGTTCTGGATGGAGGGGGGGGGGACCCCCCCCCCTCTTTTCCTGCGGCCTGCCAGGTTCCGTCCTCGGATCAAGGGTCTGGTATGGATTTTGAGGGGGACCCCACGCCATTTTTTTTTTGGCCGGGGTTCCCTTAAAATCCATCCCAGACCCACAGGGTCTGGTATGGATTTTGAGGGGGACCCCACGCCATTTTTTTTGTTATTTTGGCCGGGGTTCCCCTTAATATCCATAGCAGACCTGAAGGGCCTGGTAATTGCATTTGGGGGGACCCCCACGCTTTTTTTTTTTTTTATCAATGACTTTTTTTTTAGATCAATGACTTTCAATGAATGACTGTTCTCTGTGTTACGGGAGCCGACAATTCATTAGCCGCGAGTGATTTTAAAGCTGCAAATGACGCTTAAATGTAAGTGTTTTTTTCCCTAAACTTCCCTCCTAAAACTTTTTTTTCCTTAAAATGCCATCCTAAACTTGGGGTGCGTGTTATACGCCGGTGCGTGTTATACGCCGATAAATACGGTAGCTTTTTTCCTGCAAAAATGACACTTTGTGCAGGGACATTTCTAAGCAAGGGAAACATGCGCCCCTTCACAGGCATACTATAGACACCCCCCAGGTACGAAATTTTAAGGAATATTACACTTTTATTGTTGCACTTTAAGCATTATTAAAATCACTGCTCCTGAAAAAACTGCAGTTTTAAAAAAAAAAAAATTTGCATTGATACATGTCCCCTGGGGCAGGACCCAGATCCCCAAACACTTTTTATGACAATAATCTGCATATTAGCCTTTAAAATTAGCACTTTTGATTTTGAACGTTCGCGTCCATTGTAATTAATAGGGTTCTAATGTTCGCACACGGACTTTAGGTCCGTTCGCGGGTTCTGGTGCGAAACCGAACCCGGGGGTGTTCGGCTCATCCCTAGTCTACATGTTTCGCAGGAATGCCCTCTTCATCAGGAGTGGTCTCCAAACTGTGGCCATGGAGCTGGATGCAGCCCTTTGCTTGCCTTTATCTGGCCCTTGGGCACTATTCCTCCCACTGATATGAGACACTATTCTGCCAACTGTGAACCACCAATTGGGCAGCATTTCTCCCACTGACACCAACAATGGGGCAGCATTTCTCCCACTGACACCAACAATGGGGTAGAATTTCTCCTACTGACACCAGCAATGAGGCAGCATTTCTCCCACTGACACCAATAATGGGGCACTATTCCTCCCTATGATACCAACAATGGAACACTATTCCTCACCCTAATACCGAATGTGACAATGTTTTCTCCCACTGATGGCAGGAAAATTTCCACTCCCACTGGCCACTTTCTGGCCCCCCTAAAGTCGGATGGACAATAAACTGACCCTATGTTTTGAAAGTTTGGAGACCCCTGATCTCAATTATTCAATATTATAATATTTTAGTACATATATACTGTATATAAGGTTCACAAAATAAAGTGACCATCTCCAATAGGGACAAAAGAAGATAAAGAGGAAAAGGGCAAAGAAAGAAAAAAAAAGGGGGGGGGGATGATATAAAAATTATATTTGTATATATACATTCATATTATAATTTATGCATGTCATACCTTAATCCAAAGAAGATAGGTACAATGCCTTGGAAAAGTATTCATGCCCCTTGTAATTATCCACATGTTGTCATGTTACAACCAAAAACTTTATACGTATTTGGATTTTATGTGATAGACCAATGTGATAGACCAACACAAAGTGGCACATAATTGTGAAGTGGAAGGAAAATTATAAATGGTTTTTAAAATGTCTTACAAATAAATATTTGAAAAGTGTGATGTACATTTGTATTCAGCCCCCCTGCATCAATACTTTATAGAACCACCTTTTGCTGCAATTACAGCTGCAAGTCTTTTTGGGTATGTCTCTAGCAGCTTTGACCATCTGGAGAGTGAAATTTCCACCCCTTTTCCTTTGCAAAATAGCTCAAGCTCTGTCTGATTGGATGGAGTGCATCTGTGAACAGCAATTTTCAAGTCTTGCCACAAATTCTCAATTGGATCTAGGTCTGGACTTTGACTGGGCTATTTTAAAACATAATTATGCTTTGATCTAAAACATTCCATTGTAGCCCTGGCTATATGTTTAGGGATGTAGTCCTACTGGAAGGTGATATTTTTTTATAACCTAACCCTGCTTTAAACTTTTTCACAAATCTATTCACTAAGGTTTTCTAACAAACCTCTAAGGGCTTCACAGAACAGCTGTATTTATACTGAGATGAAATTACACACAGATGCACTCTATTACTAATTAAGTGATTTCTGAAGGCAATTGGTTCCACTATATTTTAGTTAGGGGTATCAGGGTAAAGGGGGCTGAATCCAAATGCATGCCACACTTTTCAGATATTTATTTATAAAACATTTTGAAAACCATTTATCATTTTCCTTCCACTTCATAATTATGTGCCAATTTGTATCACATAAAATCCCAATAAAATACATTTACGTTTTTGGTTGTAACATGTCAAAGGATATGAATACTTTTTCAAGGCACTCTATATGAAAAAGCTTAAAACCAAAGAAGTAAGTCTCCAGAATTACGCCTGCCGGCCATTGGTGAGGTATAATAAATAAAGTAGAAAAAATAGGTCCTATGCAAAAGGACTTCCCATATATGAGGGATAAATAAATGGAGAAATTATAGAAAATGTAAAAAAATATCCACTCTTACCATAGAAAAAGGTGCAAGCAAAATCCAATATTTTGATGATGTAGCACAAGTTGTTGTATATGTAAAGGCCACATAAGGTTTAGGATGTGCCAGCTGCATGGGGTGGGTGTACAAGAGATTTGCCCACCATCAAACAGACACCTTAAAAACATATAAATATAAACATAACTTGTACCACTGGGGAATATACTGTATGTAATTAATTAGCAAACTATCCAATCAATGATTCCAAAGCCAAAAATGTGGAGATATAGCTAGTAAAGTGCCACTGACCAATTGGCGTGACTATTTAAGAGCGTTGGAAGAAGAAGGGGGAGTATAGGATGGGAATAAAGCGAGCTGCGGTAATAACCTATATATAGTAAACTTTATTGATAATACAAATAATCCAATAGAGAAAAATGAATAAACAGACAGCACAGGGTCATTAAAAATAGGGCAACGTTGCCTTTAAAAGTACATACACCCGGGGTTCTCTCAGACACCGCATGCACTCAGGTAATCAGTACATATTGTGTGATAGTGTCATAGAAGGTCAGGTAGTGGTGAGTAGCAGGAAACCTTAGTGGTGTCAGCGATCATATGGCTATACGACCTCACTTAGGATGTTTGCTCGCTTTATTCCCCTCCTCCGTCTTAGAACGCCTATGGGATTTCCCCAAATTTTTGCTTTATATGTCCCTTGTGTGAGGGAGTTTGAAGGGTAAGGCGCCACCCAAGACTGGGTAAGACGATACTACCTACTTTTCTGGCACATAGATTGACCCAGCACTTGGGCACCACTGGTACTTATCTTCTTTTATATAGAGTATAGGATGGCCCACAAGATATCTTTAGGGATACCAGTGAAATGGATGAGAATGCTACCGCCCACTTACACGGAAACTTGGACTTGAGATAAAATCTTGCAAATTTCCCAGTACGTACAACCCTAGGGCTAAATTATTCATTCATCTGGTCATGCAGGATATTGAAAAAAATACCCTCTAGATTAGAAAAATTCAATTCAACAGTGGCCAAACAGGCTCTAGATACTTTGCGTGCTTGTAATGGGATTATTATCAAACTTTCTGATAAGGGGGGGGGGGGTGGGGGGTGCATCGTCATCCTGTCTGATACCCACTATATCCAGATGTGCTATACAGCACAACTTGTATTACATTATTAAAACATTGGATTTTGCACCTTTCTCTTCGGTAAGAGTGGGCATTTTTATATGTTCTATCAGTTCTCCATTTATTTGTCACTCATATATATGAAGTCCTTTTGAATAAGATGTCTTTTTTCTAGTTTATTCATTATACCTCACAAATGGCTCTCTTATTTTGTCTTATATAGATCTGGGTTTTCCCATAAGGCGGCAGGCATAATTCTGGAGACGTACTTCTTTGTTTTTATGGTTTCTTTTTCATATACAGTATTTATCGGCATATAACACGCGCCGGTGTATAACACGCACTCCAAGTTTAGGAAGGAAGTTTTAGGAAAAAAACATTTAGGAGGCAAATTTAAGGAAAACATTTTAAATGCCCATCAATGCAGCCTTGCACTGTCCACCTGCAGCCTTGCACTGTCCACCTGCAGCCTTGCACTGTCCACCTGCAGCCTTGAACTGTCCACCTGCAGCCTTCCCTAAAATTGCAGCATGGTTTAGTTTTAAGTTTAGAGAGATCTTCGGCTCCTCTTGCCGCCGACATAGACCGAGCCGAGCCAAGTGTACTCGGCTACTCGGCTCCACTCGCAGTAATGCCCCTGTCCCACCCCTTCACCCAGCTCCTATGATGGACACAACGGTCCAATGGCGGGACATAAAGGCTAGGAGGCGGGACTGGGCATGACTGCGAGCGGAGCCGAGTACACAGTACACTCGGCTCGGTAAATGTCGGCGCCGCTCCACAGACAGCGCAGATCAGTGGGGGATCGGCGTATAACACGCACCCACGATTTCCCCCTGATTTTAAGGGGGAAAAAGTGCGTGTTATACGCCGATAAATACAGTATCTATCTTTTTTGAATTAAGGTATAACATGCACATAATGATAATATGAATGTATATATACAAATATGATTTTTATATTATAACCCCCCCCCCCCCTCTTTTTATTTTTCTTTGGCTTTTTTCCTCTTTATCTTTTTGTTTTTGTTGTTGGTTGTGGGTTTGTGTTGGGTTGTTTTTTGTTGTTGGGGGGTGGGGGGGGGGGGGGGGGTTGGTTTGTTTGGGGGGGTGGGGTTGGTGTGTTTGTTTGGGGGTTGTGGTGGGGGGGTTTTGGTTGGGTTGTTGGGAGATTGGGTTTTTTTTGAGGTTTGGGTTTTGGTTGTGTTTGTTGGGTTGTGGTGTTGTGTTGGGTTGTTGTTGGTGGGGTTGTTTTGTTGTGTGGTTGTGGGTTTTGTTGTGTGTGGGTTTTGTTGTTTGGGGGTTTTGTTTTGGTGTTGTTGGGGGGTGGGTTGTGTGTGTGGTTGGTTTTGGTTGTGGGGGTTGGTTGTTTGGTGGTTGGGGTTTTGGGTGGTTGTGTGTTGTGGGTTGGGGATTTGGGTTGGTTGTTTGTGGGGTTGTACTTTTGGTGTTGGGGGGTTGGGGGTTGTTTTTGGTTTTGGTTGTTGTTTGTGTGTTGGTGTTGTTGGTGGTGATGTGGGGGTTACTTTTGTCCCTATTGGAGATAGTCACTTTATTTTGTGAACCTTTTTATACATATATACACTCAACGGACACTTTATTAGGTACACCTTGCTAGTACCGGGTTGGACCCCCTTTTGCCTTCAGTACTGCCTTAATTCTTTGTGGCATAGATTCAACAAGGTGTTGCAAACATCCCTCAGAGTTTTTGGTCAATACTGACATGATAGCATCACGCAATTGCTGCAGATTTGTCACCTGCACATCCATTAGACATGTGCAATTCGTTTCGTACCAAACGAAAATTCGTACTAATTTCCGAAAATTCGTACTAATTTCCGAAAATTCGTACTAATTTCCGAAAATTCGTACATTCATACGAATCCAAAATATGAATTTTTATGCATACGAATTCCTTACGAAATACGAAATTTTGTTTACGAATTTCAGATCCAAATTCATAACGAAAATTCGTAATTGTTACGAAAAGTTAATGAACCTAAAAGTTAAAAACCCAGGAAGTCAGCACAGCACAGGGATGACGGGAACCCCTCATAATGATAAATTCATCATAACGAAAATTCGTAATTTTTACAAAAAGTTAACAAACCTAAAAGTTAAAACCCCAGGAAGTCAGCATAGGGATAGTGGGAACCCTATGGAAATTTCTATGCTTACGAATTTTATACGATACACGAAATTTTGTTAACGAATTTCGGATCCAAATTAACAGAATTGTGACTGTTGTTTTGTTCACCAATCATAGGAAGTGAGCACAGCACAGGGATGGTGGGAACCCCTCATAATGGGCACAGTGAGTGTACACTCAGACCCGGGAACTCAGTACAGTGATGGTGGGAACCCCTCATAATGGGCAAAGCAGGTGTACAGACCCCGGAACTCAGCACAGGGATGGTGGGAATCCCTCATACTAGGCACATCAGCTTACAGACCCGGGAACTCAGCACAGGGATGGTGGGGCCCCCCTTATAATGATAAATTCATCATAGCGAACATTCGTTATTTTAACAAAAAGTTTATGAATCTAACGAAAATTTGTATTTTGTACGAATTCGAATTGAATTTCGTACACGAATTACAAATACGAATAGTTTTTCGTATGAAATGAAACAAATTCTTTGACAGGGCCTATGTCTAATATCCATGATGCAAATCTCCCATTCCACCAAAACCCAAAGGTGCTTTATTGGATTGAGATCTGGCACCTTTAAGGAGTACAGTGACCTCATTGTCATGTTCAAGAAACCAGTTTGATTTGATCTCTGTGACATGGTGCATTATCCTGCTGGAAGTAGCCATCAGAACTGTAGTACTGTACAGGGGGTCCCCGGGTTACAAATATGATAGGGTCTGTAGGTTTGTTCTTAAGTTGAATCTGTTTGTAAGTCGGAACAGGCAGGGGTGTAACTATAGGGGGTGCAGCAGTCACGAGCGCAACCGGGCCCTGTGCTGCAAGGGGCCCATGTGGCCCCCTCTACATATGGCGGGTGGCAGCATAGGTGGTTAGGCACCGGGCGCACGGGTGTCTAGAGGTGGGGGGTGACTAGCAGAGCTCCATGCACGACTAGCGCACTGGCTGCTCTTTAGTTGTGCATTCCACACACAGCCTGTGTCCTCTGCCGCTCCTCCGGGCCCCCTCTCCTGCTCCATGCAGTGCTGCTCAGTCGGTGTCTGTCCTCCCCAGCCAGAGTCCCGCCCCCTGAGTCCGGCTCACACTGCACTGCCTGCTTCTCCCGGGCAAACAAACTTTAAGCACACAGATGCAGTGCAGCCCTATGAGAGCTGGCTCCCCAAAGGACACTGCAGGCTTGTCTGCCAGCACCCCCCCTCCTCCCTGTCATACACAGATGTTGACAGGTCTTTCTGGGAGATATGTCCCCTAAGGACAGGGACCCCATCTCCCCTGGGGACAGGGCCCAGTTCTCCCTAAAGGACAGGGACCCCATTCCCCTTGGGGACAAGGACCCCATCTCCTCTGGGGACCGGGCCCACTTCTCCCCAGAGGACAGGCACCCCATTTCCCTTAGGGACAGGGACTCCTACTTACGTGGGGACAGGGACCCCATCTCCCCTAAGGACAAGGACCCAATCTCTCCTAGGGACAGGGCCCACTTCTCCCCAGAGGACAGGGACCCAATTTCCCTTTTCCCTTCTTCCTCTTTGTCTCAAAGGTGTAACATCATAGGTTGGTTTAGACCTCGGATATCTCACCAAAGTCCCCCAACAGGACTCCTAAAAAATTGTAAAAAATAATAAAAAAAACTGCTGCTACCAGTGGTGGAACTACAGGGCTCACAAAAGTCGTACCTGTGACCGAGCCCTGGAGTTCCACCACCGGACTCGGAGGGAAGGGCCTCGGCTGGGGTTCAGAGGGCCCCTTTATGGTTTCTTGCACCGGGGGCCCTGAAGGTTCTAGTTACACCACTGGGAACAGGTACATTTTTTAAGTGTAGTTCCTGCGAGAAAAACAATTTTTAAGCTGTTTGGATAGCATAGGGAAGGGTTAACACCTCTGTAATGTTTGTTTTGCTGTCTGTGCCCCTGTTCAGAAGATTTCACCTCACTTCCTGTCCCAATGACAATTGGATTTTGAAATTTTCGGGTTGTTGTGGAAACAAGCCTTGATAAAAAAGCATCAGTGGGGGGGCGTGTCCTGGTGCGAACCGAGGTGGACGTCTCTGCAGGGAGCTCCAGGGACCAGAAAGCAATCGATAGCCATCCGGGCAGAGAAACCGCAAAAAAAAGCACAGAATTATAACAACATCAGCAGATCAGTCTACTGCTGTGTTTTGAGCTGATATTCCGGCAAAACGAAATCCGTGGAAGTAGACAATTGAAGCCCCCAGTCACCCGCGGCCGCCGCCATCTTGCCGACCCGAGGCCTCCCGGGGAAACTGGGATCCTGCATCTTAGAGAGGTAAGGGACCTCCATCTGTCCCCATCGGCCACTCACCTACCTTTTGGCAGTAATCCGGTGCCTTTCCTGAGTCCCGGGGACATCCGTGGAGGCCGCAACGGCGGCCGGCCTGGTGCGGCCTAGTGAGGCCTGAGAATCCCCAGTGTTTCCTGACGCTGCTGCCCCACCGGAGTGATCCGCGGCCGGTACGGCCCACGACCTGAGACACAGCTCATTCCCTGACATCTGCCTGGCTACCCATCTAGGACCCTGCCACAGCGGGGGGTGCTGCCGGACACTGACTGACTGAGCTAGCCTGAGCCTGGGGTCTCCAGTTTACTGCCTCTGTCATATGACTTTGAGCCTTCTCTGTACTGACACTGCCAGCCCCTTATCATCTCTGCTGTGTTCCTGCATGAGTGTCTGCAGTGCAAGAGGGGGCTACTGATGCACATAGACTCCCTGTCCACGGCCTGCTCGAGTCGCATGGCTTAGTAATGACCGAGTGAAAATATGCCATAGGGGAGCTCCCGGCCCAAACCGACCCGAATGTTCTTTAAATAGAGGACTGTGCGCAGAACTTGTGGCATGAACACCCCTAATAGGTGCTGGACTAGATCGGCAGCCCGCAGCAACAGAAACTCGACCTCTCAACCCGATATATCAAGATTTTTCAGGGAACAGCGACCCTCTCCCGACGCCATACCTTCCACACCACGTGCGGCATATACGGCGACAGACAACGCTGCCCCTGTTTTGAACGGCCACACCAGACCAGGTATTCCCTACAGGTCTGCCAGCTATACTACAGCCAGAGATGGCCGGATACCACCAGGCACAGGGTAGTCTGGACGAAGACCTACGGGTAATGCTACGGGCCCTGCCGACACGCGCGGACATAGAAGCACTGCCGACCAGGGCTGATATTGAATCCCTGATTATGCGGATTGAAGAGGCACACAGCAAGGATATACAGGAGGTAAGGGCCGAACTGCACTTGATAGACGACCGGGTCACCTCTGGGGAATCCCTCATCTCATCACTGTCCACTAGAGTGCAAACGCTGGAGAGAGCCCAGGATATTACCAGGAAGGAGGCCCAAGAAATGCAACTGCAATTAGAGGAAATGGAGGACCGCAGCCGCCGTAACAACCTACGGCTGAGGGGCATTCCAGAGGCTACAGGCTCCGAGGACCTGTCCGTCACAGTTACAGCCATCCTCCGGAACCTAATGGAGGACTTACCCCCCACTATAGAGTTCGACCGGATACACCGCACACTGGGGCCTAAGTCAACAGATCCAGAACGCCCACGTGATGTCCTATGCCGGCTTCACCGATACACTCTGAAGGAGACTTTGCTCCGGAGGGCATGGGATCACGGTGAGATTGAATTAGATGGGGCGCATATTCAAGTGCTCCCGGATCTATCCAGGGCTACCCTGCAGCGCCGAGCGATCCTGAAACCGGCTCTTGAATTGGCCAGACAAAAAGGCTGTACATACCGCTGGGGATACCCCCTGGCAGTGACTTTCCGCTCGGATCACTCATCCTTCACCCTGCGCTCACCTGAAGATCTTCCTGCATTTTTTGCCTTCTTAGACACAGACCCGGTTCAGGTGCCAAACTGGTTAATGAGACTGCCAAAACCCGCCGGAAGAGCAGGACCGTCCAGGAACAGACCTAACCAGCCTGCACGATCTCAACGCCCCAGAGGCAGAGCCCGATCGTACATCAGAGATGACACCCGCGAATCCTAGTTGCAAGACACAACATGGTATGGACGTTCTTATTGTTTTATATTGCCTTCCCTGAGCCCAGTTGACCCGGTTCTCCCCCAGTGGTTAGAGTGACTGCTCGGACCCCCCCCCCCTGGATACCCCGTATGCCCGCATAGACGGGGAAATACTTTGTCACTTGGACCCACATGCAGCCAACAAGCTACGATGACTACACCTCTACAGCTGGCCAGACCTGACTTTATTAAAGAAGTCAGCCAAGGTGCCTCACCCTGTGACCCACAAATTGGGGTATGTATACGGCTTAGGATCCCCCTAATCCCGCCTACCCTTTTCAGAAGCCAGTTGAACATTCAATGGAGGGGGGAAAGCCACAATGCACTGCCCCCATTATATGTGCTCCCTTAAATTCCGGAAGACATCCGCATGGCCTGTACCCCCTTCCCCCTCAGGGGAATTCCCTCCCAGTCCAGATGGCAAGAACGCTTCTGAACTCGCCTGACAGCTTGTCACCACAGGAACCAGGAAAAGCTGGGTTTTTAAGGAGGTTGTCAATACCAGCCATGTGGAAACAGGGAAACCAGTTGAACCCCCGCAAGGACATCTTCTGTGGCAATTGTCAAGCTGGTAAACCTGAACTGAGGGGGGAAGGGAGGGGGGATGGAAATGTGATATGATATTACGTGGCACCAGGGAGTGGGGGGGCAATTTGTTTGTTGGTGAGGGGATTCTCCGTCCCTAGGTCTACCCCTAGGAATTGACGACATGTCGGGTTGTATGGCTGGGAGGAACCTGATGGGATGTGGGGCTAGGGGGAAATGGGGGTCCGATTACTGTGAATATTCTGGACTCCCTCCTCCTCCCTGCACCGTGAAGAACCCTGATTGGGCCGCCAGAAGGCACTAGACTGATTTAAATGATGATGACTAGCGGTGCGGGGGAGGGGAGGGACGGGGGACTTTAGCTGGTAAACTGGGAAGTTTGAACCAACTCAGCTGAGCTAGACATGTTGTCAGCCGGTTCACATGTTGATGGTCTCGGAATGGGTTATTGAAGGCATTTACTAGATTATAAAGCATATATGTACTGTTATGTTACGTTTTATTTTGCACGCAAAGAGCACCCTCTGTTTAGATACACTATCGCCACTTAGACGTTCACACACCATACTTGCACAGTAACAATGCACATGGGTCTTGGGGGCCTGGGGAGGACGGGAGCTCCACCCTCGGTCTCTAACTAGACACAACTCCACCTAGGCCAACGCTTTCCCAGCTGGCCTGGCAGTAGGGATGAGCCGAACACCCCCCCGTTCGGCTCGCACCAGAACCCGCGAACGGACCTAAAGTCCGTGCGAGCTTTAGAACCCTATTAGTTATAATGGATGCGAACGTTCGAAATTAAAAGTGCTCATTTTAAAGGCTAATATGCATGTTAATGTCATAAAAAGTGTTTGGGGACCTGGGTCCTGCCCCAGGGGACATGTATCAATGCAAAATTTTTTTTTAAAAACGGCCGTTTTTTCAGGAGCAGTGATTTTAATAATGCTTAAATTGAAACAATAAAAGTGTAATATTCCTTTAAATTTCGTACCTGGGGGGTGTCTATAGTATGCCTGTAAAGGGGCGCATGTTTCCCGTGTTTAGAACTGTCTCTGCGCAAAGTGTCATTTTTGAAAGTAAAAAAGCTATTTAAAATCACTCGCGGCTAATGTTAATTCACGGCTCCCGTAACACAGAGAACAGTGATTCATTGAAACTCATTCATAAAAAAAAGTCATTGATAAAAAAAAAAAAAAAAATGAAAAAACAAAAAAAAAAGCGTAGGGGTCCCCCCAAATTCAATAACCAGGCCCTTCAGGTCTGGGATGGATATTAAGGGGGATCCCAGCCAAAAAAAAAAAAAAAAAATGGCGTAGGGTCCCCCTCAAAATCCATACCAGACCCTTGAGGTCTGGTATGGATTTTAAGGGGAACCCTAGCCAAAAAAAATGGCGTGGGGTCCCCCTCAAAATCCATACCAGACCCTTATCCGAGCACGCAACCTGGCAGGCCGCAGGAAAAGAGGGGGGGACGAGAGCGGCCCCCCCTCTCGCCTGAACCGTACCAGGCCACATGCCCTCAACATTGGGAGGATGCTTTGGGGGTCTAAGACCCCAAAAGCACCTTGTCCCCATGTTGATTAGGACAAGGGCCTCTTCCCCACAACCCTGGCCGGTGGTTGTGGGGGTCTGCGGGCGGGGGGCTTATCGGAATCTGGAAGCCCCCTTTAACAAGGGGACCCCCAGATCCCGGCCCCCCCCCTGTGTGAAATGGTAAGGGGGTACAAAAGTACCCCTACCATTTCACCAAAAAAGTGGCAAAAATGGTAAAAAGGACAGGAGACAGTCTTTGACAATTCCTTTATTAAAATCTTCTTTCTTCTTTCTTCATCCTTCGGATTCTTCATCTTCTCCTTCCTTCATCTTCTTCCATCTTCTTCTTCCATTTTCTTCTTCCTCCGATCCGCTTCTTCTTGCGCTGGTCTTCTCGTCCTTCTCGTCCGGCATCTTCTTCCGTCGGCGTCGGCGTCGGTGTCGGTGTCTTCTTGGGCCGCTCCGCGCAATGGGAGGCTCCCGCTGTGTGAGGCTCCGCTCCATCTGACAGGTCTTTTAAAACGGAGGGCACCTGGTGACCCCGCCCCCCTCTGACATCATGGGGAAAGCCATCATGGAATTCCCCATGACGTCCCTGTGCGTCAGAGGGGGCGGGGTCACCAGGTGCCCTCCATTATAAAAGACCTGTCAGACGGAGCGGAGCCTCACACAGCGGGAGCCTCCCATTGCGCGGAGCGGCCCAAGAAGAGACAGAGACACCGACGCCGACGGAAGAAGATGCCGGACGAGAAGGACGAGAAGACCAGCGCAAGAAGAAGCGGATCGGAGGAAGAAGAAAATGGAAGAAGAAGATGGAAGAAGATGAAGGAAGGAGAAGATGAAGAAACCGAAGGATGAAGAAAGAAGAAAGAAGATTTTAATAAAGGAATTGTCAAAGACTGTCTCCTGTCCTTTTTACCATTTTTGCCACTTTTTTGGTGAAATGGTAGGGGTACTTTTGTACCCCCTTACCATTTCACACAGGGGGGGGGCCGGGATCTGGGGGTCCCCTTGTTAAAGGGGGCTTCCAGATTCCGATAAGCCCCCCGCCCGCAGACCCCCACAACCACCGGCCAGGGTTGTGGGGAAGAGGCCCTTGTCCTAATCAACATGGGGACAAGGTGCTTTAGGGGTCTTAGACCCCCAAAGCATCCTCCCAATGTTGAGGGCATGTGGCCTGGTACGGTTCAGGCGAGAGGGGGGGCCGCTCTCGTCCCCCCCTCTTTTCCTGCGGCCTGCCAGGTTGCGTGCTCGGATAAGGGTCTGGTATGGATTTTGAGGGGGACCCCACGCCATTTGTTTTTTTTTTTTGGCTAGGGTTCCCCTTAAAATCCATACCAGACCTCAAGGGTCTGGTATGGATTTTGAGGGGGACCCTACGCCATTTTTTTTTTTTTTTTTTTGGCTGGGATCCCCCTTAATATCCATCCCAGACCTGAAGGGCCTGGTTATTGAATTTGGGGGACCCCTACGCTTTTTTTTTTTTGTTTTTTATTAATGAATGACAGCTCTCTGTGTTACAGGAGCCATCAATTCATTAGCCGCGAGTGATTTAAATAGCTTTCTTCCTGCAAAAATGACACTTTTTTGCAGGGAAAGTTCTAAGCACAGGAAACCTGCCCTCCTTCACAGGCTACCTATAGACACCCCCCAGATGTGATACTGCAATGCTGTTCTAACAGCATGCACACACATATCCCCAGAAATAAAGAACATATTGTTGTCAGCAGTCAGCAGCACACTGACACGCTGACACTGTGAGTGAAACATAATATGCGAGGCCGCCGCCGCGGCGGCCTCTTATACCGTGGGGCGTGTATTAAAGCCCCTGAGCTATAATTGGCTACAGGCATCCTGCCTGTAGCCAATTATGGCTCTCCTCGCTGCCGGCGCTGTGATTGGCCAAGCATGCGGGGTCACAGTGCATGCTTGGCCAATCATCAGCCAGCATTGCACTGCGCGGGCCGCAATGCATTGCGGGGCCGCTCGCATCACACGAATTTGATGCGAGCGGTCCCAATAGTTCTGGGCTCGCCGAGCGAGCGAACTCCCGGTGCTCGATTCGAACATGGGTTCGAATCGAACACCGGGCTCATCCTTACCTGGCAGGCGTTATTACAGCAGTTTTGCTGCAACCTTAGATCGCAACACCGCTGCACGGTGCTTTCTGAGGGCATTTCAACCCTCAAAAACTTTCTCTAGGACTAATCTGAGTCCAAATCTACTTCCTCTTTCTACCCTATCCACCTAAGCTACCCCCTGATCCTAGATCCCCTCTCCCACCCAACCCATCTTTACATCCCTTATCCCCCTCCCCCCCTCACAGCCTAACCCCTACCTACCATCACCACACGACCATGGATGCAATACAGGTTGTTTCCCTTAATGCCAAGGGACTTAACATCCCTGAAAAGAGAAAGATGCTAATGAATGATATGAAAAGGATGAGGGCAGACGTCGTTCTCCTACAGGAGACGCACTTTAGGGAGGATAAGTATCCAATTCTAAAGAATAGATATTTCCCTACAGTGTACCACTCTACATACTCGGAGGCCAAATCCCGGGGGGTATCCATCCAAATCGCGGCGAGAGTACCATGGACTCTAAACGTAGCGAGAACAGATCCAGCAGGGAGATTCCTGTTTTTGAAGGGGCGGATTGGGGAGACGAAAGTGACTATAGCAAATCTTTACGCTCCGAACAGTCAACAAGACTCTTTTATAAGGAAACACCTAGAATTGCTTCAAAACTTCGCAGAGGGTCAACTAATTGTAGGGGGTGACTTAAACATCCCCCTGATCCCCTCAGAAGACACATCCACTGGCACATCATCCTCCACTAATAGGTCCCGCAAAATAATACACACCGCTCTTAACAGTGCGAGACTGATAGACGTCTGGCGTCTATTGCACCCAGGCGAACGAGACTATACCTTTTTCTCCCGAGTTCACCAGACGTACTCGCGCATAGACCACTTCCTCATACCCCATGACCAACTCCAGGCAGTACAAGACACAATGATAGGCTCTATTACCTGGTCAGATCACGCCCCGATAACTATGAGATACGCACTATCCGGTTATGATGCGAGGAGAAAACAGTCTTGGAGACTTAACGAGAGCCTCCTTCAAGACCCTGAAACGCTAGCGGACATTTCAAAGGAAATCACTCACTACTTCAACACAAACACTACAGCAGACTCTGACAGGGGCTTAGTTTGGGAAGCACATAAGGCCGTGATCCGCGGGGTGCTGATAAAACACGGGGCCAGGATTAAGAAACTGAGATCTGCTCAGATCACGTTACTACTGGACAAACTGCAGACACTAGAAGCGAAACATAAATGCACACCGACCAGAGAGTTAGGGGGAGAGCTAGACACAATAAGAACACAACTAACTGACCTACTACAGTTTAAAGCTAAGGCGGCGTTACAAATCTCCCGCAAGGTGTATATACGAGTCGGGAAATAAGTGTGGTAGGCTTCTGGCACAATCTCTACGGTCTCAATCGGCGGCAGCATATATTCCACATGTACACTCTCCGGCAGGACAGAAAAAATCCCTACCCCAGCAAATAGCCCAGGAATTTAAATCCTACTACGGGACTTTATACAATCTTAACTCTGCCCAACCAACTGCAGAACACATCAGGGAATACGTAGTAGAGTCCTTGATGCCCACATTGCCGACTGCAACCTGTTCTCTTTTAGAGGAGCCCATAACTTTGACTGAACTGCAGATGGCGATAGGGAACACTAAACAGAGGAAAGCCCCAGGACCAGACGGCCTCACCATCCATTATTATAAGACCTTTCTCCCAGTACTAGGCAACCATTTGATCGACCTTTTGAACGACTTGGGTAAGGGGAATAAACTACACACCACTACCCTACAGGCCCAAATAGCGGTGATCCCCAAAGAAGGGAAAGACCCGGCCCAATGCGGGAGTTACAGGCCAATATCCTTGCTGAACACGGACCTTAAGTTGTTCACCAAGATATTGGCCTCAAGACTACAAGTCCACATAACACAGATCATACATTTAGACCAGGTGGGTTTTGTGCCGTCTAGAGAGGCTCGAGATAACACCACGAAGGTTCTAAATCTAATCCATCAAGCGACTTTGGCCAGTACACCAAGTGTCTTTCTCAGCACAGATGCTGAGGAGGCCTTTAGCAGGGTCAACTGGACCTTTATGTTCACCACACTGCAGCACATGGGTCTAGGGCAGACCATGATGAATCTGATCTCAGCGATCTACACAACACCGACGGCACGAGTCAAGGCTAATGGGATTCTTTCAGATCCCTTCACAATCACAAACGGAACACGTCAGGGATGCCCACTCTCACCTATCTTATTTGCTTTATCCCTGGAACCCTTCCTGTGTCACATTAGGCGCAATCCAAACATTGCAGGGATTGCGATAAAACAAACCCAATATAAAGTGTCGGCTTATGCGGACGACCTAATGTTCTCACTATCCAATCCAATGGTGTCCCTTCCAAATTTGCTACGGAAATTCTCTATATATGGAGCACTCTCCAATCTTAAAATTAATTTTAGTAAATCAGAAGCAATGAGTTTGAACATACCAAAAGCCCAACTTACACACCTCCAATCCAGCTTTAAGCTGAAATGGACAAATACGGCATTAAAATATTTGGGCACATACATCCCTCAATCTCTTTCAAAACTGTACGAATTTAATTCCCCCCCTCTTCTTAAGAAGGTAAGAACGTTACTGAACACGTGGCAATCCGACCTGCACTCATGGCTGGGACGCTGCAATATACTTAAAATGTCTGTACTCTCAAAATTTTTGTACCTGATGCAAGCCCTGCCCATTCGAATACCCAGTAGTTATTTTAAACAAACTCAAACATTATTTACGGATTTTGTCTGGGCGAAAAAAAGACCTAGGATGGCCAACTCACTACTTGTCCTTCCCAAGCGCTGTGGTGGCCTGGCATTACCAAACCTTAAGGTATACTACCAAGCAACACACTTGGGGAGACTACTCGACTGGTGCAGACACCAGGAATCCAAACTCTGGGCCCAAATGGAACAGGCACAGAGTATAGTCCCCCTTCGTGGCATACCATGGTGTTTCAGTGGTTTGCCGGCCAGATATGTGCACGTATCATCTCCCAGTCCTCCCTCCCCTCCCAGAACTCCCCTATATACCCCATACTAGGAAACCCCCTCTTCACACCGGGTATCAATGACGATCCCTTTCGGTCCATGTTAGAGGCGGGATTATGCCAAGCATCACACTTTAGTGACGGGGGGAGGTGGAGAACGGTAGCCAAACTCTCTGACCCCACAGGCCCATATAGACTTGACTTTTTGAGAGCACTGCAACTGAAACACATTCTGAACACGATACAGCCCCCAATAGGTAACAACCAACCACTCACATCACTGGAGGAACTATGTAATGACTCAGGAGTACTACCACATACGCTCTCACTGACATACTCGCTTATGATTACCCCGCCGGAGGACTTTGTCCCACCGGGCTTACTCAAATGGGAACAAGACCTAGGGCTCCAATTCAGTAACGCGAAGAGGCAGTTAATCCTCAAGTACACGCACAAATCCTCAATATGTGCCAAAACTCAAGAGACGAATTTCAAAATCCTGTCTCGATGGTACAGAACCCCAACCATGCTCCATAAATTCTTCCCAGCAACAACAGATAGATGCTGGCGCTGCCAGACAGAGAAGGGAGACATACTGCACATCTTCTGGTCGTGCCCCAAACTGAGTCAGTTTTGGAAGGTAATACACGAAACGATACAAAAAATGACAGAAAGAATTATACCCGCTAATCCGGCAATCTTCCTCCTGCATGCAACCGATACCCCTGACAGGAAATATAAAAGATCGGTGATTCGCCATCTGTTAGACGCGGCAAAGGCCTGCATTCCACTCTGCTGGAAATCTGCTCTCCCACCGTCCATTGACCTCTGGCTTAAGAAAGTGGAGGAAATAAGGACGATGGAAGACCTTATTCTAACCGAACAGAAGAGACAGGATACATACACCAAGACGTGGCAGCTTTGGTCTATGTTCATTTTTTCAGAGGAGGGGCAGGCCCTGAGAAGGTCGGGAGACGTCACTTAAACAAACGAGTTGTTGGCTATGCCCCGTGTGGTCTGGGGTATATGCCACTACAGAATAGATCTCACTCTCCGACAATACTCAAACAGCGCACCATGGTCGTGGGGTGTATTCCCCCCCTATGTCCACCCCACTCCCCCCCCCCTCGCCCGCCCCCCTCTTCTTCCCCCCTCTGGTTTCCCTTTCTCCCCCCCCTCTCTAACTAGCTAACTAACCTTTTTCTCTTTTCTGACTCCCCCCCCCCCCCAAAAGGGGGAGATTTAAAAAAAAAAAAAAAATGGGAGCCGGACCCGCGGGACCAACACGTCCAGATCCATGCATACGAATAGACAAACGTAGATTGCACTCAAGGATGAGATACGCACCAATCTCTTCATATATAAGCAAAGGCTTTCAATAAAGACCAAATTATAATAACCTGCTCTGCTCCAAAGCGGAACGGGACAGGTACTACATTACACAATGCAACATTAGTATTGGACATCATCACATATCTGTTAGCTACCAAAGAAGTATTTTTTATGACGCAAGATGTTATGTTATAATGTGAAGTTTATTTTTGTTTTTGTATTGCAATCGTATTATGTTGTAACCTGTTGGTCCATGTGGGACCCGTTCCTGTGTGAAAAAAAAAAAAAAAAAAAAGCATCAGTGGAGGTACCTTTTTCCCATAATAGGTCTTACAGGAGAGAATTTCCCTTCCTAGGGGTAGATTTCTTCTCACTTCCTGTTGTCTCCCTCTGTTTGTAAGTAGGAGTCGTTTGTAAGTCGGATGTTTGTAACTAGGGGACCCCCTGTATAATGTAGTGTAGTGTAGTGTAGTGTATACACTGTAGTAAAAAGGGATCAACATAGTCAGCAACAATACTCAGGTAGGCCGTGGCGTTTAAATGAGGGGCCCAAAGTGTGTCAAGAAAATATCCCCCACACCATTACACCACCAGCCTGAACTGTTGATACAAGGCAGGATGGATGGATTTACACCAAATTCTGACCCTATCATCTGAATGTCACAGTTGAAATCGAGACTCGTCAGACCAGGCAACATTTTTCCAATCTTCTATTGTCCAATTTTGGTGAGCCTGTACAAATTGTGCAAATTGTAGCCTCAGTTTCCCTTTCTTAGCTGACAGGAGTGGCACATGTTGTGGTCTTCTGCTGCTGTAGCCCATCTTCTTCAAGGTTTGATGTGTTTTGCATTCAGAGATAGTATTCTGCATACCTTGGTTGTAACGAGTGGTTATTTGAGTAACTGTTTCCTTTCTATCATCTCAAACCAGTCTGCCCATTCTTCCCTTATTAGACATGTGCAATTCGTTTCAGTCCGAATGTAAATTTGAACACATTTTTGGTTATTCAGAGATTTGGATAAATCCAAATTTTCTAATAAAATTGTATCTAATTTCGTAATTAATTTTATTTCCTTTCTTATGTAAATTTTCAAATGATTTCGTAATTTTCAGAACGATTTGAATTCGGAGCAGTCGAAAAATGATCAGCCAATTCAAATTCCCTGTAAAGAATAGCTGGGTGTTAAGGAGTGGGCCGGGAAGCCGGCCGCATTCTTTACAATCAATATCTCATCAGCTGTCAGCAAGCTTCCCCGCTGAGAGCTGAAATTAAAACAAAAGAATGCCAGCAATAGAAAATTCAGAACAAAACCAGCGTGTGGTGCCCCCGAAAATCCATACCAGACCCTTATCTGAGCATGCAGCGTGCAGCCTGGCAGGCCAGATAAGAGTGGGGAGAGCCTCCCCTGCCCCAAAGCACCTCCCCATGTTGAGGGCACTTGCTCCCCCCCTTTTCCTGGGCTGCCGGGCTGCATGCTTACATAAGGGCCTGGTACGGATTGGGGGGGGCATGCATTTTTTTTCTGAATTTTCTATTGCCGGCATTCTTTTGTTTATATTTCAGCTCTCAGCAGGGAAGACTGCTGACAGATGATGAGTCATTGGTTGTAAAGAATATGGCAGCATGCTTCCCGGGTCGGCCCACTCCTTAACAACCAGCTATTCTTCAGAACAGAATTGAACCAGTCGATTATTTTTCGACGGATGCAAATTTGAATAGTTCCAAAAATGTGGAATTTGTTAGAAAATTAATAAACAAAACAAAATGAAACAAAACTAAACAAATTCTGCAAAGAATCAACAAAACAAAACTAGTAACATAACAAATCTATCTGAAGCAAAACACTTTCAGTAGACATGTACAGAATGTACATGTCTACCTCTGACTTCTGACATCAGCAAGGCATTTTTGGCCACACAACTGCCGCTCACAGGATATTTTCTCTTTTGCGGCGTACACACGAGCAGACTTTCCCGCGGGACTTTTTCCTGGCAAAAGTCCGGCGGACTAAGTTTTAAGTTCACACTCGCGAGTCCGGCGGCAATCCCGCGGTCTGTGTGCTAGTCCTCGGGACTTTTGGAAATGAACGGACTTGCCGACACAAGATCGGAAAGTCTGTTCATTTAGAACGTGACTGCAGGTAGACGGGACTAGCGAATGCAGTGAATGCCGCCGTGCTAGCCCCGTCACCTGGCATGGATTTAAAGGGAATCCCTATGCCAAAAAAACAGCGTGGGGGTCCCCCCAAATCCATCTCAGACCCTTATCCGAGCACGCAGCCCGGCCGGCCAGGAAAGGGGTGGGGACGAGCAAGCGCCCCCCCTCCTGAGCCATACCAGGCCGCGTGCCCTCAACATGGGGGGTTCCCTGGGGAAAGGGGGGCCGTGCGGCCCCCCCACCCCAAAGCACCTTATCCCCATGTTGGTGAGGACAAGGGCCTCTTCCCGACAACCCTGGCTTTTAGTTGTCGGGGTCTGTGGGACTGTGACATCATAGGGGGCGGGGTCACCATGTGACATGGGCATGTGACCCCGCCCCTTGTCCCTATATAAGTCACAACACAGCGTGTCTCTGCCATTCCGGGCAGAGAGATCGACGAGTCAATATCGGAGGAAGAAGAAGAAGAGGAGGAGGAAGAAGAAGACAGCGCAGAAGGCGGCGACAGCGGCAAGAACAGAAGAGACTCAGGAAGACGCCCGAAGACCTCCGAAGGCAGAACGAGACCCCCAGACGACGGCGGCAACGACGAAGAAGAAAGCCGGGCTCCTCAGCTTGTGAAAGAGCTAGGTAAAAGAGCATAAGAGAGTGGAGGAGTCCGGCGAGAAGACCCCCCAATGACGGAAAAAGACCCCCGGAGCAGTGCAATAAAATATTTTTTAAAAATTGTGTGGTTTTTTTATTTACACTTTTACACCTTAGGTGAATGGGTAGGGGTACATCGTACCCCATACTAATTCACATAGGGTGGGGGGCCGGGATCTGGGGGCCCCCTTATTAAAGAGGGCTCCCAGATTCCGATAAGCCCCCCCGCCCACAGACCCCGACAACCAATGGCCAGGGTTGTCGGTAAGAGGCCCTTGTCCTCACCAACATGGGGACAAGGTGCTTTGGGGTGGGGGTGCCGCACGACTGTCTGGGATTGCCCGCGGATTGTCCGCCGTAAAAGTCAGGGCATGTGTGGGCAAGTCCACATGCTTGGAAAGTCCGGCGGACCTTCGCTGGAAAGTCCGGCGGTTTTTCTGCTGGACTAGGTCCGGCGGACAATCCCGCCGGAAAGTCCGAGCGTGTGTACGCTGCATTTTTCGGACCTTCTCTGTAAACCTTAGAGATGGTTGTGCGTGAAAATCCCCGTAGATCAGCAGTTTTTGAAATACTTAGATTAGCCTGTCTGGTACCAACAACCATGCCACATTCAAAGTCACTTACAATATAAATAATACGTATATGAGATGTTTACTGAATGCCGCCCTCCTATATAAACACCGCTCTGCGCTATAGGATGATGTTCTCTACGTAAAGTAAAATAAAAAAATAGTGACTGAAATCGATGTGGTTCAGTGAATTTATAAGTATCCCAATCAAAGAATAATTATATTTATACAGGAAATATTATGGTGAATAAGTTTCCCAGAATGTGAAATATATATTTAAATATTATACACACATTGTAGCAGCTGCTTAAATAAAGTGAAATGTTTTCAAATACAATAAATAGAAAAGATGTTGCAATCAGCGTATTTCTCTAAAAATTGTAGCAGCGCTTTGGTTGAACGAGTGTGTCCAACGTGAATTAATAAATAATTGATCCCTTCAACAATAGTGAATGTGTAAATATATATAAATATGAGAACTATAAATATATATTACATATTACACAGGCTTGTAATATCTGTACTTCTGGTGAGTGCACCCCCAAAAAGGGGACGAATATCACTTTGGGTGAAATCTCTGGTGGATGGCTCAGAATTAACAACGTAGCAACTGCACAGAATTGTCTGCTTCATCTCATTTACCTTCACTGCTGGAAAATCACTTTATTATTTATATTGATTTTAAGTCACATGATTATGGACGCTATTTATTAATTTTTGATCATAAAATTCATTAATAATATTTTTTCACATATTTATGGACACTACTTATTTATCGATTTTTTATTATTTATTTTTAAATAACTTACTCACATTTATTATGGACGTGGACTACTAAAATATTTATTTATATATATATATCTTTTTGGGAAATAATTTATTTTTTAAAAAATATTTATTTATTTATTTATATATATTTATAGTTCTCATATTTATATATATTTACACATTCACTATTGTTGAAGGGATCAACTCGTTCAACCAAAGCGCTGCTACAATTTTTAGAAAAATACGCTGATTGCAACATCTTTTCTATTTATTGTATTTGAAAATATAAATAATACATTGTAATTTAAAAACAACATTACCTCAGTGGTCAAAAATACTTTCACACAACACCTTATTAAGACAGACAATGTTGACTAAAATTAGGTTGTCAACCTAGGCAAACAGTTTATAGAGTTTTAAGGGAGTGGACCTATGGCAAAAAGTGGACGTGGCTTTTTTTTGGTGTACTTTAATCAATTAAATTGGGCAAATCTTTTTTTAACATTCAAAGAAGATTTTATTGAAGAAAAACAAGATACAAAGCACAAGTACAAAGCAAAAGTACAGGGCACAATATGAACCAATTGTACAGTGTAGCCTAAACATGTAATCGAGGCGTGGTTTGGCCGAGCTAGGAGATGGCTGCTTGAAAGACTCTCTCCCGCCGCTGCCTCTCTAAGACACGACATTACCGGAGTTTCTCATCATCTAATAGAGCCGACAACAATGGGAACTGCTTCCCGCAATACATCTGCCTCTAGATCCCGCTCTCCCCGCGAAAATCCGGGTGATGGGAGCCAGAATATCCCCGAGATGTTCAGGGCAAATAGAAGCAATATGGCCTCGTCCCGCCACTCTACCTCAGGGAACGCCACGCCACCAGCTTCTAATCCGACACTGTCTCTCCAACCCATCCCCGCGGCAATATCCCGAGACCGAGAGGGTGCCCCACAACAACATCTCAGCATGCAAGATTTGAGGACGATCGCGGCTGATATCAAAGACACTCTCTCAGCCGCCATTGCGGATCTCAGAGGCGATCTACGCGCGCTTTCTGACAGAGTCTTTGATGTTGAAAAAACAACTTCACAACATGACGTGGTCCTACACAAAGTCACCAGAAAGGTAGACACTCATACCCTCCAGCTGAGAGAGGCACAACGGCACATAGAAGACCTCGAGAACAGAGGACGCCGCCACAATCTACGGGTCCGTGGCTTGCCTGAGACGGCTGAACCAGATAACATGCCCGCTGAAGTATTGGCGCTTTTCAATACTATTCTACAACGGCCGGCTGAGACACCGATCACCTTTGAACGCATCCACAGAGCGCTTCGCCCGAGGGGAAGAGAAACAGATCCCCCGCGGGATATTATCTGTTGCATTGTGGACTACAGCACCAAGGAAGAAATACTGAAACGGGCACGGGTTATCCCCCGTCTACAACATCGGGGCATACCTATCCAGATTTTCCAAGATCTGTCCCCTTTCACTCTACAACACCGCCGTGATTTAAAACCGCTGCTGGAGACACTTCGCGCAAACAACATCCAATATAGGTGGAAGTTCCCCTTTTGCTTATCAGCCTCCTACCAGGGCAAAACAGCCTTACTGAAGACACCCGAAGACCTCCGTCATTTCTGCAAGACGCTCGACATCCCCCTGGTAGATGTCCCCAACTGGTACGCAGCGTTCCGTACATACCCATCAAGAAGGCCGCCTTCGCCATCGCCAGAAGAAGCGATGGATACACGTGAGTCCCAACGCGCCAGAAGAAGATCTCCGTCGGGCTCAAGACATCGCAATCCGAGGAATGCTGACCGCGGTTCAACTCCATCCGACTCTCCGGGCTCCAGGAGGACCCGCAGGGACTACTGATCTACAGCCCAGAATACCGATCGCACATTTGCGGGATCGGTTTTGCCGTCACCGTTATCTCCCCGGTCCGATTACACATGTGATCCTCCGCTGTTCCCTGCTTAGGAACCTATTTGAAGTTTATCGGTTTCCAGTTGCTAACCCTTCACGGCTGTTCCGGTGCTCTACATTATCGCCAGCAAGCCTGCACGCTGCACATGGATGTCTTTATTTACCCTGATTTTTACTGCATTTTTTTTTTTTTTTTGCTTTGCACCGGGTTTTTTTATTATTTTTTATTATCTTTTATCTCCTTTCATTTATTTTTATTTTGTCTTGCTAGTCCACTCAGAGCTCCACATTGATCAGGGGAGATGGTACTCTCTCTTTTCAACCACCGGTCTGTTGATACGTCCACTTATGCCCCCCATATTGGCAGATCTGTGCTTTTCTCCACCAGGTCCGTTGTTCTTTTAAAAATGTCTGCCGTGAACTGCTTTTGCCAACTCGAGATGCACTGGGGGACTCTTCGACATTGTTTGTTACTCCATTTGAGGGAAGGGTAAAGTAAGCGTGGTAATATCAGAAATGTTGGTATGCTTCTCAACTGTTATGTCACCGACCCCCATAATGTGATATTATTTCTAGATGGCAGGGTTTCCCGGGGTCAGTCTAATCAAAGGGGATGGCCAGGACAGGAGGCACATGCTGAGGTGCATACACCCTACAACTCACTTCCTTGGGGCTCTCTCCTCAAACGCCGACACAGGAGCGCACACTGATCACTCTGGGTAAACAGTCTTGGCGCCACACCAATAACACATAACCTTTGTGACACAGATGTTTTCAGGAACAAGGGGAATATCTCTATACTTGTCCAAGGACTCAAAACTTATATCGGGCACGTTTTTCTAATTTTCCTTCACCCCCGTTGACAGGTCACCTACCGTCAACTCCTGACCATTATGTAAACCTGGTATCCCTGAATACTTGGAAGCCTCATGATGCTCTATATAATTAATCTGCATAAGTGTATCGGCATTATGGGACGGTTTTATAGTTTGCTGTACCCATACCTCAGTAGCTCCTCACTCAAATCCCTTCACCACAGACACTTGTACGTACACACCTTTCAACGGCAACCCACCATAAGGACTCCCCTCTCCAGACCTTTGATTCCCACATAGAATAAAGTTACACTACATTATACCTCAGGATACTTCAAAAGCCCTATATCCTTTCAGCTCAGCGTCAAATGCCAAGCACCGACACTGTGGACTCCCCGCGCTCGCCACATTGCGGATTCAGAGATTTCTTTACTCAACAGCAGCATCTCACAAACCGTCTTTGGTTGAGGGATGCCATTAGTTTCGCAGGCGGAACTACCCACACTCCATGAGGCTAAAGTATAATTCACCCCCTTTACTTTATTTTAGGCCTAATTATTATACTATAAAAGTAATGCTAGATTGTGAACGGAGACATACATTTCCGTCGGGCATATAAATGCATGTGCTTAATAATCCTGAAAGAGTTGGAGCTGCTCTCCAATTTTGGTGAGGACTACGACCCCCTCAACAGCTATTAACTATCTATCCTAGTGAAAATAATGGTTCACAAACAGGCATGTTACCAGAAAAACGAACAGTTAACATGTCTATTCCTCAATGGTTGTGCTTCATATGTATGTTGATTGTTTTTAGGTTCGGTTGGCAAATATTTACAAGGATGAAGACATAGAAATATTTGAATGTAATTTCTGTTAAATTTGTTTAGTCTTATATATGAGTCATCAAAGACATGTATGCGGTCATGACACTAATTGATATTCATAGCTCATACAATCAAGGCTCCATTATTGCCCTGTCTTCCCCTCTGACAAGGCTCTTCTCACATATCGACATCACTATCTCATGTCTTTTTTCTTTTTTTTTTTTTTTTTTAATAAGCCTCTGCGGTAATACCATCTAGACGGCGTAACAATTCTTTACTAAAGGCTCACATACACTTCGCCTATATCTCCCTTACTATGCAGAGTCGAGAGGTAGCGGCGGTACTACCATGTTTTTCCGTCCATAACCTATTTGGTTGTACCAACCCCCAGACAGCGCAGTGGTACGGTATTTTTGTTTACTAGCACTGACCTCACTATCCACTGGTTACACGCTGTACCTTTATAGCCTATATTTCTGTAGGCTAGGCCTTTCTCATATTTTCCTGCCCGTTCCCCTATCCACCCCACTTCCCGCTACTGATATACCATCATTATCTCCCTCTTTTTCTCCCTCTCAATACAACATACGAGATACTTCTTACTCTGCCTTCTTCGCTACAACGTGATTGTAGTAGCATGACGGATCCACCTTCCTCCTCGATCCACGGAACCACACTCGCGGACACAAGCTTCCCCCAGGTTAATTTTCGCTCGCTAAATGTCTGTGGTCTCAACATACCTGAGAAACGTTCACAACTACTATATGCTCTACGGAAGGAGAGAACACACATTGCATTTCTGCAAGAAACTAATTTCCGCTCTAATGACATACCCAAGCTCACCAACCTTCATTTTCCCACTGTCTTTCATGCTACTTCTGACACCACCAAAACTAAAGGGGTTTCAATTTTACTCTCTAAAAATTGCCCACTGGTTGTTACTGAAGTCAAAAAAGATACGGAGGGTAGATTTATTTTTATTAAGGGTTCACTACACAACAGGCCTATCACACTAGCCAACCTCTATGCGCCTAACAAACGACAAGTTCCCTTCTTTCGTGAAACTCTTCAATTGCTTACCGAATTTTCTTCGGGTATCTTAATAGTAGGTGGAGACTTCAATGTACCCCTAAATCCCTCCCAAGATTCGTCAAACGGATCGTCTTCACTCCCGTACAGAGCACTGAAAGCCATTAAACTGAGATTACAAGAATTAACTCTTCACGACACATGGCGCACTTTACACCCTAATGACAGAGATTTCACATTTTATTCCGCACCCCATAATAAATATTCCAGAATAGATCATTTTTTTATCTCCCAAGCAGACTTGACTCTTCTCACCAAAGCTACAATTGATCCTATGATCCTTTCCGATCACAACCCCATCTCCATGTCGCTCTCTATTCCTCAGGCACGTACTCCACGCCCGATTTGGCGCTTGGATAATTCCCTATTGACGGATCTAGCATATGTACAGAAAATTAATACGCGACTAACCCAATACTTTCAGGAAAACGTCACCCCGGGTGTGACCCCACCAGTAACATGGGCAGCGCACAAATGCGTGGTTAGAGGGGAACTTATATCTCTCACAGCACATAGAAATAAACTACGTCGCCAATACATATCCGAGCTATCAGCTAAAATTCACTCACTTGAACGTCTTCACAAAGCCTCGCTCGCTGATCAAACTCATACGCAACTACTCCAAGCTAGAGAGGAACTAAAGAACGAACTGGCTAGCAGAATTAAGCGGAAATATATGTTGACTAAAAAATGATTCTATGAATTTGGTAACAAATCAGGCAAGTTACTTGCTAGAGCACTTCAACGTAAGAAAGCGTCAACGACCATTCATAAAATCATAGACTCAGCAGGCAATTCACATGTATCCCCAGCTGACATCTCTAGCCAATTCGTCACTTACTTTACCAATCTATATAATTTACCTCAAACAACTCAACCAGCTAACAGTTCCTGTAGACAGGATATGATTACGGAATTTTTGACGCAATACGGCATACCTCCGATATCATCGGAAGACGCACTATCCTTAGACGGCCCTATAACTTGTGAAGAAATTAGATCCTCTTTGAAACAGCTCAAAGTGGGCAAAACGCCCGGCCCAGACGGACTGACTGTAGGTTACTACAAAACATTTCTGGAAACTCTTATCCCACACGTAGCTGACACTTTCAATTCTTTTGCCTCCCCAAACCAAATACCTGCAGACCTTCTAGAGGCACACATCACCTTAATACCTAAACCAGGAAAAGACGACACGTTAGTCACCAATTACAGACCGATATCACTTTTGAACGTGGATTTGAAACTTTATGCCAAGATACTCGCCAATCGGATCCTTCCTCTTCTCCCAAATTTGATTTCCCTGGATCAGGTCGGTTTTATCCCTGGAAGAGAAGCCAGGGATAATACTATCAAAGCATTACACATACACCATTGGCTCTCTCACAGATCCACACAGAAAGGTTTCTTTTTATCGCTCGACGCGGAGAAGGCGTTCGACAGGGTGGCATGGGATTACTTAACGGAAACATTGCGAGCAATGGGATTACCACCTCGGTTCTTACAAATGATTTTAACGCTCTATACACATCCCTCAGCGAAAATACGGATCAACGGCCGCCTGTCGGACGCCTTCTCCATCTCGAACGGCACACGACAGGGTTGTCCACTTTCCCCACTTATCTTCGTCCTCTCCCTAGAACCATTTTTACGTAGAATAAGGGCTAATCCTGATATTAAAGGAATACAAATATTGGAGAAACAATACAAGATAGCCGCCTACGCGGATGACATCCTTCTTTTTCTCTCGGACCCGGTTATTACATTGCCCAATTTACTGAAAGACTTCACCCTCTTTAATAAATTAGCAAACTTACAAATCAATTTTTCAAAGTCTAAGGCATTGAATATCTCCCTTCCTTCAAAAGTGATAACTCAGTGCAAGCTAAACTTCCCCTTCTGTTGGGATCCCAAGGCTCTCACCTATCTAGGTATCCAACTACCATCACATTTGGAGGATCTTTATGATCTAAATTTTCTTCCTATATTACGGACCATTCAGAACGATCTCCTCAAATGGACATCGGGCCAATTTTCATGGTTTGGTCGAGTGGCAATAATTAAAATGAACATCCTTCCCCGCATTTTATACCTCATGCAAACTATCCCAATTAAACTCCCCAAATCATTCTTCACATCTTATAAGAGAATGAGTCGCAACTTTATCTGGGCAACTAAATCACCCAGGATTAGTTTAGACACATTGACGCTTCCAAAGGCAAAAGGAGGGTTAAGCCTCCCCGACATACAAAAGTATTATTCAGCCTGCCACCTCACTAGAATTGTTGATTGGCATATTCATAAACTATCCAAAGACTGGATTGCTTTGGAAGATGCTTTTGACTCTACTCCACTAACCTCCCTACCATGGATATCAGTATCTCACTTGCCGAAGGTTTATGCAACTCATCCTATTACTGGAGCGACCATGCAAGTATTTAAACTTGTTGCTAAGTCACTGAAATGGGCTCCTTGCCCCGGCCCAATGTCCCCACTTGATGGTAACCCTGACTTTCCTCCGGGGATTAACAATTATGACAGTCCAACGGATACGATGACACACACATTCAAAGCCTCTCAGTTCTTTCACAACGCATCCATCCTACCCTTCTCCGAATTGCTCTCGAAATTCCCTGAACAGCGAATCCCCTTTTTTAAATTCTTACAAATTAGGCACTTCCTTTCTAGTGCTCGCCCCATATCCCAATGGTGTCGGACTCTTACCCCTTTTGAATCTATGTGCTCCAATGAAACCCCATTGCAACACCTTATCTCCACTACTTACGCACTACTTTTTGATGATATAGACCTGAAACAAAATAATATAGTCAGAACTTGGGAAAGGGAACTCGGCTTGGACTTTTCAAGCTGTGACTGGGAAAAGATGTACAACTATATTCACAAAAGCACTGTTAATGTCACAGCACAAGAAAACTCATATAAAATCTATGCTAGATGGTACCGAACCCCAGACCTGATACACAAGTACCAGCCTGAAGTATCACCACAATGTTGGCGCTGCGGCCTGGATATCGGCTCCCCCCTGCACATATGGTGGGATTGCGGGTTGATCCAGCCATACTGGAAAAAAATCCAAACAGTCATTTCCCTCATTTCATCCTACACAATTGCCTTAACTCCTTCTCAATTCCTCCTTCACCACACCTCTCTCCCACACTCAGTGTATAAAAATTCTGTCATTCCTCATTTACTTAACATGTAATCGAGGCAGTTTTAATGAGCCAGGTAGCTCACAATACAGGTGCCCCCACTGAAATGGGTCTAAACTTCGATTACTTAACTCTATAATGTCTCTTAGTCAGGTAATACTAAAAATCTGGATAATCACCATTAGTATGAGATACGAGACCTTCTAGTTGTACATTTATCCTAAATTTTGGTTCTTCGAACAACCTTGTGTAAGTAAAGAGGTGGGGTGAGGGAAGGCAGAGGAATAATGATTAAAGGGGGAAAAGGAAAAAGAGAAAAAGAGGTTAGTAAAGAGGACAGCCCTCCAACCTGGATGAGCACACCATTCCGGATTTGTCTCCCGTCCAGGGTCTCACCGTATACCTGGTGGATCTGTCGTTCCCATTGTGATGTCCGCGCAAGCGGACGAATGTTTGAAAATGGTCCAGGGTTGCCAAGTAGCCAAAAAGGCCTCGGCTCTCATTAGCTTGGGCTCTAGTGTTTTCCATTTCGTATATTTCAGAAACCTTGTGAAGCCATTCCTTAACGGACGGCACCCTTGTGGATTTCCAGTAAATTGGAATCAGGGCTTTAGCTGCGTTTAACAGATGGATGGTGAGGGAATGCTTGTATTTGCTCAAGGACCAATTTGTAATGTGCAGTAAACAGCATGCGGCATCTAAAGAAAGCGTGGTTTCAGTTATTGATTTGATCAGGTCCTTCACTCCTTCCCAAAAAGGGACAATCAAAGGGCAATGCCACCAGATGTGAGATAGGGAGCCAATGTCTCCCAGACACCTCCAACACAGGTCTGAGACCTGGGGGTTCCATTTGTGCAATTTCGTAGGTGTATGATACCACCGTGTTAATAGTTTAAAAGCTGTTTCTTGGATTTTGGTGCTAATGGAACACTTGTGTGCTAGAATGCAAGCATTCCCCCATTGTTTAACAGAAATAGTTACTTGAAGTTCCTCCGACCACCTCCTCCTGAGTCCATCATCCATTGGTCTCATCTCCTCTTGAAGCCACGTGTGAGCCTTTGAAGTGGTTTTAGTTATTTGGTCACCAGTGAGGCACACCTACTTAAACTCCGTCAGGGGCCTAGAGAAATCAGTCTGCTTCCCGTGTTTTTGTAGATAGCTTCGTAATTGTAAATACGTCCAGAAGGGGAGGTTGTGTAAGCCAGTATCTCTTTTAATGTCTGAGATCTCTTTTAGCCTAGTATTAGAGTAGCAGTCCTTGGCTAACAGGGGTTTGTTGTCGGGTAGGGGCCCGAGACTGGGATTGTCCAGGCCCGGGATAAAGTCTGGATTCCCTTTTAGGGGTGTCAGTGGGCCTCTGGAGGAAGTGACCTCTGATTTCCTCGGGAGACCGTGAAGCACTTTCAGGGTGTTCCCCGTCAGCGGGTGCAGTTTTAGGGCCTTCGGATATAAAACCCAGGGTATCCAAGGGGAGAAAGTCAGGGGGATTGAGGTGTTGGCCATTTCCAATCTAACCCAGTTCTTGGTGTCCCTGTGGCAATGCCAATTGATGATCCTAGCAATGTGAGAGGCAGCATAGTATCTTCTGATGTCTGGTATGCCCTTTCCCCCAGCCTCCTTACTCCTGACAAGAGCCTCAAACCTTATTCTGGGTTTCTTATGTGCCCATATAAATTTCAGGATCATAGAGCGTAGATTGCAGAACAGGTGTCCAGGCAATCTTATCGGAAGTGTGCGTATCAGGTAAAGGAGCCTGGGGAGAACGGTCATCTTGACTATTGCGGCTCGTCCGAACCAAGAAAAGTTGCCCGTGTGCCAGAGTTTGAGGTCCTGTTCGATAGGTTTGAGTAAGGGGGGAAAGTTATGTTCGTAGGTTGACGATATTTGTGGCGTCAGTCGGATTCCTAAATACCCTAGGGAGTAGGGGTCCCATTTAAATGGCGAGTTAGCTTTTGTCGAGTTGAGGGATTGTGGTGTGAGGGATATGTTCATGGCCTCCGATTTTGAGTAGTTGATTTTTAAATTTGACACGAAGCCATAATGTTTGAATGCTTTAGTTAAATTGGGGAGGGAGACGTGAGGATTGGAAATGAAAAAGAGCAGATCGTCTGCATAGGCGGCGACCTTAAACTCTCCACCTGTCGTCTTGAAACCATTTATGGAGGGATCTGCCTTGATCACTCTGATAAAGGGTTCCAAGGATAGAATAAATAGGAGGGGGGATAGCGGGCATCCCTGCCTCGTCCCGTTTGTAATGTGTACTCTCTCAGAGAGAGAGCCATTAACCTTAAATCTAGCGGTAGCTTTTTGGTAAAGGGTAGAGATCCAGGCGATCATCCTGGAGCCCAAGCCCACCCGATCGCACGTAGCCAGCATGAAATCCCATGCCACCCTGTCGAAGGCCTTCTCCGCGTCTGTAGAGAGGAGAAGGCCCTCGACATTGTTTGATCTGGCCATGTGTATCAATAGTAAAGCCTTTGTTACATTATCATTTGCTTCGCGTCCGGGCATGAAGCCCACCTGCTCCAGTCCAATCAGCTTGGAGAGAAAAGGTTTCAGTCTTTCTGCAAGGATTTTAGCAAAAATTTTCAAGTCTAAGTTTAGGAGGGAAATTGGCCGATAGCTTGCACACTCCGAGGGGTCCTTCCCTGATTTTGGTATGACTGTTATGAAGGCTGACAGGAAGTCCTCCGAGACCTCTCTGTGCTGCGAGAGGGAGTTCAAGGCCGCCGCCAGCGGTTCCGCCACCAGGTCCATGAAGGTCCTGTAGTAGATGGCCGTGTACCCGTCCGGGCCGGGGCTTTTACCCAATTTCAGAGATTTTATCGTGTTTTTTATTTCTTGTGTGTCTATCGGGTTTTCCAGTGAGTTAGAGACCGCAGGATCTAAGGTGGGGAGACCACTCTTGTCTAGGAAATCCTTAATGATTTGAGCCCTGTCCCCTACCATGTCCGGGTGTCTATGTTATCTCGGCAGGTTGTAAAGATTAGAGTAGTATGTGTGGAAATGTCCCGCTATCGCTGTGGTGGTGACATCTAAAGAGCCATTCGCCCGTTTGATGCCCGCTATGTAGTTATGTTGGGTATGTTCCCTCAGAGCTCTAGCCAGAGATCTACCTGCCTTGTTGCCTGACTCTCATAGTAATTTTTTTTCCTGAAAAACAGGAATCTTTTAGCTTTTATATCGAAAATCTCTTGCAATTTCTACCGTAAGGTTAGTAGTTCTCTGGCTGACTCTACTGATAAGGACAGTGATTGTGCAGTGATTCCAGTTTGTGGATGCTGTCTGATAGAGTTTGGATCTCCGCCCTATCCCGCCTCTTGCGTGTGGCCCCCAACGTCATTAGTTCCCCCCTTAGCGTGCATTTATGTGCCTCCCAAATGGTCAGTGGGTCCATATTGGGCGTGTTGTTGTCTTCGAAGAAAAGTTTTATGCGTTCTTGTAGTTTAGGTAGTAACGTCGGGTCCGTGACCAAGGAGGAATTTAATCTCCAGGTCAGTGGTTTGGGGAGTAGTTTAGTCGAGTCTAGGGTCAGAGCGATTGGTGAGTGATCTGATGTGATCTGTCGGCCAATGTGAGCAGCCAACACTTTGGGCAGGTCGTTCTGGGTTATGAAAATATAGTCCAAGCGTACATACTTTTGATGTGGGATTGAGTAAAACGTGTAGTCCCGACCGTTGGGATTACAAAATCGCCAAGTGTCGACTAGATGTAGGGAGTGCAATAATTGTTTCATGTATTTGAGCAGTTTGTAACGCATGCTCGTTTTGCCCGTGGAGGTGTCCACAAGTAGGTTCAAGGGGGTGTTAAAGTCCCCTCCTAGGATCAAGCAACCCGACATGAAGTCCTTTATCTGGTGAATAACGTGTTTACAGAAAGCTAGTTGTGCCCTATTTGGGAAGTACACATTGGCAATAGTGAAGGGGGAGCTTGCATAGGATCCTTTAAGGAGAAGGTACCTGCCCTCAGCATCTGCCTTCTGTTCTAACAAAGGGGGCATTCTTGTGTATCAAGATTGAGACCCCCTTGGTCTTGGCTAGGTTATTGGTGGCATGGAATGCCCTGGTATAATTTGAGTCGGTGAGCCTGGGAGTCTGGTGAGTCTTAAAATGTGTCTCTTGAAGTAGCACAAAGTGTGGCTTACCTTTGTTGAGCTCTTTGAGCAGCGTGGTGCGCTTCTCTGGGATGTTTAGTCCCTTCACGTTGTGTGAGACCACTGTGGGGTTACGACCCAGAGAGGCGTAGGCCATGATGAGGACTCAGGAGTGGTAGCGGCCAAACTTAGGCTGTGGGAACGGTAGGAGAATATTGTGGGTTGGGCCTGTAGTGGGTGAGAAAGACAAGGTTAGAAATCCGGAATGGTGCGTCTCGTGGGCTGACCTAAAACCTCCAAAGATAAAGAAAAAGAAAAAGAAGTATAAGTAAAACAAAGAGAAAAATGCTTGACCACCAGATAGAGCCCTATCTAGCGAGATTGTGGCGACCCCGGTGTACCAGGGCCCCTTGTGGGGAAACGCGGGAGACTGCTCCACGGAGGTAGATTAAGTGTCACTTAGAGTCCGACCCCCTGTGGGAAAATACGTAATATATCTAAACTGTCTCCAAAGAGCACACGACCTATCTAAACATTCGCAGGTGGAATAAAATAATGATAACATTAATCAACCCTACTAGGTTGAGGTCCCGCGTCCACAGCCGTGGGTCGCGGGAGCCCAACCTTCACCAAAAAAAAAAAAAAAGAAAAAAAAACAAGAAAAAATGGGTGCACTTAAATTATTAACTGTAGCCGGTCTATCGAGCCCCTAGGATGATCACCGCCTTCCAAGCGTCATGACCCCCAAATGATCTCTCCATGTCTACTCACGTATGTTGGAGCATGTCTGCCCGATCGGCCTGGCCCCCGTCAGCTGCGGTGAGGTCCTCCGTTGGAATGATGTTGTAGCCCTCCGTGTGTGAAGGAAAAAGTTCTTCTTCATCGTGAAGTGCGTGAGCGCACCCGGGTCTGCTGAAGGCATTCTCGATGGAATTAGTTTGCAGGCATGTATCTAGATATGCCATAGACAGGGTCTCCGGGCAAGTGAAGGTAAGATGTGTCAGCATAGAGAGTGTGTGTTAGATCTTTGCTGGGAGGGCGCATCAGAGTCCAGTGTCCAGTGTGCAGGCATCAGCCTGCTGCGGGGTCAGGGGTTAAAGCGGGGTTTCACCTTACAAAATTTTTTTTTTAAAAGTCAGCAGCTAAAAAAAAAGTAGCTGCTGACTTTTAAGAAGTACACTTACCCTCCCAGGGCGCCAGCGATGTCCGTCGTGGAGGACGAGCTGTCCCTCGGCGATCCGGTTCCAGCGCCGCCATCCTCCGCACGGCATCATCAGCCTGCTGCGGGGTCAGTGGGGGACATAGTTCCCATAACACATCGCGCCCCATTCAACAGAAGACGGAAGAAGAGAAGATCACCGCGGAGCTGGAGGAGGCAGATTAGGACGATCTGCCTAGCAACAGCCATTTCTGCAACGAAGGAGTGGGGAGAGCCAGACGAAGAAAAATGTGGGAAGTGGAGTAAGAGGGTGGGGAAGGGATTAAAAAAAAAAACAGAAAACAAAACGTGGCGGGGTCAGAATTAAAGTTACAAAAATAAAATAAAGTGTCAAGGGGTGTTCAAACATACATGAGTAGTGCGCACGTCTCGAAGGTTGTGCCTATCATAGAGGCCTTGCTGGTAGTGATCAGCGGGGGTATCCTGGTTAAGGTGGTGGTGATGTGAAGAGGGGGCTCGAGTCATCCCTAGTCGCCAGAGTGATCCCTGTCCGAGGCATCTCTTCTGTTAGGGGTGTCTGATCTGTGGCCTCCTGTTTTACCGTACTTGGCCTTTTTTGTGGATCTTTTCTCTGGTGTTGAGAAAGGGGAGCGTGTTGGGCTCTTGCAAAGCTTTGGCAGGGTGAATTCCGCATACCATTCAGGCAGGTCTATCAGGTCAAGCCCCAGCCCAGCACAAAAGTCAGGTAAGTCAGCAGGTGAGCGCAACACGTGTTGGCGGCCGTTAGCGGTGGCAATGAGTGCAAAGGGGAACCTCCATGTATATTTTATTTCCCTGTCCCTAAGTTGCTCAAGTAAAGGTCGCAGCGCCCTACGGTTTTTAAGGGTGATCTGGGACAGATCTTGGAACAGCATGATACCCTCTCCATTAAAGACAATCCTGTCATTTCTCCTGGCCCTGCGCATTATATCTTCCTTTAGCTGGAAATTCTGAAGGCAACAAATAACATCCCTTGGCGGAGCTGTATCCGGGCCTCTAGGCCTGAGAGCCCTGTCTGCCCTGACGAATTCTATTTCCATGTCCTCCTGTCTTTCTAGCAGGCTGTTAAAGACTCTCTGGAGGGCCGGTGCTATGTGATCCGCTTCCACAGATTCTGGGATCCCCCTCACCCTTATATTGTTCCTCCTTCCTCTGTTGTCGAGGTCTTCTAAATGCCTGTTCATATCAATGAAGTGTTGAGCGTGAGAATATGTGACCTCGTCTAGTCTGTGGAGCGCCTTGTCCCTCTGCCTCCCTGCATGGTCTGTTGCCGCCAGCTTTTCTGTGAGAACCACCAGGTTCGTTTTTAAGTCAGTGATAGCGGCCGAAAAGGCGGATTTAATGTCCGCTGTAAAGCAGGACATGTCAGCGTAGGTTAGGGGTTTGTGCGCTTTAGATTTTCCCCTACCTTGGGCCTCCGAGGCCGTGTCTGAGTCCCCGCTGTGATCCTCCTCGTGTTGATCCTGCGGCGCCATTTTGGATGCAGCCTCGCTATTCTTCGGCAGGGGTTTGGATTTGAACAGATCCGAGATGTTCCTTGCGGCTGAGGACGATTGTCCGCGGCGGGAACGGGCCGGTGAAGTTTCCTGCCCGGCATTGACGGCTCGGTGGAGGGTTATCAGGCAATTAGGTCGTGTGTCTGCCGGAGCTCCTCTTCTAAGCTGCCATCCGCGTTGCGCGCCAAGCCATGCCCCCCCGGCAAATCTTTTTTATTTTTAATTTTTTTTATTTTGGATAGCATAGGTCTGAACACCCATGCGATCCGATTCCAGTGCGGACAAAAAAGGGTTCTGCATAATTTTGGTGTGATTGCAATTTTTTTATATCACATATTAAAAACATTTATTACAATCATTATGTATACCACAAAGTATAGAGCATGAAGATATAGTAGGTATGAGGTTTTAATTCTGTTGATCTGTAACCCAATGGACCGTTGGTCTACAAATTTCATAGAAACGCTTGCTTCATTAAGTCTTATATATCATCTAAATCATTCAATACATATAGCTTTGACTATAAAGAAAACACAAGAAAAAAAGTCAAAATATATCAAGTACATATACACTCACCGCCAACTTTATTATTAGGTACACATGTTCAATTGCTTGGTAACACAAATTGCTGATCAGTCAATCACATGGCAGCAACTCAATGCATTTAAGCATCTAGACGTGGTGAAGACGACATGCTGAAGTTCAAACCGAGCATCAGAATAAGGAAAACAGGGGATTTACAGTATATATACTGAAAAAGTTTCACATGTACTTTTCCCTTTGCTAGGGCTCAAAAACTATCCAGGAGCTCACACCTGTAATAGTGTGGTGAGTAGAGTTGGGCAAACAGTTTGAGTTGAGCAAGAGTTCGGCCCAAACATAACCAGTTCGCCCCCTTCCCACAGGAACTCTTAGCAGTGTGTTGTTGGAGTGGAGATAGCTAGAGCAGGGCTCTGTTTGCTAGTAGCGAGTTAGTGTGTTATTGTAACTCTGAGTGTAGAGTGTCAGTGTAGTGATAGTATAGTGTGACTATAGTGTAGTGTGAGTGTAGCGTGAGTGTAGTGCAGTGTTTAACACAGCATTACATAACATTTAGTGCTGTATACAGTGCTGTATATCCCCCTTTTTTTTTTTTGGTGCTGCTTTTTTTTTTCTTTTGGGGGGGATGTGGCTGGGTTTGTTTTTATGTCATGTGCTTGCCCCTCTTTTTTAAGTTGTCAACTGTAGTTTTTCTGACTGCAACGATGTTGTTCCCCCTTTTTTATTTATTTTATATTTATTTTTTATAGTTTTTACATTTCTGTCAGTGGCAGTCCTAAATATAAAGTGCACCAAACATCACTTTTCATTAAATAAAGTGCATCCAATTACACATATCCCAGTATCTATTAAATTTGGGTAATAAGCCCCGCCCCCCCATCATGTCTGGGAGGCCAACAAGGAGAGGAAGAGGTTCCCATGACACTATGAGGGGGCCAGCAGCATCTGTGTCCACAGGCAAAGATGTACCGTATTTATCGGCGTATAACACGCACTTTTTTCCCCTTAAAATCGGGGGAAAGTCGTGGGTGCGTGTTATACGCCGATACCCCCCAAAAAAATGACAAAAATTGCAAGCACCGCTGAAAAATAGCGAGCGCTGCCGAAAAAACCCGAAGCGCGACCGAAAAAGAACGAAGCGCCCCCGGAAAAAGCAGAGCAAACTCTGCTCTGCTCGTAGTCCGCCTCCCTGCGCTCGCTCCGGAAACAGCAGGGAGGCGGGACCGCGAGTTTAGCCGTCCGAGTCGGCTCGGCTTTTTCCGGGGACGCTTCGGTCTTTTTCGGCCGTGCTTCGGGTTATTTCGGCGGCGCACGCGACTCGTGGCGGGAAATTTGAACCAGGAAAAGAATGAATATGACGCTGGCAAGCTACAATGGCACTTGGCAAGGCTGCAATGACGCTGGGCAAGCTACAATGACACTGGGCAAGGCTGCAATGACGCTGGGCAAGGCTGCAATGACGCTGGACAAGGCTGCAATGATGATGGGCAAGGCTGCAATGACGATGGGCAAGGCTGCAAATGACGCTGGGCAAGGCTGCAAATGACGCTGGGCAAGGCTGCATGACGCTGGGCAAGGCTGCAATGATGCTGGGCAAGGCTGCAATGACGCTGGGCAAGCTGCAAATGACGCTTAAAGGTAAGTTGTTTTTTTTTTCCCTAAACTTCCCTCCTAAAACTTTTTTTCCTTAAAATGCCCTCCTAAACTTGGGGTGCGTGTTATACGCCGATAAATACGGTATGTGGTCCGTCCTCAGGCAGGGCAGATTTATTTTCTGGTTAGTGATCTTGCCCATGCTATCCAGCCACAGCATGCAGAGGAGGTGGTGGACTTTCTTACTAAACCATTCTCATCATCCTCATCCTCTATGATCAAAGCTGAGACTAGTGCACAGTCCACCACAGCTGCCAGAGTGACTTATTCTGCCTCCTTGTCCACATACACTCCTGCCATAGCCCCAGCATGGAGGAGTCAGCTGAATTATTTGAACAATGCATCAGCCATTTGCTTCTTGACAATGCACAGCCATTACTTGACTCGGATGTTGGTTCTGAGGTTCAGGAAGGGAGTAACATGAGCCTACATAGAGGGGAGAACACTGATAAACAACAAATTGGCAGTTATGTTCCCCCAGCCCCAGCGTATTGCCAAGATGGCTCCAGTCATGATGAGGACAGAGGGGATGATGATTATGAGGTCACTGACGTGACTTGGTTGCCAGATAGAGCAGAGGAGGAAAGTGAGGGGGAGGCACAACCCGAACGAGGCAGGATGTCCTCCAAAAGGCAGCCAACATGGAACAGTAGAGAGCATCCATCCTATTCCATCAGATTTTGGAGCTGTTATCGAGTCCCGGCCCACTTCCCACAGCTCAGCTGTGTGGGCCATTTTTAGCACATGTGCAGCTGATCGCACTGTTGCAATTTTCAATCTCTGCCACAAGCAGATTAAGCGTGGCAAAAACACAAGCCATTTGGGTACCACATGTTTGCAAAGGCATTCAACCACCACTCAGACCGTTGGCAAAAGCACCTTGCCACCTTAAAAGCCACACAGAAGGGACACAATTCTTCTCCTCACCTTTCATGTCTACCCACTCCTATATCTCATGACCTTTCAGCAGCCTTCACTGACAGGTATGATGGTATAGCAAAGGGTGTCACAGGTCCTTGCACATCTGCCAGTAGCACACCACCAGAGTATAGCAGGCAAATTTCTTTGCCCCAGCGGCTGCATTAAAAAAAAAATACACTTCTTGCCATCCACATGCCCAGTGTCTAAATTTCAGCTTGTTCAAATTGCTGGCTTTACAACTCCTTTCCATCTTGTGGATTCTGCCCCCTTCTGTGAATATGCAGAATGTGCTGTACCACAATGTCAAGTTCCCAGTTGTCATTTCTTTGCATGTAAGGCCATCCAAGCTCTGTATCATCACGTGGAAGGCATAGTTGGGCAAGGCAGTCAGCAGCAAGGTCCACGTTACTGCTGACACGTGGGCCAGCAAGCATGGTTAGGGACGATATATGTTGTTCACAACACACTGGGTAACTCTGCTTGCAACTAGGAAGGATGCAGGACAGGGCTCAGTGCTTGAGCTTTTCTTTCACCACCATGTCTCTATACAGCTGGTGGTGATGATGTGAGTTCTGTCAGATCCACCCCCTCCTCCTCCTCCATGCCCTCCTCTACTGAAATGTCCTATAAACCACCAGTACCCCCCTAAGCATTTAATGGGCCATTCAACAAATCAGGCTAAAATATTCCATGCAGTGGTTCAGCTGGTCTGTCTAGGGGACAGGAGCCACACCAGAGAAAATATTCTTTGAGCTCTACAGGAGCAGGCCCAGAGGTGGTTCACGCCACAGAAACTTGAGCCACGAATGGTGGTGTGCGATAATGGCACTAACCTTCTGTATGCTCTTTGACAGGTAAAGTTGACACATGTGCCATGCCTTGCACATGTCCTCAATTTGGCAGTGCAGCGTTTCTTAAACAGGTACCTAGGTTTGAAAGGTCTTCTAAGGCAAGCCAGAAAAGTCTGTTGTTTAAAGACTCATGTGACTTGGCATGTAATTTAACCACTTGACCACTGGGCACTTAAACACCCTTAATAACCAGACCAATTTTCAGCTTTCGGTGCTCTCACATTTTGAATGACAATTACTCAGTCATACAACACTGTACCCAAATGAAATTTTTGTCCTTTTTTTCACACAAATAGAGCTTTCTTTTGGTGGTATTTAATCACCGTTGAGTTTTTTATTTTTTGCGCTATAAAAGAAAAAAGACTGAAAATTCGGTAAAAAAAAAAATGAATTTTTCTTCGTTTCTGTTATAAAATTTAGCAAATTTTGTCATTTTTCTTGATAAATTTTGGCCAAAATTTATACTGCTACATATCCTTGGTAAAAATAAGTACAAATTGGGGTATATTATTTGGTCGTTGTGAAAGTTTTAGAGTCCACAAGCTATGGTGCCAATATCTGAAAATTGATCACACCTGAAGTACTGACGGCCTATCTCATTTCTTGAGTCCATAACATGCCAGAAAAGTACAAATACCCCCCAAATTACCCCTTTTTGGAAAGAAGACATTCCAAGGTATTTGGAAAGAGGCATGGTGAGTTTTTTGAAGTTGTAATTTTTTCCCACAATTCTTTGCAAAATCAAGATTTTTTTTCTTATTTTTTATTTTTTTCACAAAATTGTCATATTAGCGGGTTATTTCTCACACACAGCATATGCATACCACAAATTACACCCCAAAACACATTATGCTATTACTCCCGAGTACGGCGATACCACATGTGTGAGACCTTTACACAGCGTGGCCACATACAGAGGCCCAACATGCAGGGAGCACCATCAGGTGTTCTGGAGCACCCGGGACAATTCTGACATTTCTCTCCTACATGTAAAAATCATCATTTATTTGATAGAAAATTACATAGAACCCCAAAAACATTATATATGTTTTTTTAGAAAAGACCCTAGAGAATACAATGGCGGTCGTTGCAACTTTTTATCTAGCACGGTACTTGCGCAGCAATGTTTCGAACGCGTTTTTTTGGGAGAAAAAAGTTTTGTGCTTTACAAAAAACAAAACTGTAAATTTAGCCCAATGTTTTTGCATAATGTGAAAGATGAAGTTACGCCGAGTAAATAGATACCTAACATGTCACCCTTCAAAATTGCACGTGCTCGTGGAATGGCACCAAACTTCGCTACTTAAAAATCCCCATAGGCGGCGCTTTAAAACTTTTTACTGGTTACATGTTTTGAGTTACAGAGGAGGTCTAGGGCCAAAATTATTGTTCTCGCTCCAACGTTCGCAGCGATACCTCACATGTGTGGTTTGAACACCGTTTTCATATGTGGGCGGGACTTACGTATGCGTTCGCTTCTGCATGCGAGCGCACGGGGACAGGGGCGCTTTACATTTTTTTTATTGTTCATTTTACTTTATTTATTTTAGTTTGACACTTTTTTCCCCAAAAAATTTTTTTTGATCACTTTTATTCCTATTACAAGGAATGTAAACATCCCTTGTAATAGGAATATGGCATGACAGGTCATCTTTACAGTGAGATATGGGGTCAATAAGACCCCACATCTCACCTCTAGGCTGGAAAGCCTGAAATAAAATAAAAAACGATCCTGGCTTTGATCGTAGCGAGCATTGCAGGGTATCGCAGGGTATCGCAGAATATCGCAGGATATGGCTGGGTATGGCATGGCAGGGTATGGCAGGGTATGGCAGGTAATGGCAGAGTATGGCAGGGTATGGCAGAGTATCGCAGGGTATGGCAGAGTATCGCAGGGTATGGCAGAGTATCGCAGGGTATGGCAGGGTATCGCTGGGTATGGCAGGGTATCGCTGGGTATTATTGCAGGGTATGGCAGGGTATCGCAGGTAATGGCAGAGTATGGCAGGGTATGGCATGGCAGGGTATGGCAGAGTATCGCAGGGTATGGCAGAGTATCGCAGGGTATCGCAGGTAATGGCAGAGTATGGCAGGGTATGGCAGAGTATCGCAGGGTATGGCAGAGTATCGCAGGGTATGGCAGAGTATCGCAGGTAATGGCAGAGTATCGCAGGTAATGGCAGAGTATCGCAGGTAATGGCAGAGTATCGCAGGGTATGGCAGAGTATCGCAGGGAATGGCAGAGTATCGCAGGGAATGGCAGAGTATCGCAGGGAATGGCAGAGTATCGCAGGGAATGGCAGAGTATCGCAGGGAATGGCAGAGTATCGCAGGGAATGGCAGAATATAGCAGGGTAAGGCACAGTATTGGAGGGTATGGCAGATTTGGTATCCATCCATCCATGCTCAGCCATCCCTCCATACCCTGCAATACCCAGCAATACACTGCAGGCTATTGCTGTGTATTGCAGGGTATGGAGGGATGGCTGAGCATGGATGGATCGGTGGCATGCAGAGCAGGCTGTGGGCACTACAGATCCCGCCCACAGCACTGCTGCCACCGATCCCTCCCCCTCTCCTCTCACACTGTACCGATCGGTACAGAGAGAGGAGGGGATAGGAACCGGCGTCATCAAATGACGCCGGTTTGCTTACATGTGATCGCTCCGTCATTTGACGGAGCGATCACGTGGTAAACGGCCGCGATGAGCGGCCGTTTACCGTGATACGTGATCCGCCGGGTCCTCTGGACCCGGCGATCACGGATGTACTCGAGTGCGCGCCCCAGGGGGCGCGCAAGAGGGGAATTCCGGGAGGACGTCATATGACGCCCTCCTAGAGTTAAGCAACCGGCCTGTAGCCGTCATTCGGCTATGGGCCGGTTGTAAAGTGGTTAAATAGATAGAAATAAATAGAAGGTGATTTTGCGCTAAAAGTGCATCAAATATTAAGGTGCTCTATAAGTGCATCAAACATTAAAGTGCTATATAAGTGTATGATAAAACCAGTCAATGGTCACTATATCGTGACTCAGAGGCTAATATTACACTAAGTGAAGTGAATCAATAATAAATACAGTAAAAGATAAATATAAACACTTCATAAATACACAATCAATAGTGAATAACATAGATAAAATATATAAGAAAAAAACACTAGATCTCAAATCAAATCTAAAAACCACAGGAGGAATGGATGAATAAATAAATAAATCAATCGGTGGGTAAGTGAAAAAGTCCGCAAAGTGGTTCATACAAGAAATGGTGTGATAGAAGTGACACCCATAAGTAAAACTGTAATAGTCTCTACAACACAGATAAGTAAAGGTTCTTTCTTTCTCCAAAAGTGAGGGGTGCTGGGTAGTGAGGGCCTGCTCATCAATCGTGCTCTCTAGCCTCTCACCTCTCTTATGATCAATATGGGCATCTAAAAGACCAAATGTGGCAGATTCCAGCTCTCAATTCCCCCGGATGGTCCCCAGTACAATCTGTCTCCAAGCAAAGAGGTCCACAGTCCGAATCTCCACTTCCACACAGACGTGTCACCAAAGATAGCCCTCCACTCGTGGATATAAAGAGTGCACCGCAATCCTGCAGTGGTGGCTCACCCTCCGTGGGTGGTGCGGAGTTTGCCAATGAGAAAAAGTGGAGAGAGGGACCCGATCGTGAAGTATATCAAACAAATTTATTGGTAATAAAAGTAAATGCTTACATGAATAAAAGCAGCAAGATGAGTGTACGCGCGGTCTCCGTGTCCAACACTTCCGGTATCCTGACCAATCCCTACGCGTTACGTCACGTGACCTCGTGACTTCATCAGGGGATGCTGATTGGTTGCCTTAGGTTGTCTTTTATATGTGACAACCGGAAGTTGCGTGGCGGCCATTTTGCCGTGGTCCGCGCATGTAAACAAAGCGCGGCCATTTTACTGTGGTCTTACTGCGCTCTATACAGCGGATCTAATTGGTGTCCACTGTTTTTTCTTCACAGTAATGTTTAGTATGTTCTATGATAGGGTGTTGTCTCATGTGTGCATAAAGTCACAATAAACTGCGTGAGCGCTATGCGCAATTGCTAAAATGTGACTTAGTTACATCGAACGCCTAGAACCAGTACCGGAGCCATTCATAAGTGGCGCAGAATAGTGGTGCAAAAAACGGCCATTGAACTAAATGCAATGAGGAATATTTCAATACTATTTCACTGGTACATCGGAGAAACGATCCCTGACAATTTGTAGATCGTCATGATGTAGCCCTAATGTGACCTCTTGAAACAGTGATCTAGTTTGTCTCAATCTATGCGTGTATGGTCAGAAGATGGGTAATTTGACCAAATATGCATAAACGGAAGTTAGGTCAGACCTATAAATCTGTTAGTGAACATGGCAGTCATGTTCACTTAGGAGCAGCCCCCCCCCCCCCTCACTTTTGGAGAAAGAAAGAACCTTTACTTATCTGTGTTGTAGAGACTATTACAGTTTTACTTATGGGTGTCACTTCTATCACACCATTTCTTGTATGAACCACTTTGCGGACTTTTTCACTTACCCACCGATTGATTTATTTATTTATTCATCCATTCCTCCTGTGGTTTTTAGATTTGATTTGAGATCTAGTGTTTTTTTCTTATATATTTTATCTATGTTATTCACTATTGATTGTGTATTTATGAAGTGTTTATATTTATCTTTTACTGTATTTATTATTGATTCACTTCACTTAGTGTAATATTAGCCTCTGAGTCACGATATAGTGACCATTGACTGGTTTTATCATACACTTATATAGCACTTTAATGTTTGATGCACTTATAGAGCACCTTAATATTTGATGCACTTTTAGCGCAAAATCACCTTCTATTTATTTTGATTCACGGGTTTGCGTTTACTCACAGATTTTTCAGCTTATCTTAGGATTTTTTCCACTTATAGCATCAGAGCGCTCACATTTTAGATCACTTTTATTTATTTATTTATTATTCATCTATTTATAACATCAATAGCATCTAGTTCAACAATCAGCGCGAAGGACACCCACATATATTTGGCATGTAATTTGCCATCATCCCTGTATATATGAAAGATTATGAATTTCTCTAATTTGGGAATTTTAAGGCAATTTGAGAAGAAAAAAATATATATTAATATAAAAAATATTTATTACAAATTATTCAACATGATTAAAAATTCCCAAATTTTGGAGACATTACAAAGCACATATAGTGTATCATAGTATTGCACAAATGATCATCCTGAAGTGGTATTTCCCAACTACTTGCGAATAGACCATCCCTGCATGTTGTGGATGGCAATAGGTAGTGGGAACATCCAACGCATTTCGAAATGCATTTAAACTATATTCATCTTCATGGATTAATACCACTTCTGAAAATTCTAAATATAAATGTAATTTAGAATCCATATACAGTAAAACCTTGGTTTGCGAGCATAGCATAGCAGGCTTTTTATCTTAGTGTATATAATGCATTAAAATAAAAAACTCTCTGACTTGTAAACTCATTTAAATCTTAATGAGCAATATTGTATAATTCCTAACCCTAAAACAGTGCAATATTTGTTGCAAGAAAGACATTTTTATTTTATTTGTCTAGATTGCCCTTCTCTGTCAACTTTAGGTCTATTGCTGACTGTTTAGAAAAATATTAGACAGAAGCATGCTTATTCTAAGCTCTTATTACTTATTAACTTTTTTTTTTTTTTTTTTTTAATTCGTTTTTATTAAGAAATTTTTTAACAGAGATACAGACAATGAGATAACATACTCTAAAGCTGAGCAGATTTAGCATAGAGGTATGTACATGAATTACATTGTCAGGTGTGTATCAACAGCGTCTAAATAACATATCAAACAATTCTGAGAACACAGAACAACAAGTGAAAAGCTTTATAGTCTCATGTAAATAGACCTCCTAGAGCTAGTAGGATTTATGGGAGAAAAGGAAATAGAGGAAAGGAAAGAGAGAGAAGGGAGATCTGAGTTATGTCTCTTGAGAAAAATAAGATTGAATACTCAATAAAAACAATAAAGAATGATCAACGAAGGAGGGGTAGACAGGGCCGACATTCGGTTGGTCAAACTAGGCACATCCTCCATGAGCTGTCTCGGTTTTCAGCTATTGCGTTTTGTCCAAGAGACCCATAGTTTCCAATGGTAGTCAAAGGTGCGTTCGTTTCCTAGCCTATTTGCTAATATCTTCTCAAATGTGAAGTTGTGTTGCACCATATTAAGTATTTCGGAAACATTTGGAGCGAAGTTTGTTCTCCATTTTCTTGCAATGAGCATTTTGGCAGCCAAAAGGATATGGGTGACTATTCTGCGGCAGTCAGGTGGGTAATGCTCTATGCCAATATTGAGTATGGCTAGGGCTGCTGTGTGTGGGGGGGGGGGTTAGAATGCTGGTTATTGCAGAGATAATGCAAAACAACTTGTTCCAGAAACTCTTCAGGTGTTTACAGGACCAGAAGACGTGCCTAATCTGACCAACACCTCCACAGTTCCTCCAACATAGAGGGGACTGTGTTGGTGAGAACTTTGAAATCCTGTATGGCGTAAGGTACCATCTCAAGGTGATTTTGTGTGCTAGTTCCCAATGGTTGACACATTTAGAGGCTTGGTAGACATGTTTTATAGCTGTGACCCATTGAGCAGAGGTGAATGAGGTTCCTAGATCTGAATCCCACTTCATATGTGGTGTAGCTTTGTTAAAGGTAAGTTTATTTTGCAGTTGGTTGTAGAACAGTGAAGTCCCTTTCCTATTCCCTTTTTTATTAGTAAGGTATTGCCAACTTGGTGTGTGAACTAGTATGTCCGGCGAACTGAGGGAGTTTAAGAAATGCGAAATTCTGATATACGTGAAACGTGCCGTATTGGGTATTTTGAATTCGGTCTGGAGTGTTTCAAAGGGTTTGAGGGAACCGTTTTGGAGAAGTTGACTCAGGACAAAAATTCCTTTGGTATGCCATGTTTGGAGGGAGATGTTTGAGATTGCTATTTCTAGGGCTTCTAATGGTATCGGGATGGAAGTCTTCTGTGACGTGGGAAGGGCCGTCGAATGGTAAGATCTCCAGGCTTCTAAGGAGGCCTGAATGGTGAGAGGCAATCTTTTAAGGATGCCAGGTTTCCAGGTGTCAACAATAAGTAGATTTTTAAGCCCGAGGGTGTGGGCATAAGATTGTTCAATCTTGACCCACCTGTTGTCTATGTCTGGATGGAACCAGCAGCGCAGTTGAGACAGCTGCGATGCTATCCAATAGTCTTTCAGGTCAATCATACCCATGCCGCCTGCAAACTTATGCTTCATCAACAAGGTATGGGAACTGCGTGGTTTCATGCCTTTCCAAATGCGTGCTTTCATTAATTTAGTAAGTGCCGTAAAATGTGCTCATTTGGGTAGTATGGGGAGTGTCCTGAAAACATATAAAATTTGAGGTAGTACAAACATTTTGAATGCGGCCAAATGACCCATCCAGGAGAGTTCGTATTTAGTTATGTTTTGGGCTTCCTTTGTTATTTTGTTGATAAGAAGGGAATAATTAATGTCCGCCAATTGTTTGATGTCTGCTGCTAGTCGTATTCCTAGATATGGGATCTCTCCTTTACTCCATGTATAGGAATAGGATGATTGGATGGTGGTGCGAAGTTTTGGGTCAATCCCTAAGTCTAAGAGTAGTGATTTGGTATAATTTACTTTGTAGTAAGATATTGCGCTGAAGTTTTGGAGAATTTCATGGGTAGCTGCTAGGGAAGTCTCAGGGTTTGTCAGGAAGATAATTATATCATCTGCAATTAGATTTATGACGTGGGAATCAGCACCCAGTTTTAGACCTGTAACTCTGGGTGATGTCCGTATAGCCTCTGGCAGGGGTTCGATTAGCAAGTTAAAGATACACGGAGACAGGGGGCAACCCTGCCTTGTTCCGTTCGTGATTAAAAAGGAGGAGGAGAGCGTGTTAGAAGTATAGACCTTTGCTGATGGAGAGGAATATAATGCCAGGATAGCTGATAATATAGGTCCGGAGAACCCAAACTTCCATGTTGCTTCCATGTATTGCCAGTGGATGCGGTCGAATGCCTTCTCCGCGTCCAAGGAGAGGAGCAGAGAAGGCACCCGACCGGCCGCGGCACAATGAATCAGGTTTATAACTCGCCTAGTCGCATCGGATGTCTGGCGTCCGGTTATGAAGCCAGTTTGGTCCGAATTTATGAGGGTAGGTAATATGTGGGTCAATCTATGGGCGATAACTTTGGCGTACATTTTGAGGTCAGTGTTTAAAAAGGAAATAGGCCTGTAGTTAGCTGGATGTGATGGATCTTTTTCGGGTTTGGGAATAGTTACTATATAGGCTTGCAACATTTCTGATGGGATGGAGGCAGAGGCTGCCGCCGCCCCGAAGACCGGAGGGAGATTCAGACTGAGCACGTCTTGGAATTGCTTGTAATAATCGTTAGATAGACCGTCTGGTCCAGGTGATTTGCCTAAAGGTAGTGATTTGATAGCTTTACAAATTTCTTGGGGTGTAATAGGGAAGTTCAGCTCAATAAGCTGGTCTGTCGACAGAGCAGGTAGATGGAGAGATTCTAAAAAGGATGTGATATCACCTTGCTCTGGTTGTGTGGTATCCGGGTCGTCTTTTAAATTGTACAGCTTTCTATAATAAGCCGCCAAGGCATCTGCTATGCCCTTCGGGTCCCTAATTTTAGTTTTGGTGTGGGGGTCTACTAGATGTTCTATTTTGGATTGTAGCTTTTTAGCTTTCAATCTGTTGGCCATAAATTTGCCCGCTTTGTTACCTGAGGAGTAGGTTGTCAGTTTAAGAGCTTTGATATATTTATCATGCTGTTCTAGAAGCATCAACCTCAGGGACGTTTGGAGTTTAGATAATTCATTAGCAAGTAGCTGGGATGGGCTGGTCTTGTTAATAGTTTCTAAAGAACAAATCTCTCTCAGCGTCTCCTCCAGCAGCCGAAGCCTCTGCCTCCGTATGCGTGAGCTCATCTGGATAAAAATACCTCTAATAAAAGCCTTATGGGCACACCAGGTTATAAATGGATTCGATACTGAATGTGAGTTGATATGGAAAAACTCTCGTAATTGTTTCTCGACATCAGTTACATTCTGTGCAGATTTGAAGATTTGTGAGTTAACTCTCCATACATATGCCGGATTAAGCATGTGTTCCTCCAGTATAGATATCGAGACAGGAGCATGGTCTGACCATGTTACATAGTTACATAGTTAGTTAGGTTGAAAAAAGACACAAGTCCATCCAGTTCAACCACAAATAAAAAAAAAAATATAAAAATATATATATATATATATATATATCATACAATCCCATATACCCCATTCTATACCCACAGTTGATCCAGAGGAAGGCAAAAAAAAAAAACCCAGCAGAGCATTCTCCAATTTGCTAAAGCAGGGGAAAAAAATTCCTTCCTGATCCCCCGAGAGGCAATCGGATTTTCCCTTGATCAACTTTACCTATAAATGTCAGTACCCAGTTATATTATGTACATTTAGGAAAGTATCCAGGCCTTTCTTAAAGCAATCTACTGAGCTGGCTAGAACCACCTCTGCAGGGAGTCTATTCCACATTTTCACAGCTCTTACTGTGAAGAAACCTTTCCGTATTTGGAGATGAAATCTCTTCTCCTCTAGATGTAAAGAGTGCCCCCTTGTCCTCTTTGTTGGCCGTAAAGTGAATAACTCAACACCAAGTTCACTATATGGACCCCTTATATATTTATACATGTTGATCATATCCCCCCTTAATCTCCTCTTATCAAGGGTGAATAAATTCAGTTCCTCTAATCTTTCCTCATAGCTGAGCTCCTCCATGCCTCTTATCAATTTGGTTGCCCTTCTCTGCACTTTCTCCAGTTCCCCAATATCCTTTTTGAGAACTGGTGCCCAAAACTGAACTGCATATTCCAGATGAGGTCTTACTAATGATTTGAACAGGGGCAAAATGATATCTCTCTCTCTGGAGTCCATACCTCTCTTAATACAAGAAAGGACTTTGCTCGCTTTGGAAACCGCAGCTTGGCATTGCATGCTATTATTGAGTTTATGATCTACCAAAACCCCCAGATCCTTCTCCACTACGGATTCCCCCAGTTGTACTCCCCCTAGCATGTATGATGCATGCATATTCTTAGCCCCCAAGTGCATAACTTTACATTTATCAACATTAAACCTCATCTGCCACATAGTCGCCCAATTTGACAGAGCATTGAGGTCGGCTTGTAAATTGGAGACCTCCTGTAAGGACGTTATTCCACTGCATAGCTTGGTGTCATCTGCAAAGACAGAAATGTTACTTTTGATCCCAGACCCAATATCATTTATAAAGATATTAAAAAGTAAGGGTCCCAGCACTGAACCTTGGGGTACACCACTGATAACCTTAGCCCATTCAGAGTAAGAATCATTAACCACGACTCTCTGAATTCTGTCTTTTAGCCAGTTTTCTATCCATTTACAAACCGATATTTCCAAACCTGTAGACCTTACCTTACACATGAGCCGTGTGTGGGGAACTGTATCGAACGCTTTTGCAAAATGATGATGTTATATCATGTATACTGGAAGAAGACACAGCTTGAAGTAGGACCTTGTCCACTAAGACCATATCCAACCTTGAGTAAGAATTATGTCTCGCTGAGTGGAAAGTAAAATCTCTCTCCTCAGCATGCTGGCATCTCCATACATCATATACATCTTCTATGTGGAAGAGAGGTTGGAGCGCTACATGAAAACGTGAGGGTTTAGCTGTCAAGTCCAATTCTGGGTTGGCTGTTAGATTAAAGTCCCCACAGATGACTAGGGATCCTCTTCTGGACTTGGTGATTTTGGAAAAAAGTTTCTTGGCGAATCTAAGCTGGTGCTTGTACGGTGCATAAGCACTAACAATGGTGTACGGCTTTCCATTAATGTCACATAGGAGGATCAGAAATCTACCCTCTGGGTCCTGAATGACGCTATGGGATTTGAAGGCCACTGTGTTTTTTACCGCAATGAGCACTCCTTTACGTTTGCAAGAGGCAGAGGCAGTAAATATGTGTGGGAATTTTTTATGTGCGAGAGTGGGAGATGCAGAAGCTTGAAAATGCGTTTCTTGGATGCATATCACATCACTTCCCAATTTGAGGGCTTCCTTCCACAAAGAGGCTCTCTTGGCTGGATGATTCAGGCCTCTTACATTAAGTGATGTTACAGTGAGTGGCATAATATTGGGAAAAGTACCTGATAGGTGATGCTGTGTACATTAGAAGAACATGGTTCCGACGGTTGTGCAGTCCAGGAGTGTTGTTGGTGTCATCATGGCTCCTTTCGGATCTCAGAGTGGGTGCGTGGATACTGAAGTTCAGGAGGCTATGCATCTGGCAAGACAACTCAGAATAGGAAAGAAAAGAAGACAAAGGGGGATAAACATAACTTTCGGTTAAAAAGAGAAAAACGATCCTGGAAGGGATCTGATTGCAGGAATGCTGCACAAAACTCTTGGGGGGAGATTACGTGGAAGGGCTCCGATGAGCCGGGGTAATTTGTTGAAAGAAGTGTTTAAGATGGTGAACTAGAGGCGACGTCTTCTTGTGATTTGTGGTGTTTCCTTTTGTGAGAGACGATTTGCCACTCTTGTTGATCATACAGTTTATCAGGCTGCTTGCGGGGTTGTGCTTCTTGTTCAGGAAGAATGTTCCATTTGCGGAGCAGTGCGAGCCTCCTTCTAAGTTAGAAATCACTGACGAGGTGTTGTTTCTGGTGATGACCAATTTTGTGGGGTATCCCCAGCGGTACCTAACATCATGATTTCTTAGGGCTTTGGTTATTGGTAGGAGTGATCTCCTTTTCTGTAAGGTGTACTGGGAAAGGTCTGCATATAGTTGCAGGTGAGAAAATCGCTCAGGTAGATGTTCTTTTTTGCGAAAGTGGGTCATCAGCTGTTCTTTAACATGAAAGAAGTGCACCCTCATGATCACATCTCTAGGTACATCGTCGGAAATGAAGGAGGGTTTTGGCAATCTGTGGATTCTGTCGATTATTACCTCCGCAGCTGGTATGTTGGGAATAGCTGATTTGATCAGGTCGCATGCATATTGGTTTAGTTGGTGGATTTGTATAGATTCTGGGACGCCTCTGACCTTTAAATTATTTCACCTTGAGCGATCCTCAAGGTCTGCGATTTTTTCTCTTAGCGACTCTATGCGATCATCCCGCTCGTCATGCGCATCAATAAGCTTGTTATGAGATGAAGCAAATTCGCCCATTTTATGCTCAATATGGTCTACCCTGCTGCCTAGTTCAGTCACTTCAGATTTCACTGTAGCCACACATTGCAGGATGTTAGCAGTTAGGGAGGTTTGCAGTGACATTAGCATGTCTTTCAGTACAGTTTCAGATACAGGTTGATTGGTGGCCGGGAAGGAGTTAAACATGGCAGGCAGCTCTGCTGTAGTATTAGCAGAGTTACATTCAGGGCTTACCTCGATGGCTGAGGAGTTTGCTGAGAGCCTGGGCTTGCTCTTTGCTGGACTCTGGTTCGGAGTAGACATCTCCGGTGATCTGGGATGGGAGGTAGTTGAGTTTCCTCCTGAGCTGGGGCTGTGAGTTGCAGGAGAGGATCCGCCGGACCTGCTCGGCGGGGAGCCGCCGGCGCCATCTTGGCCTCGTGTGCTCGCCTTAGGGGGGAAGAAGAGTGACAATTTCCCGGGTCCCGCTGGTTCTTTTTTCTTTCTGCCCATAGCGGATGGGTGCCGGGCACTTCAGGGATAAGGGGATGTCTTTTTTGTGCCGATCCGCCGCCTCTGTATGCTATGTACCCCGGCTGTCTGGAGGAGCTACGATCTCAGGTGTCCATCCAGCAGCGCCCCCTACCTACTTATTAACTAGTAAAATACATACTTTTCTTATTTTTTTTTATTTTTTTTTAATAGCGATTTTCAGATCCCTAACTTTTATTTTAATTATCCAAACAGAGCCACCTATCTATCATGAAAAAAGTTGTGCTTTATCCAAGTGGCTTATTATACATAAAAAGCACATGTACTGTAAAATTCCACTTGAAAGGCAAAATGTGTACTGTATAGTCTATTCTTATTGTCATAATAAAGTGCTGTCAAGTCGATTTTGATTCATGTTGACCACATGCGTCGTGTTTCTCCAGAATAATCTGTCTACAATTTGGTCTTAATCTTATCATATTCCTATCTTATTAATATCATACAGTATATATATATATATATATATATATATATATATATATATATATATATATATATATATATATATACACAGTATCTCACAAAAGTGAGTACACCCCTCACATTTTTTGTAAATATTTTATTACCGTATTTATCGGCGTATAACACGCACCCCAAGTTTAGGAGGGCATTTTAAGGAAAAAACGTTTTAGGAGGGAAGTTTAAGGAAAAAAAAACTTACATTTAAATGCCCATAAATGCAGCCTTATCAGTGTGCATCTGCAGCCTTGTCCATCATTTGCGGCTTGCCCAGTGTCATTTGCAGCTTGCCCAGTGTCATTTGCAGCTTGCCAGTGTATATTTTAGCTTGCCAGTGTCATTTGCAGCTTGCCCACGTTTAAATTTCCCGCCGCCGAGACAGACCGACCGAGCGCTGCCGAAAAAGACCGAGCACCGCCGAAAAAGCCTGAGCCGACTGCTCGGCTCCACTCGCAGACCCGCCTCCCTGCTGTTTCTGGAGCGAGCGCTGCTGAAAAAGACCAAGCCGACTGTGCTGTGTACTCGGCTCGGCTCTGCTCGCAGTCCTGCCCAGTCTGGGTGGGACTGCGAGCGCTCCAGAAACAGCAGGGAGGCGGGAATACGAGCGGAGCAGAGCAGTCGGCTCAGGCTTTTTCGGTGGCGCTCGGTCTTTTTCAGCATCGCTCTGTATTTTTTGGCGGCGCTCTGCATTTTTTGGCGCCGCTCGATATTTTTTGGGTCAGACAGTGGAGATCGGCGTATAACACGCACCCACAACTTTCCCCCGATTTTAAGTAATACAGTATATCTTTTCATGTGACAACACTGAAGAAATTACACTTTGCTACAATGTAAAGTAGTGAGGGTAGAGCTTGTATAACAGTGTAAATTTACTGTCCCCTCAAAATAACTCAACACATAGCCATTGTTTAAACTGCTGGCAAGAAAAGTGAGTAAACCCCTAAGTGAAAGTCCAAAATGAACCTAAAGTGTCAATATTTTGTGTGGCCACTGTTATTTTCCAGCACTCCCTTAACCCTCTTGGACATGGAGTTCACCAGAGCTTCACAGGTTGCCACTGGAGTCCTCTTTCAGTCCTCCATGACAACATCAGGTGGATGTTAGAGACCTTGCTCTCCTCTACCTTCCCTTTGAGGATGCCCCTCAGAGGCTCAATAGGGTTTAGGTCTGGATACATGCTTGGCCAGTCCATCACCTTTATCCTCAGCTTCTTTAGCAAGGCAGTGGTCGTCTTGGAGGTGTGTTTGGGATCCTTATCATGTTGGAATACTGCCCTCCTAAGGGAGGCGATCATGCTCTGCTTCAGTATGTCACAGTACATGTTGGCATTCATGGTTCCCTCAATGAACTGTAGCTCCCCAATGCAGCACTAATGCAGCCCCAGACCATGACACTGCCACCACCATGCTTGACTGTAGGCAAGACACACTTGTCTTTGTACTCCTCACCTGGTTGCCCCCACACATGCTTGACACCATCTGAACCAAATACGTTTATCTTCGTCTCATCAGACCACACAACATGGTTCCAGTAATCCATGTCCTTAGTCTGCTTGTCTTCAGCAAACTGTTTGCAGGCTTTCTTGTGCATCATCTTTAGAAGAGGCTTCCTTCTGGGACCACAGTAATGCAAACCAATTTGATGCAGTGTGCAGTATTTGGTCTGAGCACGGACAGGCTGACCCTCAACCCCTTGAAACTCTGGCACTCATAGGTCCCAAAGACAACCTCTGGATATGACGCTGAGCACGTGCACTCAACTTCTTTGGTCAACCATGGCGGAGCCTGTTCTGAGTGGAACCTGTCCTAATAAACCGCTATATGGTCTTGGCCACCATGCTGCAGCTCAGTTTCAAGGTCTTGGCAATTTTCTTATAGCCTAGGCCTTCTTTATGTAGAGCAACAACTCTTTTTTCAGATCCTCTGAGTTCTTTGCCATGAGGTGCCATGTTGAACTTCCAGTGACCAGTATGAGAAATTGAGAGGGACAACACCAAATTGAACACACCTGATACTTTGAAACACTAATGAGTCACATGACACCTGGGAGGGAAAATGGCTAATTGGGCCCAATTTGGACATTTTCACTTAGGGGTGTACTCAATTTTGTTGCCAGCGGTTTAGACATTAATGGCTGTGTGTTGAGTTTTTTTAAGGGAGCAGCAAATTGACACTGTTATACAAGCTGTACACTCACTACTTTACATTGTAGAAAAGTGCAATTTCTTTAGTGATGTCACATGAAAAGATATAATAAAATATTTACAAAAATGTGAGGGGTGTACTCACTTTTGTGAGATACTGTATATATAATCATATTATATTCATATTTCATAAATTTTTCCTTCAAATTTTCCAAGCATCATTGTCTTTTCCAGTAAGTTTTTATAACTACAATTAAACGGTCTTATTTTAGCTATGTTATTTGGGTTTCCAGTAAATGGTTGTGTTTAATTTTTGGAAGGAACCATTTATTTGCCTTAGAATTCGTAGAATTCTTCACCAACACCAGAGTTTAAAGGCATCAAAATTCTTGTTTCTTCATTGTTCACATCCATAGAGAGTAAAAAAAAATGCCATAGCCTGGACAATTCTAAATCATTAAAGTTTTTATTGAGTATTTCATAGAACATAAATAAATACAGGGTACAAGGAAAAAGAAATCAGAAAATAACATACAAGGATATGCACAATAATATCTGAGTCATCAATAAGAAGGATACAATCTTACATATACTAAGGGTAATTTATGTAATATCCATAGGCCAAATAGACCATTGTGAATCAAACCGTGAACATTTCATGTTATTAATGGCTAGTAAACGCTCAAAAGAATGATTTCTACTCACAGCTAAGGTGACATCAGACAAATTCACAGCAACAGAAGATTTCCAGTTGCAAAGAATCAGCAGCCGAGTTTCCAGCAGTATATGAGTTATTACTGGTCTGAAATGTTTATCAAACTTGTCAATGTTTAAGTGAAGGATACCTAAAGCAGGATCTGGAGAGGTCAATACACCAGTGATAGAGGATATTAATCGAAATATACTGTTCCATAAACTTTTGATTGTAGGACAATGCCAAAGCATGTGCATTAGATTTCCTATTTGTCCACATCCCCTCCAACAATGTGGTGATGTACCCGGGAAAAAGGATGCCACTCTATACGGAGTGTAGTGCCATCTGTTAGTTAATTTAATGGTCAGTTCCCAGTGTTTAGCACAGTGAGAGGCCGTGTGTATTTCCGAGAATGCTTGCCGCCATTGGAATTCCGAAAATTCCGAATCTATATCGTCTTCCCACTTGAGCATAGCTGAAGTTTTAACAAATGTAGTTTTATTCCCAAAGATGTTATAAAAATACGATATACCTTTCGCATCCCGCTTTTCCGTAGAGTAGAATTGCCAAAGTTTAGCTGGAATTCTAATCAACGGAATAGGTTTTGACTCAAGAAATTGTATTATGTTATAGCATTTAAGAATCTCATCTTCATTAAAGTTATATTGCTTTACTAAAGTGTCTATGGATTTAAGTTGACCATCATTATATAGTTCTGATGCTGTAGTAATTCCTTTAGTGACCAAGTCAGCGACCATAAGTGATGGAAGGTATTTCTCAAGTATATATAGAGGCACATCATAGGGAGCATCATTGTTTTCTCTATGAACACTATCTATGATATGCCTCCATGCTTTCAAAGAAATGTTAATAGTGGGGGCTAAAGTTTTTAAATCCCATTTAAGCCAACTATCTGTAAGTAAAAAAGTAGAAGTTTCCTGTAAGGGTACTATTAAATTTTCCATAGACACCCATGCAGGTGCATTGACAGTCTGGAACCAGTGTTTGATTTGGTCTAATCGAACAGCCCAGTAATAATCATGTATATCTACCAAGCCAGCCCCACCAATTTTTTTGTGAGAAGTAAGGTTGCATCTGGAACACCTAGCTTTTTTGCCGTTCCATATATATTTCCTTCCCATGTTAGCTAATTTGGAGAGAAAATGTTGAGGAATATGGATCGGTAAAGATCGAAAAATATACAGAATTTGAGGCAAAATCAACATTTTGTATGCCGCCATCCTTCCATACCAGGACACCTCTTTCATCGAAAAAGATTTCAGTTGAGCTTCCAGTTTGGCAATAAGTGGAATCATATTAGCCCTTGCAAGGTCAGAAATCTTGGGCTTCAGGATGATCCCCAGATAAGGCACACCACTGTTATTCCACGTATATGGAAACCAAGCCTGAAGATCAAGTTTCTGTTTGGACTTAATATTTATATCAAGTATCAAAGATTTGGAGAAATTTATCTTATAATAAGAAATTTTACCAAACGCCTGAAGAACAGTATGAGCTTCAGGTAAAGAAATAAGTGGATCAGTCATTAGTAGTATAATGTCATCCGCAAACAGATTAATAGTATGTTCCTGTGTGCCAAACCGGAAGCCTCTGATTGAAGGGTGCGTCCTAATTTTTTCAGCCAGAGGTTCAATCATTAAATTAAAAATGGAAGGAGACAGAGGGCAACCCTGTCTAGTTCCATTGCCAATACTAAACATATTAGATAAAGTGTTATTTGTGTACACCTGAGCTGTAGGGCATGAATAGAGTGCCATAATAGCTTGCAAAATACGTCCTTGAAAACCGAATTTTTCTAAGGTCATGCACATGTATCTCCAGTGGACCCTATCGAACGCCTTCTCTGCGTCAATAGATAACAGCAGAGAAGGCGTTCTATGCAATTTAGCATAGTGTAAAATATTCACAATTCGTCTAGTTGCATCAGAAGTTTGTCTCCCCTTCACGAATCCCATCTGGTCGTTTTTAATAAGGGAAGGAATGATATGTGATAGGCGAATGGCCAATGATTTGGCATATACCTTAGTGTCACAATTCAAGAGGGATATCGGTCTTAGCCTGGACAATTCTGAACTTTTTACTTTTAGGGCTGGTTCACACCACAAAATTGCATTCCAGATCCGTTCCAGATGCTTTTCTGCATGCATGTTTTTAACATGTTTTTGATGTTTCCGGATGCATTCCAGATGCTTTTTTTTCTTATTTTTTCCTGTATTTTTTTGCTGTGATGAGCGTCATGTCTCCCAGAGTTATTTACGGGTTTGTGGGCTCCGGCGCTTTGATTGGCCGGGGCTGCAATGACATCACTCCCGCGCATGCGTGCGGGAGCCGCCGGTCACGGCACGGCTCCTAAAGAAACGGCTCAAGAGGACCATTTCTTCAGGGCGCATGTGCCAGTGATGACTGCACATGCGGATACAGTTAATATCTCCTAAACTGTGCAAGTTTAGGAGATATTCACGGTACCTACAGGTAAGTCTTATTATAGGCTTACCTGTAGGTAAAAGTGGTGTAACAGGGTTTACAACCACTTTAATTCATACTATTTTGAATCTCTATGTGACAAAACATTCCTACACTCCTCTTGAGTGCTTTCGTCATATACCACTTCCTTCCAGTCTGAATATATATATCAGATATTCCAACCGCTCACAAGCACAAAACAAGACAAGACTTGCTTAGTTGCTCAACATGGACTTATTTATTGGAACCAAAATGACAAGTATATATAATACAGTAGAGCAGGAGATCCCCCCTCCTGCTCATATTACTCTAACAATACACCTGTAACAAATTAACATGAGCTAATTAACTAATCCCTTTAAGCAGCCGATGTGACTCTGTGCCCATCAGGATTTTACTACTTCTCTACTTGTTGTCACCGAGCTTCACACAGTAGATTAAACATTATCATAAGTACAACCACAAGACATTTTGTCACAATAGCAGGAGCTCCACTAGGAGTCGTTCCGTCTCCTACATTGTACAGAGGACAATGTGATCAGCTCTCTCAATTAACATCTTGAGTTCATCAACAAACTTTACATATGTCTTTACATATATCCTGGGAGATATTGTGGATAAATATTACTTACTTACATTTTAAGTAATCCAAGATATATTTTATCACTCTAAAGCCCCATACACACGGTCGGACTTTTTCATGGATTCTGTCCGATCGGACAATGTTGTTGAAAAATCAGACCGTGTGTATGCACCATCGGACAGTGTACGTCGGATTGTCCGACGGACAAAGTAGTCCCGTCGAAGGCAACAAACGTCATCACGTTCAGAATGATCGGATGTTCCGACAACTTTGTCCGACCGGACAAAGTGCGACCGACCTGGTCCGCGGATTGTCCGACCGTGTGTATGGGGCTTTAGACATAATAGGTGCATGGGGAGCTGAAACATGGGTTTCCCAACCTTTCCAAGGGATTCTTTTTTTTTTACAGTGGCACTCATCCCCCATAGCAATGCCTAGTTAAATATGAATTGTTTATTGATTGCAAATTAGCATGGAAAAGAGCCAGAGAAAAAACACAATATGGTGTACCTTCCATAGACTTCATTAGGGTTCAGGGTTCATTGACTCACTGCTGGGTTTGCTCAACCACTAGCATACAAAGCCTTGTTCAGTTTACCCTCCCCAAGTACTGGAGAATCTGCACATAGGATTTGGAATCCACAGCTTTCCTAGGATCTCTCCAGACAGTCTTTGGTGTCACCCTTGCCTTGGAGTAGCTGGCGAGAGCCAGAGTTTGTAAAGAAATTATATTTATATTTCTTTCATTGAAAGAGATAACAAAAACCCCAAGATCTTGACTGTCTGTGTACCAGGGGCGAATCCAGAGCCTAGTATCGGGAGGGGCACTGCCAGTAATTTTTGCAGGGAATTTGTCGGGGCAATGGCTGGTGTTGGCGCTTCAATCATCACGGCTGGCGCCATGGTTGATATGGTTTTAGAATGATTGAAGCGCATTATTTCTATTATTACATTGTAATATAAAATAGTTCAACTCACCATAATGCAGAATCAGTCGGAGCCCTGAGCGTGTCACTTGCTACCGACGGCTGCCCCAGATGCAGCTTGTCACTTGCCACTGTCGGCTGCCACCAAATGCGGATTGTCGCTTGCCTTGTCACTTGCCACATCCCCTGCCACCAGATGAGATTTTTCACTGCCAATGTCACCTGCCACAAGATGTGGATTGTCACTTGCCAGTGGCCGTGTCCCAGAGTCAGGGCGGGAAGTGAGAGATAATGTAATCTCTGCTGCCCATGCCTGCACAGTGATGGTGGTGTTCTGTCAGAAGCTGAACTGTGGTGATGCAGGGTGAGAGATGATGTCAGAAAGCCACTACTCATCAGAATATGCAACCAAAGTGATGTTGCATTGCGGCCATCTTGGTACACCCCCACTTGTCAGCAGTAAGCCTAGAGTTAGAAGTCGGCAAGCGGACATCTTTATACACCCACCAGAGTCTTGCTTTTCACAGTTATTTTTAACAGTAAACTCAGATTATTTAGTGAAATATAAGTTGAATTTACTGTTAAAAATAACTGTGAAAAGCATAACTCTGGTGGGTGTATAAAGATGTCCGCTTGCCGACTTATAACACTAGGCTTACTGTGGACAAGTGCGGGAGTACCAAGATGTCCGCAACGCATTGTCTCTTCAGTCACATATTCAGAAGGGGATCGGCTTCCCGATAACACTTGCCTGCTCACTCACCAGCCTGCCTGTCCGCTCGCTCACCTGCTGGCTGCTCAGTCACCCGCCGGCTCATCCGCTCATTATTTTCTCGGGGGAGCAATTGCCCCGTTGCCCCCCCTGGATCTGCCCCTGCTGTGTACAGTGCCTGCAACTTTGGAGATCATCTGAATCTTTATATCCAGCTTGCCACCCAGCTTGAATGATGATCACAAGGTGAAAAAAATAGAAAAATAAAATCTTTTTGCTAAAAATATAAAACTAAAATTGTAGTAGGGAGCATAGGTCCTGATTCTCTGACACCAGAGAAAATAATTTGAGCTGTCTCTGGCAGGAAGGATATAGCCACCAGTGAGGGACATTCCTTGGTGTTTTTTTTTTGTTTATACCTAGCACCAATGTTTGCACCAGTGATTATAGTGGCATTTGCAGGTAGCACTATTAACATTGGTGAAGGTTTTAGGATCACTGCTTTGTCCTTCAATGAATGCAGAGAAAAGGATTTAATGGGGAGTACAAAAAAAATATGTTTTACCTTTTTCCACAAATGTGTTTTTTTGTTACCTACTTTTTATATGGACCATGGAGGTCTAAAAGATTAGCAGACCTTGCATTTTGATTTTAACAGGTGATATAAGACAATTTTTCTATATTAAGGACTAGAAGCAGTTTTACCTATGATCACAGTGAATGTTTTCTAATCTATATGTTTTATTTGTTTTTTTTTTGTATATATTCAGTTGATTGCCCAAGTCACATTCAAGAGAAGCAGGCGGATGTGGAATATATAGCAGCTTGATGATCTATTAACTGAAGGAAGACATTGAAGCGAAACCCTACTGATTGAAAAGAATATCTTTTTGGGTTGCTGAGTACTTTAGTTCATCATACTAATTGTTTAAAAACTATTGTGTAAAACAGCCAAAATGCCTTTTATTCACGTTTGTCCATTTGTCAGCCTATAATAAAAAATCTGAGCTGGCTATTTAATAAAACATTGTCCAAAAACATTGTCCAAAAACATGTCCTTAAAATGTTGTAAAAGCTACAAGTTTAGGCAAATTGGTCGTAGAATTATAGTAAATAAATAGTTTTACTGTAGTTTTGGATTAAAGTGAAAATCTATCAGTTTTTTTTATTTTGTGCCCCATTGGTGAGATTTTCCTATGCCCCCTGTCCAACATGTATCAATTTCTTCATGTCAATTGGAAGAAATCAGAAGACACTGAAAAGACCTGAAATGTTTTAAAATTGCATCTGTATACAGTAAAAATGTGGACCAATGTGATACTAGAACAGATAAGTAGACGTAAGTGCATAAAAGGCTAGGGGGATTTTGAAACTTTTTTAAAAATAGCAATAGAATTAGAACTGTGCTTGATGTTTGTTTTGAATAGTGCACTCTTACTGTAATTTGGTAAGTTTTCCTCCTTAAATAGGGCCTTTCGATAAAGTGTGTGTTGTGGTGATCTGTGTCAAATTTGGTAATATCTAAACATTATAAATCAATAGCAATTTAAAATGTCATAAAGTCATAAAGAAACAGCTGACAGATACCCAGAACAATGACTTAAAATATAAAAGCAGTTCAACTCAAAACACCCTTTAAAATCCAGACTACCAATCGCTCTGCACAGCACATAAACGCCATCTGGATAATAAGACGATGAATTGTATAGGATCCACTAGCCTTGCGCTTATTACCATGTGAGCTGAAAAAAGTGTGCGATGGTCAGCGGCAAAATACTATAGGCAAAAAGATCCCATTGGCTGCTAGCTGCAAAATTAGCCCTAAAGTACATTTTTCGGCACCCCTTGTCCAGAGTCTACACCCAGGATCCGCAGAAGGCACTGATAGAGTTTTACAGATTCTATTTCAAACTCAATCAGTCTGTTTGTACGGTCGACTTGGAAAGCTCAATGTCTTTTCTTTCCTTGGTTAAGTTTTCGAAGCTCACGTAGCCCACAGGGAACTGATGGATTTATATGTCATAGTTAAAGAAGTCCTCCAGGCCATTAAGCTGATGAAATGTGCCTCGGCCCCGGCCCAGATGGGTTTCCCGACGTCTACTATGAAAAATTTGCTAACACATTGGCCCCTCACCTGGAGAGGTTCTTTAACTCCCTATGGGCAGGCCATACACTTGTTTCGGATATGAATACTGTGTTCATCTCTGTGATCCTTGAACATGGGATGGACTCCAGTGAGGTGGAAAACAATGACCCCATACTACTTACTAAAATCTTGGCTAATATATTGGCATCCTTCATAAATGCTTATAGTCATAAAAACCAAGTAGGTTTTATCCCAGGCAGACAGGGGCCAGACCAAGTGCACCGTGCGGTTGACCTTATTTCCGACCTCCAAAAAGCTTTCAACTCAGTTTCTTGGCCATACCTATTTGGGCTGCTGGAAGCATGGGGTTTCTTAATGGATTTTATCACCCTTCTATGAGCGCTCTTTGTGTACCCGGTGGCGAAGGTGCGACTCCAGGGCTTTCACTCTGAGCCTATCTTGATCGCCAGGGGTACTAGACAGAGGTGCCTCCTTTCTGCCCTCATATTTGCCATTGCGATCGAGACTCTGGCAATTGCAATAAGGTCGGATCCAAACATCCATAGGATAGACTGCGACGGACAAATTCACAAGTGTGCATTATTTGCTGATGATTTGCTTTTAATCCCTCTGCCTAGTTTAACCCGTCCCTTATATTCTTTTGGCCAGGCCTCTGGCATCCAGGTGAATTAACACAAATTGGTTGCTATGAATATTGTTCTCCCATTATCACTGGTCTCTTGACTGCAAGATTATTATTATTATTATTATTATTATTATACAGGATTTATATAGCGCAAACAGTTTACTCATCACTTTAAAATATAAAAAGGAGACCATACAGTTACAATACAATAAAATATAAGAGGATTAAGAGGGCTCTGCTCAGAAGAGCTTACAATCTAATAGGGTGGGACAGGTGGTACAAAAGGTTGTAACTGTGGGGAATGAGTTGATGGAAGTGGTAGGAGATTAGATGGAGACATGATAGACTTCCCTGAAGAGTTTTCAGGGATCGCCTGAAGGTAGCAAGAGTACGGGATAGCCGGACCAGTGGAGGTAGCAAGTTCCAGAGGATGGGAGATGCTCTGGCGAAATCCTGGAGACGAGCATGGGAGAAGGAGGTCTTGAGGGGATTTGATCGACAGCCTCGTTGTCATCCCTGTATGAATACAATTACCCACCTTTATATAAGAAATTGGAAGAGGACGTTCAGGGATGGGTGTGGTATGATCTGTCCTGGCTGGGTAGGATTTATTCTATAAATATATACTGTCTACTGTGTATAAGGAAGAAAGGGGGGGACTGAGACCAATAGAGATGGGCTCATAAAGCGGCTACTATAGGGTAACAAAATTAGATCGTGTCTTTTGAATCAAATGAATCAAAAAAAAAATTATTTATTCAAAAATGTATTAAGCATTTGGTGTATCTCTCTTTAAAAAGAAGAATACATATCAATGAATATCTTATACCTAACAAGGACGAACTACACCAGACAAAACAAGACAAAAACAGAACACCATATAACAGTGAGTGGTGCACCACGGGAACCATACAGCAGAAAATAGTCAAGAATAATCAGCAGTGTGTTGAATATGTGTCAATCGTATTTTGAAGGAAAATGCCTAATTGATCAATCACTGCTTGATTTAATTATTGACTATTGCTTTTATGGAGAAGTGGCTTGGAACACGTTTAAATTGAAATGATCATGGTCGCCTGATCATGTAATGTTATAAATACATTGAAAATCCAGCCTGCATAATTAATCGCAATGTCAAAGTCAATGTATGGAGCTTGAGGGTTGAATTGTTGTCAATATTATCTGTACTCCTCATATAGCAGGGGCTGACTCAAATGCAATCAGAATTTATTATCCCAGAGTGATGTCTACGAACAAGTGTAATTGAAGGATTACTTTCCAAGATGATTTAATCAATTAAAGCCACAGTTCATATAGATCTCGTTAGATGGAAGGATAATGCGTTCAAAAACAGGTGGTAGCAAGCTGCTTTCAATTAGTTATCAAAGGGATAAATGTCATCCTATGATTATCAAGCATATAATATGCAAACGTGATGGGGAGATGCCGCAGGACGTGCTGACGTAGAGAGCAGCACGGAGGGAGGGGCCTGATCCAGCGGGCTTTCGAATGCGGCGATGGCCGCGAGGAGGGAGGACGCCGGAGATCCATGGAGAGTGAGAGGCTCTGCGATCTCCTCCGTATGCTCCCCGGACTCAGAGGCCACCGTTAGGAACACCACCAGCACACCAGACAGCCGGGGGATGAGAGGTGAAAAATGGCTCACCTCACCCCACGACCCGACACCACCACCACTGATCCGCCGATAACCCCCCCGCTCTCGTTCTCTCTCCCCTTGCTGCTCCTGCTTCAGAACACCCGGAGGTGACAACGGGCCGTGAGTATTCCTCTCAAAAAAAAAAAAAAGGCACAGAACGGCCGCCCGGTGATACATATCAATGGAAGAGGTAAGCAGGAGAGCTTGTAAACTATAACCGGTCTGCAACATATAGAGATGCCTAGCCCCTACAAATCCGGTCGGGGAGATATGGAATGTCTTGCTTCTGTTTTTTTTTCTCTTCTTTTTTTGTGGCTTGTGGCTGCAAACTGTAAGGTATCTTCAAATATCAATATATAGTTAGCGGGCGGGCAAATGTGTTTATGCTGTTTCACTGAGATCCTGATCCCTATAGGGAAGGCAGTTCACTGGACTTATTGATAAGTTAAAAAAAACAAAAAGAAAACGTAAACTTTATTGTGTGTTGCAAACGAATTTTGTGCACCTAAGCATAAATAATACCACACAGTGAAGTTCCGGAAGCTGAAAAATTCTCCTGTGGACGTTTATCCCCTAACCTATAACTTCTAGGACGCAGACGCTCGGGTCCCCCCTATCTTGCCTCTTTCGCCTGATATGTATGGATGGGGTATCTATAGGACTTTTGCTGTGAGATAATATTTTCCCCATTTTCCTCCTCGGGGGTTAATATGTGTAGGCTGATGACTAGAGGTCTGCAAAGGAGAAATCTGGCGATTAGAGGAGATGACGGATGACTTTACTTTGATCTGAGTTTTTAGTAGTTACGTCAGCTTGTATTTTTATATTAACTCAGGCCCGCCACGATATCCAATTCCGATAGCGGATAATATTGCTGCGGTAAGAAAGTGGGTCAGGCACAGAACCCCCGGGGCTTGAAAATCTAAGGGCCATGGTTCATACAAAAGGTCAAATGTGCTGAATATCTTACTGAAACAGTATACCCACTCAGTTAGATAAGTGGATTAGCCCTTTTTGCATACTCCAGCGGTCTAGCATCAAGGGGATTGATGCTACGTGGCCCCAGGTGTGGAGGGGCCAAGGGGAGAGACAGAGGAGCAGACAGAAAAGGGGGATTCAGTAAACATTATTGTTACCTACTACCCTAAAATAGGGGAGCCAGGAGGGAGACAGGAGCAAATAAACAGCACCAATCGGATGGCTCATATCTATTGAAGGCCCCTGGCATATAGTAGGATCCAAAACAGCCGCTCTGTTTTATACCATCTTTTGAGTGGCGCTAGAGAAAGGGTAACCGTATGATTTCATGAGAAAAATTGACGCACAATTGAACATCCCCAATATTATCCTCCAGAGGGGGTGACCCAGAAAGACCCGAGAGGGAGTGCATATCGGAGCCGGCAGGGGTTAAATTAGTGTCATGAGAAGGGTTTTTTCTTTTTTTTTTCTATAAGGGTATTAAACAGCGAATAAACTGGGGAAAAGAATAAGAAAGACTCGAAAAGGAAACATGAGTAAAATCTCTAAGAAAGGCCCTCCTAAAACCCCAAAAACTACGGCGTCCACTATAAAACAATACTTAAAATCTGGGACGAGTCCCCACGCGAATAACACTGAGCAGCAACCCAAGGATATGATGGATAGAAGAAAAGGTAAAGAGAAAAGAGCTGATGAGAGACCCGAACAGTCCGTAATTGACCACACATTGGAAAGCGAATCTGAAATAAGCAGAATGGAAGAACAACAGACGGGAGCTCATTTTCCCACAAAAGGTGAAATGGAGGAAATGCTTCTTAAGATGGAAAATGCGATCAAAGGAGAATTCCATTCACTTAGAGAAAATCTGGGCCACTTACTGACAAGGGTAGAGACGGTAGAGAACAGAGCGGATATCCAGGATCAAGAAATTCTGAGGTTAAAGGAACAGATTGGTATAATCCAACACAATCAAAGGGAAACACAATATAAAATGGAAGATTTAGAAAACAGGAACAGGAGACAAAATATCAGAATGAAAATGGTACCGGAGAAAAGAGGAGAGGATCTAGGGGAGATCGTAAAGACTATTTTAAACCCCCTTCTAGGAAAAGGGGTAGAATATTTTCAGAAAATGGAGAGGGTCCACCGGATAGGAAAACCGTATGCCACTGAAACAGGCAGACCTCGAGATATCATTGTCAGATTTCGATATTACGAGGAAAAGGCCCTAATTTGGTCAAAACTCTACGGAAAAACTCGGAAGCGGGCCAACCGGCAGGAGGTATAGCTGAGGGCCGCAGAGATATGCCCGCTGACCCCCTATACCCCGATGAACTCGGGCTATGGGAATGAGAAAGCTGGGGATCAGAGTTTCACCTCACCTGAGACAATAGGAGAAACGAGGAGGGCCATAATTTAGCATGGCCCCCAACGACTCTGAGACCTTAGATGGGGTCAGGGAGGGAGGGAGAGGGATAGGGGGGATGTGGGGAGGGGGAGGGGGGAGGGAAGGAGGGGAGGGGGGAACAAAATGGGAGAGAGGGAAAGGAGAAGGGATAGCTCTCACTTCGCTGCGATCCTGCCGCCATTTTTTAATAAGAACTGACTTTAGGAATATGACGACTGAAATAAAATTTATATCTTACAATGTAAAGGGGCTCAATACACGAAACAAACGATACAAAATTCTGGAAGAATTGGAAAAATACGGAGCAGGTGTCGTCTTTCTTTAGGAGACGCACATCTCCCATGTGTCTAACATCAAACTATTTTCCAGTTCTTTCCCAACATGGTACTATGGGGACACAATCAGGAGTAGATCAAGGGGAGTGGCCATAGGTTTTTCAAAAGATATTCATTTTAGTTTGGAAGATAGGTTGGTTGACCCCGATGGGAGATACCTGTTCCTGAGAGGATCCGTATATACTCTAGTAAATATCTACGCCCCTAACCAAAGACCCATACAGTTTGTGAATAGGATTCTATCTAAATTAAGAGAATTCAGGAGGGGATATGTGATTATGATGGGAGACTTGAATTTTTGCATGGACATCGAGCTCGACTGTACGTCTAGTGTACGGGGGACAAATAATGCACAATTAAAAATGTTTAAACAAAAAGTGTTCTCTAGCCAGTTGATTGATATCTGGAGGATACAACACCCCAAAACTAGAGATTTTACATTTTTCTCCCCAGTGCACGGGACGTACTCACGGCTTGATCATATTTTCCTAGACCATGGTCTATTGGATAAAGTTATAGAAACGAACATAGAGATTATTTCGCTGTCTGATCATGCCCCAGTTTCAATGAGGTTAAGTTTCCCGGACCTCCAGACCCCACTTTACAATTGGAGACTAAATGAGGAACTCCTAGGGGATAGAGAAGTGGTGGCACATATAAAAGGAGAACTAGAACAATATTTTAACAGAAATGATAATGGCGAGGTCCAGGGATCAAACATTTGGGACGCCCACAAGGCGTTTATCAGAGGGATTCTTATAGCAAAGGGAACATGGAAGAAAAAGGAACGACTAAAGAAAATAAAAGATTTGATTGTAGAAATAAACCAAGCCGAGCAGATACATAAACAATCCCCCGACCAGAATAAGGAATTATATTTAAAAATAGTATCTAAAAGAGAGGATTTAAAAGATTTAATGGAGCAAGAAGCCAAGCAAACGTATAGTAGAATAGCAAGAGAACGATATCTATGGGGAAACAAACCGAGTAAACATCTAGCTAAGATCCTACAAAAAAAAAGACAAAAACATATATTGAAAAAATACAAAAATAAGAAAGGAGATGTAAAATATTTATCAAGGAATATAGCAGAATCCTTTAGAGAGTACTACGAGGGAGTTTACTCAGTGGAGCAGAAGAAAAATGGGAAAGGGGACAAAACAAAGAAAATTGAAAATTTCCTTCTTAATGCCGGTCTACCCAAGCTCCTCATAGAAGAAAGTGAGGAATTGGATAGACCTTTTACGGAAGACAAAGTCAAAAGGGCTTTGATGTGCTCTCCGTCCGGGAAAAGCCCCGGACAGGACGGCTTCACAGTACTCTATTATAAAACATTTCAGGACCTGCTGATCCCCAGGTTGTGCTCTTATTTTAATGGCCTAGGCTCAGAATACAAAATGAGTGAAGATTCCTTAACTGCAAATATTACCGTAATCTTGAAGGAGGGGAAGGATGGATCAGTGTGCTCGAGTTATAGACCAATCTCGCTCCTGAATGTCGACACAAAGTTATATGCCAAAGTCTTGGCGGAGAGAGTGAAGCGCCACTTGAGCACACTGGTCCATCCTGACCAGGTGGGATTTGTGGCTGGAAGAGAGGGACGGGATAACGGAGTGTGCACATTGCTAGTTCTCAAAAAAATTAAGGAGGCGGGGTCCCCAGGTCTATTCCTGTCAATCGATGCCGAGAAAGCTTGTGACAGGGTAGACTGGGGACTCATGCTACAAACCCTGGCAACCATGGGTTTTGGTCCAAAAATGTTACAGCGAATCAGGGTCTTATACGATCACCCAAAAGCAAAGATTAAAATAAATGGAATTACATCTTCCCTGTTCAAAATGGAAAACGGGACGAGACAGGTCCCCTCTCCTGTTTATTTTGTCCCTAGAACCCCTTCTGGCGACAATCAGGAGAAATCCAGGTATAAAAGGTGTGTCGGCTGATGGTGATGAACACAAGGCGGCAGCATTTGCCGATGACATCTTGTTCTACATAGTAAATCCACGGATATCAATGCCCAACTTATTAATAAACTTGAAACAATACGGAGAGATCTCTAACTTTAAAGTCAATCTAACTAAGTCCTTCATATTGAACATTAATGTAAACAAAATTGAGCAACAGATTCTTCAGGAAAGATTTATGTTTCCATGGAAGAAGCAAATTAAATATCTGGGAATAAACTTAGCGAATTCTTTGAAGGAAATGTACAAAATAAATTACTTACCGTTACTAGATGAGATAGGGAAAAAGTGTAAGGAATATTCCATTAGACCTCTCTCGTGGCTGGGGCGTATAAATACAGTAAAAATGACACTGTTACCTATAATAACTTACAAATTTCAAATGCTCCCAATTTCATTGTCACTGACGTATCTCAGAAAATTGAAGTCCCTTATTATGAATTTTATTTGGAAAAACAAGAAACATAGAATCGCACTTCACACCCTAAGGCAGAAAAAAAAAGGGTGGACTAGCTGTCCCCGATATTGTTAACTATTACTTCGCAACTGTTCTATCTAGAATCCCAGAGTGGAGTAAAACATCCAGCGAAAAAAGATGTGTAAAATTAGAAAAATCTCTTAGTAAGACACAACTCGGTAAAATAATTTAGAACCCACCAAAATTTAGATCACTGGGTGAAAGTACACATATAATGACACTTATTACTTTAAAAGCATGGGATAAGATTTATAAGCAACTCAATGGCAATTACAATTCACCACTAATTGCACTTAAAAATAACGAATATTTCACGCCAGGGAATAAAATAGTGGGCGGGGGCTGGGTTAAAAAGGAATATGCACAACTAAAGGATATTTTGCACAATGGGAAAATCTTAACACTTAAAGAATTAAAGAATAAGGGGGACATTTTCAATATAGATGAATAGCGATATCAGCAACTATCCCACTTTGTTAAAAACCTTCCCCAGCCAATCAGGGCAGGAGAAGTTCTGACTCGTCCAGAGCGGACCTTTACTTCCCCTGAGACGAAAGGGACGATCTCTAAGATTTACAAATTATTACTGGAGGTGGATGGGATGACGATCCTGCCATTTATACACAACTGGGAGAGGGAATTGGGCACACAGGTCGATACACTCACAGTAGGGAAAATTCTAAAGTTAACCCATAGGTCAGAAATAGATGCAAGAACCATAGAGATGAACTACAAATGCATATCAATGCGGTATATTACCCCTGTAAAAATGAGTAAGTATCAACAAGGGGCCTCAGCAGAATGCTGGAGGGGATGTAAGGAAAAGGGAACTATGGCTCACCTCTGGTGGGAGTGTCACAAGATAAAAACCTATTGGACAAAAATAATAAAGTATATCAAGGAAGTTACGGGAAAAGAGCTTGAAAAAGACCCTTGGGTAATCTTGTGTCACGGCACCAGAAGAGAGGTCAAACATTATGAAAGGTCCTTAGTTCCGCACCTTTTAAATGCTGCCAAACGATTGATCTCAAGAAAATGGGGTAACCCGGAAAGCCCATCCACATGGGAGTGGATAGACGCAGTTGAGAATATCCGTACCATGGAGTCCCTTAAAATAAGTTCAGTAGAGGGAATAGGAGAATTAGGAGATAAGTGGGACAGGTGGAAACATTTTTAAAAAGACTTGGAGCTATGCCGAAGTCGTCAGATTATAGCTCTAAAACCTTAGTATTAAGCAGGTCAGTCACCGTTGGACAATACCGGCAAAAGGATGCAGCGATGAGGAGAGGGGGGGGGGGGGTGGGGATGGGTAGGGTGAAAACAAATTCATGAGGGAAAAAAAGAAAAAGAGAAATTTTCGCCTCCGAGTTCAATAAAATAAATGGAAATTAAGGAGGTAATGCCGCAATGATGTGACTAATGGAAAGGACAGCGATGAACAGTAAAAGTTGATTCAGGTCCTCCTGGAAAGTTGAACTGATGTGGCAAAAAAAAAAAATATATATAATATGCAAACAGCTGATTGCATTGCTACATGAAGCCATTTTGAGTCTTTCAAGAATCATCAAAAGCATATATGACATCCAACAGGTAATGAACGTATGATATATGAAAGGCTGGTCTACGTTACCGCATGAAGCCGCCTGTATCGCTCATATTAGTGGATGCCAAAAAGGTTTGCTGGTGGATGTCTTCTGGCTGGTCGGCGGTACAAAGTTCAAGCCACGATTGGAGTGCTGAACGCCACTCCGAGCTGTTCCATGCTACGTGCGGGGATTCCGCACTGGCTAGTGGAAGCCTGCTGCCGGTCACGTGGTGCGTGACGTCGACGCATTTCGCTGGGTGCGTAGTTACGTTGCTTCTTCCACGTCCAGGAAGAAGCAACGCAACTACGCACCCATCAAATTGCTAATTTTTTACACTATATTGCCGCGTACACACGATCGCACATTCCGACGGAATGTTGACTCAAACTTGTTTTGCATACACACGGTCACACAAAGTTGTCGGAATTTCTGAACATCAAGAACGCAGTGACGTACAACACGTATGACGGCACTAGAAAGAGGAAGTTCAATACCAAGTGCGCCACCCTTTGTGCTCCTTCCACTAATCTCCTGTTAGTAGAAGTTTGATGACAGACGATTCGCGCTTTTCAGCCTCCTGCTTTTACAATCGTTACTACTCTTCAGTTTGTGCTTGTGTGTTTGTATTTCTATTACGTATTTGATATTCAGTGTGTTCTTGTCCGCTGGTATCTGATTTTCAGCTCCCGCCTTTCTGTTTTTTCAGTGCTTTCTGTTAGTTTGTTCTGACCAGCCAACCGTTTCGAAGCCATGAGGACCCTCACCCCGGACCAGAGGGTTTATAACTACCAGAAGAGTGGTGGAGAACGCTTTTGGGATAATGGCCAGCCGGTTCTGCCTATTCCTTACGCCAATCAACTATTTAAGGAGAAATTTAATGAACTATGTGACCTCAGTTGGGCCTGGCTATCCTGGCTTGCCCCCCAAAAGCGCCCGCAAAGTAAGACAGAAGTATGTTGAGTACTTTGTGGGTAGGGGGGCCATTGATATGCCAGTAGCTGTTAAAGAAATTTTTGATCAACAATTTTTGAACTTAAACTGAAAGAAGATTTACTTTGATTTACTGCCTGGGTATCTTTTAGCTATCCCCTAGGTTCTCCAATGGGCTTTTCTTTTTGGACATTTTCTTCAATAGTGCAAATGTAATTTATTTTTTTTAATCAATATTTATTAGAAAAAAAAGGTACATACAGTATTGCAGAATGGACAGCATCCAATGTAAAGTACATAATGATTACATATATATAAGGGGTGTACAGTCTCCAATGCTGATTAACCTGAACCCCCTTAAGTAAGTCAAGGGGGCATTACTTAAAACAGTATAACAGGACCAACTACACGGTCATCACTTTAAGAATATACACATTGACACTGTCCCTGCGGACGTTCTTAAATAGAGTATGCCTCTTTTCCCATTATAACAATTGTAGAGTAAAGAAGAGAGAGAAGAATGAGCAGAAGAAAGAAGTGAGGGGTAGAGAGGGAGAGGAGAGGATGGGGGGGGGTGGGAAGGTGGCGAGAGTGGTATATCTGCCACGGTCTAGATACATTTAGACACTACTTTTTATCAATCATTGTGTTATACAGGTTGAGACATAATTTCCGCAAATGCGGTGGTGTATTTGAAAGCAAACCAGCAGGACCATATCTTTTTTGCAAGTACAGATTTGCCTCTAAGAGAGGGGGTCATGTCCTCCATGTGATGTGATATATATTGTCTACCTTCAACAACCATCGACGTAGTGTCAGGATGGTCCTTGTCTTCCAAAATTGTGGAATAAGAATTTTTGCATCGTTAAGAAGATGGGGCATCACTGATCTTTTATAAGGTGCTACTGGTTTACCTGTACAATGAAATAAAACAAACCATGGGTCATTAGGGACTATCCAGCTTTGGATTTCTTTAATCCAGTATAGAATAGTAATCCAGAATGGCTGTATCCTTGGGCAATACCACCAGATGTGGGCATGAGTTGCTCTCTCTCCACCGTCTCTCCAGCACAAAGGTGAGATTTGTGGGAAAACTTTGTGGAGCAGCACAAGAGTATAGTGCCATCTAGTCAGGAGTTTGTAGCTCACCTCTGCCATTTTTGAAGCCCTGGAGGAAGTGTGGGCCAGTGTAAGAATGTTGGTTTTTTGGTCCGGAGTTAACTCTTTTTTGAAGGTCATGTTCCCAGTTGCGGATAAACATAGGGGTTTTGGTAGAGGATAGTGATAGCAAAGCATGATAGAAATAAGAGATGGGCTTCTCTATTGGTTGTACATAAAAGAATGCAGCTTCCAAAGGTGTTAGATCTGCGAAGGATCGCAGGGGTTTCGGTAGTGAGTTGACAAAAGCCACTCAATGTCGATGTCTCCATTGATCCATATAAGAAATGGGAGAGTCCGGAGAAACGGAGCAGTGTCTTAGACGAGGCACATCGCCTTAGGGCCCAGGTAATGTTTCTTCAAGAAACGCATTTCAAATCAAGCTCCGTCCCCCGCTTAACCAACAGCAGATACCCAGTGGTATATCATGCGACCTGCCCCGACTCCAAAACCAAAGGGGTCTCTGTGGTAATGGCCAAATCATTCCCATTCCAGCTCACGGACCAAGTCCTTGATCCAGAGGGCAGGTATATATTTCTGAAAGGGACTTGGAAAGACAAGCCGATCACATTTGCAAACATCTACTGCCCAAACACCAGACAGGTGTCCTTTCTAAAAGAGACCCTAATCCAACTAACCCTGTTCAAAACGGGCCTTTTGATTCTAGGGGGGGACATCAACATGACACTTAACCCGCTCCTAGACACATCTTCAGGTACCTCATCCATACCCTTTGCAGCCTTGCGGCAAGCCAAGATTGCGCTATCATCCCTTGCACTACATGACTCTTGGAGAACGCTTCACCCCCAGGAGAAGGACTTTACGTTTTTCTCACCCCCGCACAACAGATACTCTAGGCTTGACTACTTGTTCATTTCCCAGACAGATCTGACCTACCTACAAGACGCTACGATAGAGAACATGTATATCTCGGACCATCACCCCGTGACCCTGACCTTACAGTTCCCGCAGCGGGAGACAAAGACCAGGACCTGGAGACTGGACGCCTCCATTCTTACGGACTTAGGAGATTTGACGAGCATTACAGAATCCATGACAGAATACTTTCAACAGAACGACACCCCGGATGTGTCCCCTATGACCCAGTGGGAAGCACATAAATGTGTCATCAGGGGCAAGCTGTTAGCAATTGCGGCGAGGAGAAAGAAGGCGCACCAGGCCCTGTTGAAAGATTTGACCGACAAAATAACCCTTCTAGAAGCCCAACACAAACGCTCCCTGGCAATCAGTCTAGCCCCGAAACTGGCAGATACAAGGGCGACGCTACTAGAGGAACTTTCTAAACGGGCACGGAAGAGACAGGTTTTATCCCAGAAACTTTTCTATGAGCAAGGTAATAAACCCGGCAGACTGTTAGCCAGATTCACTCAGAGACGTACCCTAGCAAACACAGTCCACCATGTCGTAGATGCCCTAGGTGTGGCTCACTCTAAAAATGAGGATAATGCTAAGCAATTCAGCACATTTTATAGCAACCTTTACAATATAGAGCTCAATGAAGGTAGGCCCATCTCGACAGAGACCAGACGGGAGCTCATGAGAGACTTTCTGCACAAGTATAGCCCCCGACCATTGTCCACCACTGACTGGCAAGCTCTAGAGGAACCGCTCTCTATGGAGGAATGGGGGAGGGCATTGAAAGCCATGAAACCGGGCAAGAGTCCGGGCCCTGACGGCTTTTCCGTCCAGTACTATAAATGCTTTGCGAAAATCCTAGCACCCCGATTCTTGAAAGCCTTCAACACGTTGGCGCACACACCAGCTAAGTCTAACGGCCTACTTGAGGTTATATCACAGTAATCCCCAAAGACAACAAAGACCTGACTGACGTAGCAAACTACCGACCCATATCGCTCCTGAATGTCGACGTTAAATTGTTCGCTAAAATCCTGGCCACACGATTATCTTTCTATGTGCCGGCGTGGGTGGGATTGGACCAGGTAGGTTTTGTCCCTGGACGTGAGGCCAGGGACAACACCATCAAGGCCCTCAATCTGCACCATTGGCTCACGTCCACGGGAAGGGAGGGGTGTTTTCTTGCTATGGATGCGGAGAAGGCGTTCGACAGGGTGGCCTGGGACTATATGGAAGCGGTCCTGGAAACCCTGGGCCTGGGAAGCAGAATGCGAGCGCTTATCAAAGCGCTGTACACCGGACCCGGAGCCAGAGTCCGGGTCAACGGCCACCTGTCGGACGCCTTCCCCATCCATAATGGGACCAGACAGGGATGCCCCCTGTCCCCCTTGCTGTACATTCTCACCCTGGAACCCCTCCTCCGGTGCATTAGAGCACACCCAGACATAAAGGGAATAGAGGTGCACCAGAGGGAGTACAAGATTGCCGCATTTGCGGATGACATTTTGCTCTTTCTCTCGTCTCCTCTGACGTCCCTGCCCAACTTAATGCCACTGCTAGACCATTTTAGGAATATTTCAAACCTGAAAAGAAATTTTTCAAAGTCGTACGCTTTAAACATATCCTTATGTTTAACTTGGAAATCAGATGCGATAACCTATCTGGGAATCCAACTTCCGAGCAAGCTCAAAGACCTTTATGACAGTAATTTCCTCAAAGAACTAAAGCTCATTCAACAAGATTTGCTAAAGTGGGATGCCCCTACTATCTCCTGGTTCGGTCGGGCCTCTATATTAAAAATGACGGTACTACCCCGTCTATTGTATAAACTACAGACAATCCTGATACGCCTCCCGCCCTCCTTCTTTACTACAGATAAACGCATGTGCAGACACTTTATTTGGGGGGCCAAGGCAGCTCGCATAGGGTGGGCTAAATTGGTACTCCCGAAATCGGGGGGAGGGATTGGGCTCCCAGACCTGCAGAGATACTACTGGGCGGTTCATCTAAGCCGGGTAGTTGATTGGAAACTACATGTCAAGTGCAAAGGTTGGGTGCTTTTGGAAAAGCTGATTGTGGGTACTGACTTGCGGTACTCTCCATGGCTACCGAAAGCACACGTGACACAGGAGGCTCAATCCCATCCGCTGATCGGGGCGACTCTGGGTGAATTTGACAGGGCATGCAAAGTTCACGCACTCTCCTCGCAACTCTGCCCGATTACCCCTGTGAAAGGCAACCCAGCCTTTCCTCCGGGATTAGAGAGTAGATTCCTCCAAGCGGAATGGCCGCACACAGAGATGTTGGCCAAACACTTTTTCTCCAGGGGTAGATTCCTCAGGCAGGGGGAACTGGCGGCGCTCTCAAATACGAAAACATTCCCATTTTGGGCTTATATGCAGCTAAAACATTTCTTAGATAATGCCTCAAACAGAGAGAACTTTGCCAGAACCCCCACAATGCTGGAATCCTTGTGCTCTAGTTCCGCGCCCCAGAACCACTTGATCTCGGGGATATATGCCACGATGTTTGGGGTGCCATATGCCTCTCTAGAGTCAGACCATACTTACTGGGAATCGGAACTGGGCATAGAGATTGATAATAAGACGTGGGACCGAGTCCACCTCTATATCCACAAAGGATCCAAGAATTCCCTACACACAGGAAAATGGGTTCAAAATTAAATCAAGATGGTACAGGACTCCGGAAATTATCCATAAATACATACAGACTGTCTCCGACCGGTGCTGGAGGTGTGAGCGTGACCTAGGCTCGCTCCTCCATATCTGGTAGTCCTGCCCGCTAATTCTCTTGTATTGCCGTAAAATTCATGAAACTATTTTGGAAGTCTCCTCCCTACCGTTAGAATTCTCCCCAGCCCAATATCTCCTGCACGTGTCCAAAATTCCGCGTAGGAAATATCAAAAGTCAATCGCGCTGCATATGATCAATGCGGCTAGATTATGTATCCCAGTGCACTGTAGGTCCAAATCTCCCTCGTCCTTAAAAGAATGGGTAGCCAGGATGAACCAGATAGCGACGATGGAGGAGCTGATTAGCACGGCCCATGATAGGATCGATACATATTCTGCAATCTGGTCACCCTGGCTTGATTATCGCCAGACGCAAGGCTGTCAATACCTGATTCACGGTAACCCCCCATAGGGCAAGACTGCACGAAAATGGCTTGGAACACCCTGAGGAGGGTAGTTGGTGGTGACCCCACCCCCTCCTCTGTCGATACTGAAACGGTGCCTCCCCCAGTCCTTCCCGTCTCCCCCCCCCCTTCTTCCCCTCCTTTTACTACCCATTCTTACCTCTCCCCCCCCCCTTTCTTTCTTTTTACTTTTACTTTTTCCACCCATGTCCTCCCATACTATTTCACTCTACTCTGTATTTAATATCCTTCTTTACTGTAGGCAATGGCCATGCACACTAAATGCTCCAGTAAAGAGTGTCGACCATAAACTTAGTCGCTTCCCTGGCCTTTAAAATAGGAGAATAAAAAAGCTCTGAATGCCACGAGTGGAAGCGACGCAGGTCACTAAACAGGTATGTCCCTCGCATTCATCATTTGTATGGAGGCCCAGATGCCACCTGTACGGAGGCCACTGCAAAGGCATGCTTCCCTGGCACCTCGTCCCTCTGAACCATATCGTCCCCCTGATACAGGGAGGCGCTACCAGATGCGGATTTATCCCCGCCAAACTGCACCGCCAGGACGGGCCGAATAGCTGACCTACTCAGGGACTCTGGGTACATGACCAGGCGATGTAATGCTTTTTGTAATATGTACTTGTTTTGGTCAAAGTTATTGTGACTCTACCGCTTATTTCAGGACACGACAAGTGATGCATATATGTATGTATATTTTGCACACTGCAGTGCTGTTTTTGTTATTTTGTTATGTTGAAAAATTCTCAATAAAAAAATCTTTATGGAAAAAAAAAAAAGAAATGGGAGAGTAATTTAATACGGTAGGTAGCGGTAGTACGCCTGAGAGTGAGTCTTGGAGTCCATGTTTCCTGGTGGAAAATAGTTATGGCCAATCAAAGACATTAATGGAGAATTATACGGCCAGCCGTGTGCCTTACACAAAGAGTCCCAAGCCATAAGAGAGGAGTGCATTAGTGGAGATGTGTCAGCTGATAAGCTTCTGCATTTCCTCGGTATCCACATTTGAGTTGGAAGATCAGTCCCATTGAGCTCTGTTTCCAAGGCTACCCATAGTTTTGTGTCCTTGCAATATTTCCAATCAGAGAGTCTGGCTAATATTATTGAGCGGAAATACATTCTAAAGTCTGGTAGAGCCAGGCCTCCTTCTCATTTAGATCTAATAAGTAGGGATCTGGGGAGTCTGGGTTTTTTCCGATTCCAAACATATTTACTGGTTAAGGAGTTTAGCAGTGTAAAGCATACGGAATCATTTGGAGCAAAAACAGTACCCTAGGCAACATGTTCATCTTAACCACCCCAATTCTCCCCAACCAAGAATGGGCAAGCTGAGACCATTTCTGAATGTCTGATCTGATTGTGTTGAGAAGGGGTATAAAAAGGAAGAGAGCGGACAGGTTTGGTGTGAGGAAGATGCCTAAATACTTAATTTTCCTTCCCTGACAATTAAAAGGAAAGGTCTGTTTCAAGTGTATTACGGTACGCGAGGGGATAGATATATTCAGGATTTCTGATTTTGTCATGTTGATTTTAAAATTAGAGATAGTGCTATATGTTGAAAACTCAGACATGAGGTTTGGAAGAGTTATTAGGGGTTGCTGTTTGTAAAACAGAATATCATCTGCATATGCAGCATATTTGTGTTCCGTATGACCTATAACTATTCCATGAATACTCAGGTTTTGTCTAACAATGGAAAGAAAGGGTTCTAAAGAGAGTGCAAAAAAAATTGGGGAGAGGGGGCAGCCCTGACGTGTGCCGTTATGTAAGGTGAAGGGGTCGCTTAGCGTGCCGCTTATTCGCAATTGAGCCGTGGGTTGGTTATAAAGCACAGAGATTTGGGAGATTAGGGAAGCATCGATTCCCAGATGGGACAATGTTGCCATGAGAAACTTCCAGTCCACCCTATCAAATGCCTTCTCAGCCTCAGTGGAAAGTAAAAGGGTGGGCTGGGAGGTTCTGCGCACATGTGCCATCAATGAGAGAGTACGACCTGTTTGGTCCTTTGATATCCACTGTAGAATCAGGGGGAGAAGTCTGTTTGGGATAGCTTTAGCATATAATTTGGCATCAATGTTTCACTAACGAAATGGGGCAATAGCTTCCGCAATTACTGGGGTCTTTCCCAGACTTGGGTATGACCGTGATATGTGCATGAATAGTCTCCGGCCGGAGCTTTCCACCGTCAGAGGTCACATTGGCATAAGTAGTCAAGCAGGGTATTAAAATATCCGCATAGGATTGATAATAGGCTACCGTGAAACCATCAGGTCCCAGTGCCTTGCCATTGGCCATGGCTTTTAGGGCATTGTGCAGTTCTGCAGTGGTAAGCTTACCCTCTAATGAGTCTCAGGTGGGAGTCTGGGTAGGTTGGTACGTTCCAACTAATCACTAATGAGTTTCGACTTAACCCCCCTATCGGTGACAGAGTGTTAAACGTGATAGAGGTGTTGGTAAAACTCTCTAAACTCTTTGGCTATATTTGGTGTATCATGTACCATAACTGCCGAAGAGTTTTTGATCTTAGCTATGAATGAGGCAGATTTCCGTTGCAAGGAGGGCGCTAGCAACTTACTGGACTTGTTTCCCCATTCGTAGAAGCTTTGGGCCACAAAACGGGTACGTTGTTTCTGGTCCAAATGCATAAGGGATTTCAACTCTTCCCTTCTCTCGGTCAGGGTGTAGAAAAGTGCCAGTGACTGTTTAGCCTTGTGTTGCTGTTCAAGTTGCTTAATCTCATTAAGTAATTTAGTCTGCTGGTGTGTACTTTCTTTTTTTTTCCTGGCTCTTAATTCAATAAGTTTACCCCGGATATGAGCCTTATGGGCTTCCCACAGCGTTCCCGGAGAAATCCCAGGGTTCGAGTTATTTTTAAAGTAGAGCGCTAGTTCTTCTCCTATCATTTTTTTGTCTAGTTCTTCAGTAATGAGTTCTTCATTCAGTTTTCAGTTTGTGGGTTTATGTGGCAAGGACAGTCCCTTAATGGTAAGTAATATGGGCATGTGGTCTGATTTGGAAGAGGTTTCTATGGCCGATTTTACAATTAATGGTAAGTGTTGGTGATCAATAAGAGATAGATCAATTCTGGAATAGGTTTGATGGACTGAAGAATAGTGAGTGAAATCTCGTTCCCGTGGGTGCTTAATGCTCCAGGCGTCTATTAGTTGCGAGTCATGCAGTTGTCTGCGAATATATTTCAGGTGTTTATGTGATATATTAGAACTACCTCTGGAAGTGTCCAGGACCAGTTCCAGGGGCACATTAAAGTCGCCAGCGAGGAGAACACACCCATGAAAAAAGTCTCTTAATGTTTTAAGTGTAGATGCTATGAAGCTTGCCTAGTCATGTTTAGGGGAGTATAGGGTAGCCAGGGTACAGGGTATGCTACCTAGGGGGTACCTCTCAGAAACAAGAAGCACCCAGACGGGTCGCTCAGTATAGACTCAAGCGTAAACGTGGTTCCTCTGCGGAGTCCAATGGCCACCCCCTTAGCTTTATGAATATCCAAAAGACTATAATACCATGTGGGGTACTGGTGTGAATACAGTTAGACAGTTTGACTGAAGTCGTATGTGTAAGATGGGTCTCCTGTAGGAAGATCACATCTCCCTGCAGGCGACCCAGTTCCCTATATAAGTTGTGTATCTTCCCAGGGGCATGGAGACCTCTAACATTAAAGGAAATTTATCGTGTTCATGGGAGTCCAAGGAGAGGAACCACAAACACAGATGTCACAAAAATATGGACCATGGGTAGACAAGGGTAGAGCGAGGAGGGGGGTTGGGGAGGGGGAGAAAAGGGTGGGAACGAGAGAGGGGAAGAAAAGAAAGAAAAGAGAAGTTAGAAAAATTTGAAAGATGTAGTGAACATACCGCAAGCCATCTGAGGGGGGCGACTACGTGTGGACGCATATGTTTGCAGTGCAGAAGCAGGGTGCATATAAGGCCCAACACCCCTATACCCACAGGCAGGGGCAGGCCGAGAGGTGGTTGACACCACGCCAGCTTAAGCCAGGAATGGTGGTTTGCGACAATGGCACCAACCTCCTCTCCGCCCTGTGACAGGGACAACTGACCCATGTGCCCTGTATGGCTCACGTCTTTAACCTGGTGGTGCAGCGGTTCTTGGGCAGGTACCCAGGCTTACAGGATGTCCTGAGGCAGGCCAGGAAAATCTGTGTGCATTTCTGCCGATCATATAATGCCAGTGCTCGGCTGGCTGAGCTGCAAAAGGAGTTGAACCTGCTCAAGAACCGCCTTATATGTTACATGCCCACCAGGTGGAACTCAACGATAGCCATGCTGCAGCGACTGCACACACAGCAGAGGGCCATCAATGAGTACCTGTGCGACTACGGCACCAGGACAGGGTCAGGGGAGCTCGGATTTTTTTTCACCATGCCAGTGGAGCATGATCAGGGATGCATGCACTGTCCTGTCTCCATTTGAGGAGGCCACGAGGATGGTGAGTAGTGACAGTGCATGCATCAGTGACACTGTACCTATTGTCCACCTGTTGGAGCATACGCTGCATGGAATAATGAACAGGGCACTTGAGGCAGAACAGAGGCAGGAAGAGGAGGACTTCCTTGCCTCTCAAGACCCCCTTTATCCAGACAGTGTTCCTTCTCTCCCACCTATCACACAGGAAGAGGAGTAGGAGGATTGTGTCAGCATGGAGATGAAGCCTGGCACTCATCATCAGCAGCAGCAGTCTTTTAGGGATGATTTACAGTCCCAAGAAACCGGTGGACTTGTACGTGGCTGGGAGGAGGTGGCTGCGGATCATGTTGTCCTTAGTGACCCAGAAGACTCCGGACCGAATGCCTCAGCTAACCTACGTTGCATAGTCTCCCTGATCCTGCAAAGCCTGTGGAAGGATCCTCATATTGTTCGGATCAAGGAGAGGGACCATTACTGGCTGACCACTCTCCTTGATTCACGGTACAAGGGTAAGGTTGCGGACCTTATCTTGCCTTATCTTGCCGTCGCAGAGGGAGCAGAAGATGAGACATCTCCGGGAGGCCTTGCAGAAAGGTCTGTGCAATGCATTCCCAGTGACTGGGAGGTTACAAACTCCTGGTCCTGGACAATGAGTTGCTGAGGCTTTGGTCAGTAGCAGAAGGAGCGGTGGAGAAGGTGGCCATCTGACCGATGCGTTCAGACAATTTTTTAGTCCGCAGCCCCAAGGTATGATTGGTTCCAGCAACCATCGCCAGCATCTGATATACATGGTGCAGGAATACCTAGGGGCAAGGCAGACTTGTACACCTTTCCCACCGAAAATCCTCTGGCTTACTGGGTCTTGAGGATGGATCACTGGCCAGAGCTTGCACAGTATGCAATTGAGCTACTGGCCTGTCCTGCATCCAGCGTTCTTTCGGAACGCACATTCAGTGCTGCTGGAGGCTTTGTCACCGATCACAGGGTGCGCCTGTCCACCGACTCGGTTGATCGACTGATCTTCATAAAGATGAATCAGTCTTGGATCACCACCAGCTACCAGGCACCTGAAGCTGATGTAACAGAATAATTTATTTTCAAATGTCACATCCCTTCAAGACTTCCTATGCTGATGCTGAGTGACTGTCCTGTTATGTTGACTGACTATCCTCTTCCTCCTCAATGATCCTGATGATAGCTTGGAAGAACATTTTTGTTTCTGGGTGCCACCACCAGTGGCTAAGGCCCAATTTTTCAGCCCCTGTTTAACAGGGGCGTTGTAATTACAATTTTTTATGCAATGCTTTGCAACAGGTCTCATTGCTGTGCTCCAAGTACAGTATCTGTGAGGTCACTTAAGCAATAGGTCTTTTGTCTGCTGCATAGTATTGTTTGCCCCAAACACCCCCTAATAAATAGGCACAAATGTTTGCCTGGTGGTTTACTTCATGTAGAGCCCTTTTTTTTTTTTTTTTTTGGTGGGGGGGGGGCAAACTCATTAGGAACCCCCTCCCCCAACTGCTTGTCAGATGGTACCCAATCCTCTATCTGCTGCTTTCCAAGGTCAATAACACTATATACCTACCTCTTTATAGGTGGGCATCAGAGCTTGCACAGTATGCAATTGAGCTACTGGCCTGTCCTGCATCCAGCGTTCTTTCGGATGGCCCCATCAGGGGGGGGGGAAGTGTGGTGATTGATGGGGGGTGAGTAATCGCACATTCAGTGCTGCTGGAGGCTTTGTCACCGATCAGTTCCCAGGGTGCGCCTGTCCACCGACTCGGTTGATCGACTGATCTTCATAAAGATGAATCAGTCTTGGATCACCACCAGCTACCAGGCACCTGAAGCTGATGTAACAGAATAATTTACCTCACAGCCCTTTTTCAATGTCACATCCCTTATTTTCAAGACTTCCTATGCTGATGCTGAGTGACTGTCCTGTTATGTTGACTGACTATCCTCATGTGTGTATTTCCTCCTCAATGATCCTGATGATAGCTTGGAAGTTTTTTAAATAGGAAACAGTTTTTTTGTTTCTGGGTGCCACCACCAGTGGCTAGTGTGTTTGTAGGCCCAATTTTTCAGCCCCTGTTTAATCAGGGGCGTGTAATTACAATTTTTTATGCAATGCTTTGCAAACAGGTCTCATTGCTGTGCTCCAAGTACAGTATCTGTGAGCACTCTCTGTGGTTGTAGCTGTGTTCTCCCACACTCACTGTTGTGTGACAAGTTCTCCAAGTTCGATGATCTCTCCTTCCTCCTCCCCTCCTCTGCTTCTGCTCTTTCCCCTTTTTGGGATGTGTGAGTTTTGGGGTTCCTCAGACGGCCCAAGTTTTCGCTGCCCTATGGAGGAATGTACAAAAGGAAGATTTAGCAACACAATCTATTGAGGGCAGAAATGGAATGACAAACATTGCCTTGAAAGTGACGGACACTATTTTTGTTTGCCCAGTTACAAATGCCAACTACATGAATGTAGTCACTTTGTAAAGGTGCTAAACTTACTAGTTTTTGGTAGAAGTTTGTGTGATGGAGACCTTCCTCTAGTATCCACTGGAGCAACATGTGTGGAAAGCCTAATAAAAGGGGGTTTGGGTGTACCAGCACTAGTGCTCTAGAGTCAAGAGGGGTAAAACAGCTACTGAAGTGACCTCTCCTTTACATTGACTAAATTTGGGTTTACGCTCTTGATGACATCTCTAGTGAGAACAAACTTCCTTTTAATAAAAACTTTCACCAAACCTCGGGTATTATAAGTGGCCGAACGATCGAGGTTGCGTACGATCTGATATGGACACACACACGAAACATGACAGTGGCAGAAAGAGATCGAGGCTGAGTACGTCGAATGCACAACGAACCTGGAAAGTGGCCATTTTGGAATGTACAACTTTGTAAAAATCAACCACATGGAGCAGTATGCAAGCAAGAAAGCAAAACACTACCTACTTACTTTTTTGAGTGAACTCGCTTGATCTTTTCTGTACTGATCGGGCCTCCCTCAGTTTCAGGTCTGACCAGCGTTTCCCTGAGTTGCTAACTTGGATCGTTGTACCCCAAATGATTGTACAGCCTTCTCACAACTTTTAGACATGATCTTGGCCTTGCGGACATTGGGGTTGAGGTAAGGCCCATACTTTTTCCCATCATAGTCGCTCCTCTTTAATGTGTCCACCATCTCCAACATTTCTCAAATGAGCATATTGGGGCCTTGAATTTCAGGCTCCGGGATCGGGACGTTGTGCCTCCGGACTTTCCTCGTCCTCCTCCTGTTGGTGGGATTATTTGGGGCGCACCTGCTGTGTCCCCGCCATGTGCTCTCCCCACTGCGCCGTAAAGAGAAGGGGCAGTGTTGTGGTACCAGCACCAGTGCCTAAGGCACAATTTTTCAGCCCCTGTTTAACAGGGGTGTGTAATTACAAATCTTGATCTAATAATTCACAGCAGGGCCCATTCCTTCACCCACCAAGAGTAACTGTGAGGTCTTACAGTGTTGTAGCACCAGCACCACCACCAAAGGCCCAATTTTTCCTACCACTGTTCAACAATGGCATGTAATTACAATTCCTGATATAATAGTTCACAGCAGGGCATTCCAGTGCCCACCAAGAGTTACTGTGAGGGCTTGTGAAGATGCAAATTAAGGACTCTGAACGGCCGCACTCCAAGAAAAATTCAAAAGCCTTTATTGGTAAAATATGGAATCACACAAAAATAGGTTACAGCAAAGCAAGAAAATAGCTAATGCATTTCACACTACCAAGAGTGCTTACTCATAGCTCAAGCTGTGGCCTATTTTTGTGTGATTCCATATTTTACCAATAAAGGATTTTGATTTTTTCTTGGAGTGCGGCCGTCCAGAGTCCTTAATTGGCATCTTCATCAGCTTGTGCCTGCACCTGGGTTCTCTAACCATAGGAACAGCTGTGGGATTGAGTTTGGGTGGATCATCCTGGAGCGGTGGATCTCTCCATAACTGTGAGGGGGTGATAACCCTTCCATATGTTCTCCAAAAAGCTTAAAAATAGATTTTTTGGCTGGAGCTACACTTAAAATTACAAACAGATTCTACTTAAGAACTTAAGAACAAACCTACAGTCCCTGTCTTGTTTGTACCGCCTGTATACTGCTGTTCAGAGTATATAGGGTTTTAGTTATAGGGTTTTATTTTGGGTGCCGGGTTCCCCTTAATATCTATACAAGACCCAAAGGGGCTTGTAATGAGCTGGGGTAGCGGGGGGGGGGGGGGGGGGGTTATGGGCTGGCCATGCCATTTTTATCAAAGATTTTCATTCATATTGCCAGGACAAGACATTACATTAAAGCCGCAAGCAGTTTTAAATGCCTTTTTTTCCTTTACAAATTTCATTTTGTGCAGGGACAGTTCTAAACACAGGAAACACATGCCACTTCACAGGCATACTTTATACACCCCCTAGGTACGATATTTAAAGGAATATTTAACTTTTTTTGTTCACTTTATGCATTATTAAAATGACTGTTCCAGAAAAAACGTCTGTTTTTAAAACTTCTTTTTGCATTGATACATGTTCCCTGGGGCCGGACACGGGTCCCCAAACCTTTTTTAGGACAATAACATGCATATTGGCTGTTATAATTAGCGCTTTAGATTTCGAACGTTCGCGTCCATTGTAATTAATAGGGTTCTAACGTGTGTGCGAACTTTCAATCCGTTTGCAGGTTCTGGTGCGAACCGAATCGGGGGGGTTCGGCTCATCCCTACTCAACGGAGAGAATCTCAATACATAGCCCATCTTGAACATGTTATGCCCCGTACACACGGTCGGAAAATCCGACCACAAAATCCATCAGATTTTTTCCGACGGATTTAGTCCGACACTGGTGTTGCATACACACGGTCGGACAAAGTTGTCGGAAAATCCGATCATTCTGAATGTGGTGACGTTTGTTGCCTACGACGGGACTACGTAGAGGCTAGTAGTCAATAGCTTTGGTCTTGTAATGTGATCTGAGCATGCATGGCACTTTGTCCGTCGAAATTCGATACACACGATTGGAAAAAGTCCGATAGGACTTTGTTGTCCGAAAATCCCACCGTGTGTATGGGGCTTTAGACATTAAGGACGTGTCATATTACACCCAAGCCCCCGTGTCCCATGCTCTGAGCCTCCATGATCACGGCACCGCCCGCACAGACTGTTCAAACCAGGGGTCTCAAACTGGCGGCCCTCCAGCTGTTGCAAAACTACAAGTCCCATGAGGCATTGCAAGGCTCAGTTACAAGCATGACTCCCTCAGGCAGAGGCATGATGGGACTTGTAGTTTCGCAACAGCTAGAGGGTCGGCTGTTTGAGACCCCTGGTTCAAACCGTTGGACCACGACAAAATGGCGCCCGATCACGGGAGTTCTCAGCCTCTGTAGACTAGCTACGGGAAAATGGCTGCTGGAAAGCTCACTAATCCAGCGTCATACTAGGAATACAGATATCCGGATGTAGCAAATAACCGGAAGTACACTGCTAGAAAACCAGCGATGACACACAGTTTGCATAAATCCCGGATCTGGCCCTAAGCAGCTAAATAAGTCCGCAAAAAATGTCACACAAGGGCAGTATTATGCGGACACAAAAATAGCGGAATATATGTTGAATATAATAACTTGCAGATTTTATGCCTCTGATTAATACAGTTAGAAAAAACGGAAATAATGCAAAAATTTAAATTTAAACTGTGTCACCATTTAAAATATATATTAAAAAAAGAGAAAAACTAACTGGGTGACCAGAGTCTATACATATAAGAGCTGGCCCTATTACAGGATCTCACCATATTCAATATGATATACAATTACATGTACAAAAAAATTATAAAGTTATAAATTATTAACATATACATGTTTTCGACGAAAGTCGACACTCTAAAAATAAAATATAATTATCCTAGAATCCTAACAAAATTAGAGAAATCATGTTAAAATTATACATGTATAGACAAGATAATTTGTGAAAAGTGAAACATATATATAATCGAAGATGGGACAGCCTAAAATTAATTTAGGCCTTATTCAAAAAGGCGTTTATGTCCCATTCAACGTTGATACCCAATGGCTGATATGATTGGAGTTCATAGATCCAATATGTTTCTAATTGAGAAACACCTCTAGTCATGGCTCCACCCCTCCATGGTGGAACATAACTATCAATCACTAGAAAACTTTATGGTTACGGTCATGGCATTCCCTGTAATGGCGTGGGACTGTGTGTTTAGTGTCTCCACTCTTAGTTTTAGCTAAATGTGCTCCGACTCTAAATGAAAAAGTACGGGTGGTGAGTCCGATATACTGTTTACTACATGGACATGTGATTAAGTAAACAACATATCTAGAGACGCATGTATGGAATCCCTTTATGTCATAAGAACGCTTAAAAAACAGGACGAACAGATGGATTAATTATGTTCGGAGCTATTTTGCTCTGAAGTGAGGGAACACCCTTGAATGTGATTTGAGCTCGATCCGGTAACAACGGACTGAGTAGGAAGTCATAGCTGACCACTTATAGGAATTATCACGTTCCCTAGGTGGACGATCAAAAAGGGAATCCCTATCTATCTCAACAACTTCTTGATACTGCAACTGTACAGACATAGGGTCATACCTCTTATCCAGGAATTTGTCTCTCAAGACCAGAGCTTGTCTTTTAAAATCCACAATATTTGTGCAATTTCTACCGAGTCGTAGAAACTGGCTTTTAGGGACTGCTTTAAGCCACGATTGGTGGTGGCAGCTGTCAATGGGAATAAAGCCATTTCTGTCCGTGGGTTTAAAGAACATTTGGAATTCCCATAAGTCAATCTTAATCTCCAAGTCCAAAAAATGGACACCTACAGGACTCAATTCATACGTCAGGACAATGCCTCAATCGTTAGAATTCAAAGAAGAAAAGAAACTCACTAACGATTCAGAGCTGCCACTCCACAGGAGGAGGATGTCGTCTATATACCTGGCCCACAGGACCAGGGAGGGCCCTCCCTCTGAATATATGACATCCTCCTCCCACTTGGCCATAAACAGATTGGCGAGACTGGGGGCAAATTTTGCCCCCATAGCCACACCTCTCCGCTGGATGTAGAATTTGTGATCAAACCAAAAGTAATTATGGCTCGTGGCGAATTCAAGTAGTTCCATTATATATTCAATTTTGTTGTGTGTCACAGAGATATCTTTATCCAAGAAGTGTTTCACAGCCTCAATCCCCAATGTATGGGGGATACAGGTGTATAATAAGGGCTACATCGGCCGTGGCTAATAGATAGTCACCTTTAATGGCTATCTGTTCCAATGTTTGGATGGTATGATTGGTATCTCTGAGATATGATGGAACTCATTTGACAAGTGGCTGTAAGAAAAAGTCAATATAACGACCTATTCGGGATGGGCCCGGTGTTCGATTCGAACCCACGTTCGAATCGAGCACCGGGCGTTCGCCCGCTCGGCGAGCCCAGAACTATTTGGGCCGTTCGCATCACATTCGTGTGATGCGAGCGGCCCGCAATGCATTGCGCCAGGCGCAGTGCATTGCTGGCTGATGATTGGCCAAGCATGCACTGTGACCCCGCATGCTTGGCCAATCACAGCGCCGGCAGCGAGGAGAGCAATAATTGGCTACAGGCAGGACGCCTGTAGCCAATTATAGCTCAGGGGCTTTAGTACACGCCCCACTGTATAAAAGGCCGCCGCGCCGTCGGCCTAGTGCACATGTGTTCCGGCTTTGATTCTGATATAGGCAGACTGCTGATGCTGATGCTGATTCATTATCATTACTACTGAAGTGAATACTGATCATTAGAGAATATATACTCATTCTGCTGATTGCACTGCTGCTGAGTGGTGACATTATCTGCTGCTGAGTCTAACTGCTGTGATTCTGGGTATTAGTCTGGTGTGTGCGTGCTGTTAGTACAGCATTGCAGTAGCACCTTCTGTCCTATGCTGTTAGTACAGCATTGCAGTATAACCTTCTGTCCTATTGTGATCTAAGGCAGGCAGGGATTTATAGGAGCTAGTGTGTGTGTCAGCACACATAAAACCACCTCAGTCACTCTATCTGCTATAAGGCCCAGTTGTTGTCATCGAAGGCAGCCAGGCATCTCCAGGAGCTAGCTAGTGTGTGTGTGTGTGCTCTGTTAGTACATCACACATAAAACCACCTCAGCCTCTCTATCTGCTATAAGGCCCAGTTGTTGTCATATAAGGCAGTCTCTATCTGCCGTAAGGCCCAGTTGTTGTCATCGAAGGCAGCCAGGCATCTCCAGGAGCTAGCTTGTGTGTGTGTGTGCTCTGTTAGTACATCACACATAAAACCACCTCAGCCTCTCTATCTGCTATAAGGCCCAGTTGTTGTCATCAAAGGCAGCCAGGCATCTCCAGGAGCTAGCTGTGTGTGTGTGTGCTCTGTTAGTACATCACACATGAAACCACCTCAGCCTCTCTATCTGCTATAAGGCCCAGTTGTTGTTGTCATATAAGGCAGTCTCTATCTGCCGTAAGGCCCAGTTGTTGTCATCGAAGGCAGCCAGGCATCTCCAGGAGCTAGCTGTGTGTGTGTGTGTGCTCTGTTAGTACATCACACATAAAACCACCTCAGCCTCTCTATCTGCTATAAGGCCCAGTTGTTGTCATATAAGGCAGTCTCTATCTGCCGTAAGGCCCAGTTGTTGTCATCGAAGGCAGCCAGGCATCTCCAGGAGCTAGCTTGTGTGTGTGTGTGCTCTGTTAGTACATCACACATAAAACCACCTCAGCCTCTCTATCTGCTATAAGGCCCAGTTGTTGTCATATAAGGCAGTCTCTATCTGCCGTAAGGCCCAGTTGTTGTCATCGAAGGCAGCCAGGCATCTCCAGGAGCTAGCGTGTGTGTGTGTGTGTGCTCTGTTAGTACATCACACATAAAACCACCTCAGCCTCTCTATCTGCTATAAGGCCCAGTTGTTGTCATATAAGGCAGCCTCTATCTGCCGTAAGGCCCAGTTGTTGTCATATAAGGCAGCCTCTATCTGCCGTAAGGCCCTGTTGCTGTCATCTAAGGCAGCCATCTGCAGGAGTTAGTGTGTGTGCTGTGTGACTCCAGCACAATATACACTACCCACTACAATGCCTGGAAGACCGCCAAGGAGAGGCAGACCGTCCCGAGGCAAGAACACAGGGCAAGCAGGCTCTGTTTCTAGAGTCAACAGTGCTGGTCGTGGACGTGGTCGCGCAATGTCATCAGCACGTGGCCATGGGACACGCTTGTTCTTGTTTTCGGCAGCTGGACATGTTGAGCCGCATCATGCCGAAGGCTTGGTAGAATGGATGACCAAGCCCTCCTTATCCTCCTCATCCTCTCTCACCCAGGCTCAGGGTACTGGCAGAGCAGATGCCAACGCGTACTCAATGGCATCATCAGGCACCCCTTCCCTAGACCCACCATGTCCTCCTGAGGAGTTCCCCGAACTGTTTGAGCACAGTGTTGGGTACATGCTCCAGGAGGATGCCCAACGTTTTGAAGGCTCGGATGATGATACCCAGCTAGAAGAAGGCAGTAGCGTGCGCGCAGAGAGAGGGGATGCTCAAGGACAGCAATCTGGCAATCATGTTCCACCAGCTGCAGCTTACTTCCAGGTTTGCTCCAGTGGTGAAGAGGGAGGGGATGATGAGGTCACTGACTCCACGTGGGTGCCTGAAGGGAGAGAGGAGGAGGAGGAGGCAGTGGCTAATGTCCAACTAGGCAGGATGCCCTCCGGAGGCCAGCTAGAGGCCAGCACACCAACTGAATCACACCGCAGAGCTCCGCCTGTGCAGGGCGCTGCCTCTGCACGTAATCACAAAAGTTCTTTGGTGTGGGCCTTTTTTGAGACGAGTGCATCAGATCGCACCACTGCTATTTGCAACATATGTCTCAAGCGTATCTCGCGTGGCCAAAACATCAGCCGCTTGGGCACCACAAGCATGACCAGACATATGTCGACCTGCCATGCAGCTCATTGGCAAGCGCACATTAAAGACCCACACCAAAGAACAAAGCGGACCTCTCAATGCTCCTCATCATCCAACCCCACTATATCTTCAGTCCTCTCTGAAAGCTGCTCTGAGAGGAATGAAGGTGTAGAATTAGGTGTGACACAGCCAAGTACTTGCAGTACACCGACGTCCGATTCTACCAGGCAAATTTCCCTGCCCCAGCTGCTGGACCGTCGAAAGAAGTTTACTCCCAGCCATCCACATGCCCAGCGGTTGAATGCTAGCTTGGCTAAATTGCTAGCACTTCAACTGCTGCCTTTTCAGTTGGTAGACTCGGCCCCCTTCCGTGAGTTTGTTCAATGTGCGGTTCCTCAGTGGCAGGTTCCCAAACGCCAGTTTTTCTCACAGAAGGCGATTCCGGCTCTCTACCGGCATGTGGAAGGCAATGTCCATGCCTCGCTGGACAGGGCGGTCAGCGGTAAGGTGCATATTACCGCTGACTCATGGTCCAGCAGGCATGGATAGGGACGTTACCTGTCTTTCACGGCCAATTGGGTCACTCTATTGGCAGCTGGGAGGGATGCATTACAAGGTGCAGTAGTGTTGGAGGTTGTTCCGCCACCACGCCTCCAAAATGCTACTACTGGTTGTGACACACCTCTCTCCTCCACCCCCTCCTCTTCTTCTTCCTCCATGGCCTCTTCGAGTGCTCTGTCCTCGGAACCAGCGGTGCTCCGTAGGCGTACAAGGGTCTACGCGAGTACGCAGGCAAAAAGATGCCATGCCGTGCTTGCGCTGGTGTGTTTGGGGGACAGGAGCCACACTGGGGCAGAGGTTCTGGCAGCTCTGCAGGGGCAGGCCGAGAGGTGGTTGACGCCACGCCAGCTTAATCCAGGAATGGTGGTTTCTGACAATGGCACCAACCTCCTCTCCGCCCTGCGACAGGGGCAGCTGACCCTTGTGCCCTGTATGGCTCACGTCCTCAACCTGGTGGTGCAGCGGTTTTTGGGTAGGTACCCAGGCTTACAGGATGTCCTGAGGCAGGCCAGGAAAGTCTTAGTGCATTTCCGCCGATCGTATAATGCCAGTACTCGGCTGGCTGAGCTGCAAAAAGGGTTGAACCTGCCCAAGGACCGCCTTATATGTGACATGCCCACCAGGTGGAACTCAACGTTGGCCATGCTGCAGCGACTGCACACGCAGCAGAGGGCCATCAATGAGTACCTATGCGACTACGGCACCAGGACAGGGTCAGGGGAGCTTGGATTTTTTTCCCCACGCCAGTGGAGCATGATCAGGGATGCATGCACTGTCCTGTCACCATTTGAGGAGGCCACGAGGGTGGTGAGCAGTGACAGTGCATGCATCAGTGACACTGTACCTCTTGTCCACCTGTTGGAGCATACGCTGCGTGGGATAATGGACAGGGCACTTGAGGCAGAACAGAGGCAGGAAGAGGAGGAATTCCTTGCCTCTCAAGGCCCCCTTTATCCAGACAGTGTTCCTTCTCTCCCACCCATCACACAGGAAGAGGAGGAGGATGAATAGGGTTGTGTGAGCATGGAGGTGGAGCCTGGCACTCAGCATCAGCAGCAGCAGTCTTTTAGGGATGATGTACAGTCCCAACAAACCAGTGGACTTGTACGTGGCTGGGAGGAGGTGGCTGGCGATCATGTCGTCCTCAGTGACCCAGAAGACTCCGGACCGAATGCCTCAGCTAACCTACGTTGCATGGCCTCCCTGATCCTGCAAAGCCTGCGGAAGGATCCTCGTATTCTTCGGATCAAGAAGAGGGACCATTACTGGCTGGCCACTCTCCTTGATCCACGGTACAAGGGTAAGGTTGCGGACCTTATCTTGCCGTCGCAGAGGGAGCAGAGGATGAGACATCTCAGGGAGGCCTTGCAGAAAGGTCTGTGCAACGCGTTCCCAGAGACTGGGAGGTTACAAACTCCTGGTCCTTGATGACGAGTTGCTGAGGCTTCGGTCAGTAGCAGAAGGAGCGGTGGGGAAGGTGGACGTCTAACCGATGCGTTCAGACAATTTTTTAGTCCGCAGCCCCAAGGTATGATCGGTTCCAGCAACCATCGCCAGAGTCTGATATACATGGTGCAGGAATACCTAGGGGCAAGGTCAGACTTGGACACCTTTCCCACCGAAAATCCTCTGGCTTACTGGGTCTTGAGGATGGATCACTGGCCAGAGCTTGCACAGTATGCAATTGAGCTACTGGCCTGTCCTGCATCCAGCGTTCTTTCCGAACGTACATTTAGTGCTGCTGGAGGATTTGTCACCGATCACAGGGTGCGCCTGTCCACCGACTCGGTTGATCGACTGACCTTCATAAAGATGAATCAGTCTTGGATCACCACGAGCTACCAGGCACCTGAAGCGGATATAACTGAATAATTTATAATGTCACATCCCTTCAAGACTGCATATGCTGATGCTGAGTGACTGTCCTGTTATGTTCACTGACTATCCTCTTCCTCCTCCTCAATGATCCATTCCTTGATAGCTTGGAAGAACATTTTTGTTTCTGGGAGCCACCACACCAGTGGCTAAGGCCCAATTTTTCAGCCCCTGTTTAACAGGGGCGTGTAATTACAATTTTTTATGCAATTCCTTGCAACAGGTCTCATTGCTGTGCTCAGAGTACCGTATCTGTGAGGGGTTGCAGTGTTGTGGCACCAGCACCAGTGCCTAAGGCACAATTTTTCAGCCCCTGTTTAACAGGAGCGTGTAATTACAATTTTTTAAGCAATGCTTCGCAACAGGTCTGACTGCTGTGCTCCAAGTACAGTATCTGTGAGGGGTTGCAGTGTTGTGGCACCAGCACCAGTGCCTAAGGCACAATTTTTCAGCCCCTGTTTAACAGGAGCGTGTAATTACAAATCTTGATCTAATAGTTAACAGCAGGGCCCATTCCTGCGCCCACCAAGAGTAACTGTGAGGGCTAACAGTCTTGCGGCAACACCGTCCAGCACCAAAGGCCCAATTTTTCAGCCCCTGTTTAACAGGGGTGTGTAATTACAAATATTGATCTAATAATTCTCAGCAGGGCCCATTCCTGCGCCCACCAAGAGTAACTGTGAGGGCTTACAGTCTTGTGGCAACACCGTGCCCCACCACCACCACCACCAAAGGCCCAATTTTTCTGCCCTGTTCAACAGGGGCATGCAATTACAAATCTTGATCTAATAATTCACAGCAGGGCCCATTCCTGCGCCCACCAAGAGTAACTGTGAGGGCTTACAGTCTTGTGGCAACACCGTCCACCACCACCACCAAAGGCCCAATTTTTCTGCCCTGTTCAACAGGTGCATGCAATTACAAATCTTGATCTAATAATTCACAGCAGGGCCAATTCCTGTGCCCACCAAGAGTAACTGTGAGGGCTTACAGTGTTGTGGCTACACCAACATCTAATGGGGCAAATTTCTGCAGAGTATATATGGCAGGCCCCTACTTTCAAACATCCAACTTACAAACGACTCCTACTTGCAAACGGAAGGAGAAAACAGGAAGTGAGAGGAAATCTAACCCTAGGAAGGGAAGTTCCATCCTGTTACATTTAATTTGGGAAAAAGGTATCTCCTCTCTACTGATGCTTTATCACCAATCCTTGTTTCAATAAAAACCCCACTTTTCCAAAAACATTTGTCATTGGGATGGAAAGTGAGGTGAAATGTTCTGAACAGATGTGCAAAGACAGCAAATGTTACAGGGGTGATAACCCCTCCCTATGTTCTCCAAAAAGCTTAAAAATAGAGCTACACTTAAAAATGTGCCTGTTCAGATTCTACTTAAGAACAAACCTACAGTCCCTGTCTTGTTTGCACCGCCTGTATACTGCTGTTCAGAGTATATAGGGTTGTAGGTATAGGGTTTTATTTTGGGTGCGGGGTTCCCCTTAATATCCATACAAGACCCAAAGGGGCTGGGGGGGGGGGGGGGGGTGGTGATGGGGTAGCCATGCCATTTTTCTCAAGGATTTTCAGCCATATTGCCAGGACAAGACATGACATTAAAGCAGCAAGCGGTTTTAAATGGCTTCTTTTTTTCCTTTACAAATGTCATTTTGTGCAGGGACAGTTCTAAACACGGGAAACACATGCCACTTCACAGGCATACTTTAGACACCCCCCAGGTACCATATTTAAAGGAATATTTCACTTTTTTTTTCACTTTATGCATTATTAAAATGACTGCTCCCGAAAAAACTTTAGTTTTTTTTGCATTGATATGTGTCCCCTGGGGCAGGACACGGGTCCCCAAACCTGTTTTATGACATTAACATGCATATTGGCCGTTATAATTAGCACTTTTGATTTCGAACGTTCGCGTCCATTGTAACGAATAGGGTTTGAAAATTCGCACAAACTGTTCGAAGGTTCTGGTGCGAACCGAACCCGGGGGTGTTCGGCTCATCCCTAAACCTCTTCAAACAGGAGGGTACGGGCATATAGTACGGTGTGCTTTTTTTCTACAAGTGAGCCAAAGGTAGAAAAAAAGTCCTTGTGCTAGATTATATAAATTGTTTATACAGTTATGCATATACATGGTCTACTGGTCACATGTGTTGAATTCCTCCGAGATCCATGCCTTTCAGACAGGACACTGGACGAGGGGCAAGCCAACAGTTCCATTGCAAATTGTGCAAGCTCTGGCCAGAGGTCAAGCCTGCCCACCCAGTAGTCCAGGGGTTCATCACTTCTCAGAAAGTCCACATCGGCCGTTAACCCAATGTAGTCGGACACCTGTCGGTCTAGGCGTTCCCTGATGCTAGATCCAGGTGACACCTGTCGATGGGTCAGCTGAAAGAATGATCTCATATCAGAAGTGACCAACACATCTTCAAACCGCCCTCTTCTTGCAGGTGCTGTTGGATTGGTACCCGCAACTCTTTCTCTGGGAGTGGAAATTTCTCTGCCAGCGCACGCAAAAGCAGAATGCAGCATTTCTCTAAGCAAGGCCTGGAAGTGCTCCATTCTGACAGCCCTCTGTGATAGTGGTAACATTGCCGCCATTTTTTGTTTGTACCGGGGGTCTAAGTACGTTGCCACCCAGTACTGGTCCTTGACCTTTATGCTTTTTTTTTTTAATTCTTTATACAGTTATGCATATACATGGTCTACTGGTCACATGTGTTGAATTAAATTCAAATTTCCAAATATTACATTACATTTTCAAATTGTGCAAGCTCTGGCCAGAGGTCAAGCCTGCCCACCCAGTAGTCCAGGGGTTCATCACTTCTCAGAAAGTCCACATCGGCCGTTAACCCAATGTAGTCGGATACCTGTCGGTCTAGGCGTTCCCTGATGCTGGATCCGGATGACACCTGTCGATGGGTCAGCTGAAAGAATGATCTCATATCAGAAGTGACCAACACATCTTCAAACCTCCCCTTGATGGACTCTTTAGACCTCTTTTTAATTTTATCTGCCAACGCACGCAAAAGCAGAATGCAGCATTTCCAAAAAAAAAAAAAAAAAAAAAAAAAACAAAAAAAAAAAAAAAAAAAATATATAACCTATCTCTTACCCCCCACCTTTATGCTTTTTATACGGGGATCCCTGTTAAAACACTGGAGCATGAAGGCCCCCATTTGCACTAAACTGGAAGCGGTGTGTGGCCTGGCTCCTGCTCATCAACCAGGATACTGTCGTCCTCCTCGTTCTCCTCCCCCCATCCACGGATAACAACAGGGATCCCAGAAAGGTTTAAAGCATGCTCTTCTTGCTCCTCCTCATCTGCCTCGGCACCATCCTCCTCTGACTCCTCTTCAGACTCCTGTTGTTGACTTGTCTCAGATAGACTAGCCCCACTGGGAATTCATCCAGCATTGTGACTTACTCATCTTCCTGCTCCTGCTCCTCGATGGCTTGATCAATCAACGCAATGCATGCTCCATAAAGAAGGTGTAAGGTACGATGTCACTTATGGTGCCATGGCTGCGACTGACCAGTTTGGTGATCTCATCAAATGGCCGCAGAAGTCTGCATGCATCGCGCATGAGCAGCCACTGGCGCGGTGAAAAAAACCAAGCTCCCAGAACCTGTTCTGCTGCAGAGTTCATACATGTAGTCGTTAACTGCGGGTTTCTGCTGGAGCAGCCTATCAAGCATATACAAGGTTGAGTTCCATCGCGTCGGGCAATCACAAATAAGACGTCTGACCGGCAGATTGTGTCGCGGCTGAATGTCAGCAAGGCAAGCCATGGCCGTGTAAGATCTTCTGAAATGGGCCGAGATTTTCCTTGCCTACCGCAAGATGTCCTGGACACCAGGGTATTTGACATCGAATCGTTGCACGACCAAGTTTAAGACGCGTGCCATGCATCGCACATGTGTAATTTTGCCCTGTTTCAACGAGCTCAGCAGATTGGCACCGTTGTTGCACACCACATTACCAACTGTCAAATTGAACGGTGTTAGCCACTGATCTGCCTGTGAACGCAAAGCTGAAAGAAGTGCAGGGCCAGTGTGGCTCTTGGCTTCCAGGCACAACAGAAGCAGCACAGCAGGGCAACGTCTCACCTGGCATGTCGAATAGGTTCTGGGGATCTTGGGCGGCGCAGCGGAAGAGACGGTAGCAGTGGAAAAGGAGGAGTCAGCCGAGGAGGAGAGGAGTAGGAGGAGGAGAAGAAAAGGCATGCCTGCATGCAATCCATGGCGGTAAAACCAAATCTACACGGGTGCCACAGGTTACATGCTTGACGGCCGTCTGAAGGTTCACCCAGTGGGCAGTAAAAGTTATATACCTTCCCTGCCCGTGTTTGCTAGACTATGTGTCTGTGGTGGACACTGTGTCCCCGAGATGCATTCACTTGCCGCTGAACATGGCCATATAGCTCTCAAATTTTCGAAAGGCCTCTGAGTCCACCAGTTTATATGGCAGTAGTTGGCGGGCTATCAATTCTGACAAGCCAGCGGTCAACTGTTGGGCAAGAGGGTTATCCGGCGTCATAATTTTTTTTTACGCTCAAACATTTGGTCCACAGAAGCCTGCCTTTTTCCAGAAAAACGTGAGGATGGCATGATGGAAGGTGGAGTGGAGGACAATTCTGAGGAGAGAGGAGAAGAAGTAGAAGAGGCTGGATGGTGAGAGCCTGGAGTGTGGCTTTGTGGGTTCTGACGGTGTTGCTCCCACTGGGCTCGGTTATGGCAGCTCATGTGCCTTCTTAAGGCGGTCGTCCCTAGGTGAGTGTTGGGCTTACCGCGACTTATGCGTTGACTGCAAAGGCTGCAGATGGCAGCACTATTGTGAGCAGCGGACACGTTAAAAAAATCCCACACTGTGGAGCCATGTGCCGGCATCCTGGGAGCGCCAGATATGACCGTACATGGTTCAAGGCTCGCTCCTGATACATTAGCAGTCTGGTTTGTCCCTCATGTAAGTTCCGCCTGCTTCTCCTCCCTATCTGCTGGTCCATCTCTCCCTCTGAACTCCCCTCCTCTTCCTCTCTTGTGGGCACCCACGTGATGTCCCTAGACACGTCATCATCAACGTCACCTTCCCCACCACTATAATTAGTGATCTCGGAGTAGGCAGCAACAGCGGGGACCAACCTCCTTGGGCTGATCTGGGTACTGTCCTCAGACTGCTGAGTGGCGGTTGTTGCTACCTCCTCTTCCTGATCCAATGCCAAGAATGGCTGCGCATCGGAAATGTCTTGTGGTAGATCGGAAAATAATTCCTGTGACTCAAGCGGAGGGTATATGGTGGTGGTATTGGTGGTAGTGTCTTTGGGGGTGCACACAGCAGAGAGTGAAGAGGGTGCAGATAGGGAGGATGAGGAGGGTGCAAAAGAGTAAGGCTGAGTGAGCCACTCAACCAAGTCTGGTGTGTCCTTTGACGTAATCGAACGCACCTTCTGCAACTTCCCACTTTGGCACAAGCCTGGTGCTCCTGCCCTACCCCTACCACCCCTGCGGAAGGGCCTGCCTCTTCCTCTGCCTGTCATTTTTTAAATGACCCTGTGACAAAAGTCTCTGAGAAGTGCAGTATATGTGGAAGAAGGTATATAACACCCCACTTCAATCTGTCTTTTTGGGGGGCCACTGGTTTATCACACTAGTTAAAATACTTTTTTCTAATTGCGTTTGTCACTCTTTGTAGTATCGCTGCATAACCGCTTAGCAGTCACAATACTGCACAGTAGAATTGCACTATACTATGCTTTCTATATTTTAAAGTATTTTATATGTGTATTACACCCCTATATACTGAACACCTAATAGTACACCTATACCAGTCCTTAAAAGGACTTTTGTGGACCTATATTTGTTAGCGATTTGTGTTGCTACAGTCTGTCCCTGCGACACACAGCAACCTCTCCCTACACTGACAAAAGAGCTGCAGAACCGCTCAGCAGTCCCTGCACAGTAGACAGCATTGTGCTGCACAGTAGAAATGTACTATAATATGCTTTCTATATTTGAACGTATATTATAAGTCTATTACACCCATATATACTGTACACCTATACCAGTCCTTAAAAGGACTTTTGTGGACCTAATAGTAGCTAGTGATTACAGACTGTCCCTGCTCCAAACAGCAAACTCTCTTACTACACTGAGAAAAGACAGCTGCAGAATCGCTCAGCACTGCAGTGAACTATAATATGCTTTCTATATTTAAAAGTCTAAGTATATTACACCCCTATATAATGTACACCTATACCAGTCCTTAAAATTACTTTTGTGGACCTAATAGTAGCTAGTGATTACCAGTGATGTAAGTAACTGAGTTAAAATAAACTGAGTTACCTAACGCAGTTACTTTAGAGGGTAACGAGTAATCTAACTGATTACTTTTCCCCTCATGGTAACTCAGTTCCCATTACTTTGGCTTAGTTACCCCAATTACATCTACCGCCACTAGATGGCAGTAGTGTAATTCCGGTGTCCTACCAAAAAAGTTCCCCCACCGGATAAGGACCCCCTGTACTGCGCAGGCGCAGGGCTTGCGCAGTACGAAGGACTACAGAGCTTCCGAAAACTGCCGAACCTAAACAGCTCTGAGTGAACTCTACACCGCGCAGGTGCAGTTAACATGTAATTGTACGAGGCGATGCCGCACGCTCCTGATGCTCATGCTACTCTGCAAGGGGCATCTATCTTGTAAGTAAGGGGCGGGTCTAGTATTACTGTAACCAAGGGGCGCATTTATTATTATTGTTATATATCGAGCTCTGCCCATTAATTTAACATTCGCCCTCTTCTGTAGCCATCCGCCCCTTACACGATATAATAATAATAGACCCGCCCCTTGCTTACACGCTATAACAGATCTGCCCCTTGGTTAGAGTAATAATAGAGCAGCCCCTTGGTTACATGATATATAACAATAATAATAAATGCACCCCTTGGTTACAGTAATACTAGACCCGCCCCTTAGTTACACGTATAGAATATTTAAAAAAAAAAGTCAGTTACTTTGCTGAGTAACTAATTACTTTTCCAATGTAGTAACTGAGTTACTAACACAATTACTTTTTGGGAGAAGTAATTTGTAACCTAACTAATTACTTTTTTAAATTAAGATGACCAACACTTGTGATTTCAGACTGTCCCTGCTCCAAACAGCAAACTCTCTCCCTACACTGAGAAAAGACAGCTGCAGACAGTGCAGAATCGCTCAGCACTGCAGTGAACTATAATATGCTTTCTATATTTAAATGTATATTATAAGTGTATTACACCCCTATATACTGTACACCTATACCAGTCCTTAAAAGGACTTTTGTGGACCTAATAGTAGCTAGTGATTACAGACGGTCCCTGCTCCAAACAGCATCCTATCCCTACACTGACAAAAGACAGCTGCAGAATCGCTCAGCACTGCAGTGAACTATAATAATCTTTCTATATTTGAAAGTATAAGTGTATTACACCCCTATATACTGTACACCTATACAAGTACTTAAAAGGACTTTTGTGGACCTAATAGTAGCTAGTGATTACAGACTGTCCCTGCTCCAAACAGCATCCTATACCTACATTGAGAAAAGACAGCTGCAGACAGTGCAGAATCGCTCAGTACTGCAGTGAACTATAATATGCTTTCTATATTTGAAAGTATATTATAAGTGTATTACACCCCTATATACTGTACACCTATACCAGTCCTTAAAATTATTTTTGTGGACCTAATAGTAGCTAGTGAGTACAGACTGTCCCTGGTCCACACAGCATCCTATCCCTACACTGAAAAAAGACAGAATGTAAAATGGCAGCCAGATCAGGTCTATTTATAAGGTAAGGGGTATGTCCATGTGCTGAAATGTCTCAATTGGCTGTCATGAGGGACAGTGTCACTGATGCATGCACTGTCACTGCTCACCATCCTCGTGGCCTCCTCAAATGGTGAGAGGACAGTGCATGCATCCCTGATCATGCTCCACTGACGTGGGGAAAAAAAACCTAGCTCCCCTGACCCTGTCCTGGTGCCGTAGTCGCAAAGGTACTCATTGATGGCCCTCTGCTGCGTGTGCAGTCGCTGCAGCATGGCCAACGTTGAGTTCCACCTGGGTGGGCATGTCACATATTAGGCGGTTCTTGGGCAGGTTCAGCTCCTTTTGCAGCTCAGTCAGCCGAGCACTGGCATTATAAGATCGGCGGAAATGCACACAGACTTTCCTGGCCTGCCTCAGGACATCCTGTAAGCCTGGAACCTGCCCAAGAACCGCTGCACCACCAGGTTGAGGACGTGAGCCATGCAGGCACATGGGTGAGCTGCCCCTGTCGCAGGGCGGAGAGGAGGTTGGTGCCATTGTCAGAAACGACCATTCCTGGCTTAAGCTGACGTGGCGTCAACCACCTCTCGGCCTGCCCCTGCAGAGCTGCCAGAACCTCTGGCCCAGTGTGGCTCCTTTCCCCCAAACACACCAGCGCAAGCACGGCATGGCATCTTTATGCCTGCGTACTTGCGTAGCCCCTGTACGCCTACGGAGCACCGCTGGTTCCAAGGACAGAGCACTGGAGGAAGAAGAATAGGAGGGGGTGGAGGAGAGAGGGGTGTCACAACCAGTAGCAGTAGTCGCGTTTTGGAGGCGTGGTGGCGGAACAACCTCCAACACTACTGCACCTTGTCCTGCATCCCTCCCAGCTGCCAATAGAGTGACCCAATGGGCCGAGAAAGAAAGGTACCGTCCCTGTCCATGCCTGCTGGACCATGAGTCAGCGTAATATGCACCTTACCGCTGACCGCCCTGTCCAGCGAGGCATGGACATTGCCCTCCACATGCCGTAGAGAGACGGAATCGCCTTCCGCGAGAAAAAGTGGCGTTTGGGAACCTGCCACTGAGGAACCGCACATTTGAACAAACTCACGGAAGGGGCCGAGTCTACCAACTGAAAAGGCAGCATTGAAGTGCTAGCAATTTAGCAAGGCTAGCATTCAACCGCTGGGCATGTGGATGGCTGGGAGTGTACTTCTTTCTACGGTCCAGCAGCTGGGGCAGGGAAATTTGCCTGCTGCAATCGGACGTCGGTGTACTGCAAGTACTTGGTTGTGACACACCTAATTCTACACCTTCAGTCCTCTCAGAGCAGCTTTCAGAGAGGACTGAAGGTGTAGTGGGGATGAGATCCCAGCTGAGGAGGAGCAAGGAGAGGTCCGCTTAGTTCTTTGGTGTGGGTCTTTTATGTGTGCCTGCCAACGAGCTGCATGGCAGGTCGCCATATGTCTGGTCATGCTTGTCGTGCCCAAGCGGGCGCTGATTTTTGGCCACGCGAGATACGCTTGAGACAAATATTGCAAATAGCAGTGGTGCGATCTGCGCACTCTCTCAAAAAAGGCCCACACCAAGAACTTTTCTGATAACTGTAGATGGGACTAACACACTTCTGAAGTCCTATAGGTCCAAATTCTTCTGGGAACAAAATATAGCTTGTGTGTGTGATGGGACTAACACACTTCAAGTCCTATAGGTGCTTCTGGGAACAAAATATAGCTCTGTGTGTGTGATGGACTAACACACTTCAAGTCCTATAGGTGCTTCTGGAACAAAATATAGCTCTGTGTGTGTGATGGGACTAACACACTTCAAGTCCTATAGGTGCTTCTGGAAGGAAATAAAGGTCTGTGTGATGGACTAACACACTTCAAGTCCTATAGGTGCTTCTGGAACAAAATATAGCTCTGTGTGTGTGTGATGTGACCTAACACACTTCAAGTCCTATAGGCTTCTGGGAAGGAAATATAGCTCTGTGTGTGTAATGGACTAACACACTTCAAGTCCTATAGGTGCCTCTGGAACAAAATATAGCTCTGTGGTGTGTGATGGGACTAACACACTTCAAGTCCTATAGGTGCTTCTGGGAACAAAATATAGCTCTGAGTGTGTGATGGGACTAACACACTTCAAGTCCTATAGGTGCTTCTGGAACAAAATATAGCTCTGTGTGTGTGATGGGACTAACACACTTCAAGTCCTATAGGTGCTTCTGGAAGGAAATAAAGGTCTGTGTGATGGACTAACACACTTCAAGTCCTATAGTGCTTCTGGGAACAAAATATAGCTCTGTGTGTGTGATGGACTAACACACTTCAAGTCCTATAGTGCTTCTGGGAACAAAATATAGCTCTGTGTGTGTGATGGACTAACACACTTCAAGTCCTATAGGTGCTTCTGGGAAGGAAATAAAGGTCTGTGTGATGGGACTAACACACTTCAAGTCCTATAGGTGCTTCTGGGAACAAAATATAGCTCTGTGTGTGTGATGGGACTAACTCACTTCAAGTCCTATAGGTTCTTCTGGGAAGAAAATAAAGCTCTGTGTGTGTGATGGGACTAACACACTCAAGTCCTATAGGTGCTTCTGGGAACAAAATATAGCTCTGTGTGTGTGATGGGACTAACACACTTCAAGTCCTATATGTGCTTCTGGGAACAAAATAAAGGTCTGTGTGATGGGACTACACACTTCAAGTCCTATAGGTGTTCTGGGAACAAAATATAGGTGTGTGTGATGGGACTAACACACTTCAAGTCCTATAGGTGCTTCTGGGAAGAAAATATAGCTCTGTGTGTGTAATGGGACTAACACACTTCAAGTCCTATAGGTGCCTCTGGAACAAAATATAGCTCTGTGAGTGTGTGATGGGACTAACACACTTCAAGTCCTATAGGTGCTTCTGGGAACAAAATATAGCTCTGTGTGTGTGATGGGACTAACACACTTCAAGTCCTATAGGTGCTTCTGGGGAACAAAATATAGCTCTGTGTGTGTGATGGGACTAACACACGTCAAGTCCTATAGGTGCTTCTGGGAACTAAATAAAGCTCTGTGTGATGGACTAACACACTTCAAGTCCTATAGGTGCTTCTGGGGAACAAAATATAGCTCTGTGTGTGTGATGGGACTAACACACTTCAGTCCTATAGGTGCTTCTGGAACAAAATATAGCTCTGTGTGTGTGATGGACTAACACACTTCAAGTCCTATAGGTGCTTCTGGAAGGAAATAAAGGTCTGTGTGATGGGACTAACACACTTCAAGTCCTATAGGTGCTTCTGGAACAAAATATAGCTCTGTGTGTGTGATGGACTAACACACTTCAAGTCCTATAGGTGCTTCTGGGAAAATATAGGAGCTGTGTGTGCCTGCCACTAACACACTTCAAGTCCTATAGGAGCTTCTGGGAACAAAATATAGGAGCTCTGTGTGTTGTGATGGGACTAACACACTTCAAGTCCTATAGGTGCTTCTTGGAAAAAAAAGGAAATACAAAATAGGTCTGTGTGATGTGACTAACACACTTCAAGTCCTATAGCTGCTTCTGCGAACAAAATATAGCTCTGTGTGTGTGATGGACTAACACACTTCAAGTCCTATAGGTGCTTCTGGGAACAAAATATAGCTCCGCGTGTGTGATGGGACTAACACACTTCAAGTCCTATAGGTCTTCTGGGAACAAAATATAGCACCGGGCCCATCCCTACCCATGACACATGGATGTGTCATTGACAAAAATCAAGTGACGTAAAATCAAGTGTTTCCACCTGAATTACTGGTTGGCCAGTGAATGGGGGAAGTACGGGCGCTGCAGAAGTGGTGGGCTCCCAATTCGGATTGGCAATTGCAGCAGGAAGGGCACTATGGGCTTGACGGGCCTGTGTTTGTCTTTTTTTTGGTGGCTACGGGACACTATTTGTGCCACCTCACCAAGTATTACTGCAGTGCTGGATGTACGACCAGGATGTACTAGGCCGCTGGTGCTTGCCAATTCACCAGAAGGATGACTACTAGCCACTAGTACTGTCTCTCTGCTCCATACGAGAGCCCTGTGGCTCTTGTACCTCAACAACAGCAGAAGAATGGGGTCGGGTATGCCTGACCTTGCAAGGACCACTGTTCTGCCCTCAGAGCTATCTTTTAGGGTGCCACTGCTGTCTACTGCTTAGTATTCTAAGCCAGAATCAGACAGATGGGTGACTTCCTTTTCACTCTCATCTGCCAGGCTCAGAAATGTGTAGGCCTCTTTTTTTTTTTATATAAATTCTTTATTTTCATAAATTTCACATTACAATTCATTACAATCACACAGTATCTTCCTAATACATCTTAGGTAGTTTGTCTATCTATGCACCTAATATTCCTTTAATTTGTTCATTTAATTAAATCTGTAAATCCTTGTAAATTCCCTTTTTCTTTTTTTTAACCTCCCCCTTTGTCCCCCAAACAACACATAAAAAAAAAAAAAAAAAAAAAAAAGTATTCCGTATATCTCCTTCCTGTCATCCCCCCCCCCCCCCCTCCACTCCACCAGACCCCTCGATCCTCCATTCTTATTGACAGAAATTTTATACGGGGCCCATGTTGTCCGATGTCTCTCATCTTGATCTTTCATTGCCAAAGTAAGATTTTCCATTTGTTGAATTTCTGCTATTCTAGCAAGCCATTGTGTCCTAGTTGGAGGACTGTCTTTTTTCCAAAGAGCAGGGATACATGCCCTAGCTGCTATTATGAGATGTCTCAGCAGAGAGTTTTTAAAATTTTCCAGTGATATGGGGATATCCAGCAACAGATAGGTTGCTGGTTTGTTTCCAAGTGAAATTCCAGTTATTATTTTAATGGTTTCGGACACCATTTCCCAGAACTCTGATTCTTGTACATTCCCAAAAAATATGTAAGATTATACCCTCTGCTTCATAACATCTCCAACAGCTATCAGACCTTTGGGGGTAAATTCAATGTAGTACATTTGGTGTTCTGTACCATCTGGTTAGGATTTTGTATCCCCCTTCCTGATATCTACTAGCTACTGATGCCTTTTGGTTGAATAGGAAAATCCTACCTTTCTGTTCTTGGGAAAATTATGTCTCTAAATCTCTCTCCCAGGCTTGCAGGAACGTAAGTTCCTGAGATTTTTTCTACACCTGTCAATAGAGTATAGAAATAAGACAATGAGTGTCTCATTGATTCTCCCTTCTCACATATATCCTCAAACACAGTTAGGGTTCTCACTTCTACATATTTATTTGATTTTGGTTTAATAAATGCTTCCAGCTGCATCCATCTGAGAAAATCCAATTCAGAATATAATTCTCTTTCAATCTTTCTTCTTGACATTAAGCAATTATTCTTTGAAAAATGAATGATCCAACTGATGTCTCTATTTCTTTTTGCTCTGAACCTTGGGTCCGTCATTCCTGGCAGGAACGCCGGTGTGCCCAGGAATGGGAGAATCGGGCTGGGAATTTCTGAAATAGTTGTTCTTTTTAATATCTTTTTAATTGTCTGCAGAGTAGCGCCTATTGTTGGATGTTTCCTCACTTCTATTGATACTTCGGCTTCTGGTATCCATACTAAGCCCTCCAATGGGATATCTATTGTTGCCTGCTCTATCTGTATCCAGGGCTTCTTTTTTTTAAGCCCACACCATTCCATCACTATAGTTAAATGTGAATTTTCCTGATTAGGTCTAGTTTAATCTGTTTTGCCATTGGTATATAGTTAAGCTCAAATAACTTGTTTAAATTCTTCGATATTTTCGTCCCTAAGTAACTTATATACGATTTATTCCATCTGAAATCAAATTGTGAGGTCACCAATTGTAATTGGGATGTGTTTATTTCTATCGCCACTGCTTCCAACTTCCCGTGATTCACTTTAAAATTTGATAGATTCCCATATTCCCTTAACTCCCTCAATAGGGAAGGAAGGGATAAAACTGGGGATGTTACAAAAAAAATTAAATCATCGGCATAAGCCGCGAGTTTCTGTTCCTCTACCTTTATTTTTATCCCCTTAATATTCAGATTTGCCCGAATTTTCCTCAACAGGGGTTCTACTGTCAAAATAAAGATCAGGGGAGAGAGGGGGCATCCCTGTCGTGTTCCATCTTGAATAGAAAAAGGCTCCGAGATTCTATCTGCTATCTTTACCCTAGCACTTGGTGTGGAGTATAAACTAGAGATCCAGCTCAACATCCCTTCCCCTAGGCCTATATGTTGTAAAACCGCCTTTAAAAAAATCCAATCTACCCCATTGAAGGCTTTTTCTGCGTCAGCTGAAACTATCACCATTGGTCTTTTTAGTCTCTGTGCTAGGTAAATTGTGTTCACCACCCGCTGTGTATTTTCTCTTCCTTCTCTTCCGGGGTGAACCCCACCTGGTCTGGATGAATTAGGTCAGGAATATAATCTACCATTCTCATAGCTAAGATCTTTGTGAACACTTTAAGGTCCACGTTCCACAGTGATATAGGACGATAGCTGGGACACTGAGAGGGATCCTTCCCCTCCTTCGGAATGACTATTATATGTGCTAGTAGTGTTTCTGTTAGGATTTGCTTCTCTTCACGTAACAAATTAGAAGCTGCTACGAATCTCGGAGAAAATTTCTCCGCAAACATTTTGTAATATGACAGGGTATACCCATCTGGGCCCGGAGCATTGCCCAGTTTCAATAGTTTTACAGCCCTCATAAAATATTTTTTTTATAATTGGTTTAAGTTCTCATAATATTCCTTAAACACCTGGGCAATTTTCTGTGAGGTGTTAACTATTTCATCTCTCTGCGTTTTGATTTGTGTAATATGGTTCCTTGTAGTGTTTACTTTTAGAGCATTTGCCATCATTTTCCCTGATTTATTTCCAAATTCGTAAAATGTACGTCTCCCTCTTGTTAGCTTGGCTTTTGCTCGTTGTATTAATTGAAGATTGAGCTTTTCACGTACGCCAGCAAGTTCCTGTTCTACTGTTTGTGCCTGAGATTTTTTTGTGTACTGTTTCTAATTCTCCAATACGTTTGAGCAACAGGTCAATTTGTTCATTCAGTTTCCCTTTTCTGTGTGTCCCCATAGAGATAAGCATACCTCTCATGACACATTTATGTGTCTCCCATAAACAGAAGGGTGTTATATCTGTGTCATTTATTGAGAAAAAATAATCCAGTTCTTCTTTTAGTTACTCCTCATACTCACTCTCCTTGAGGAGAGTCTCTTGATCTTCCAATACCATTCTCTGGGTTCCCCCTCCCCTATTTCTATCTTGCAGCTTGTCGGAGCATGGTCTGATAGGGTAAATGATCCAATCAATGCTTCTATTATGCATGTAATTATGTTTTGGGAGACAAGAATATAGTCGATTCTGGAATATGTCTTATATTGTGCCGAAAAAAATGTGTAATCCCTATCCTGTACGTGGACAGTCCTCCAGCTATCCATCACTTGTAATTCCTGTAAAAGTTTTTTTGCTTTTCTCAGTTTGACATATGAAAGATGAGATGATCCTTTTGATGTATCTTTCAGTGGTTCTCTGGCCATATTGAGGTCACCCCCACCACTCTGTAGGTAACCTTCCATTAAATTCACTTGACCTTCATTGGGTAAATATAAATTCACCAGCGTAATTTTTTGGAGGCCCAGCATTCCTTTCACTATCAGTAGATGTCCCCCTCATCAGTGATCACTCCCGTTTCCTTCCATGGCATCTGTCTTGCTATCAGAATAGAGACCCAGCATGATTTGGAGGTCTGCGCCGTACTATTATATATATGTGGGAAACCATAATTTTTACGCCATGGGGTTTTATCTCTTTTAAAATGTGTCTCTTGTAAAAATATAATTTGGGATTTGAGTCTTCCTAACTCCGCTGTTAATCTTATCCTTTTCTCTGGGATATTTAATCCCTTAACATTGTACGATGTAAAGGTTACCCTAGACATTTCTGTGACCTATTAAATCTGGCCGAGAGAAGGGGAAGGGGGAGAGGAAGGAGAGGAGATATCCCCTAAAGACAAAAAAAAAGAGTTAAAAATAAAATCCCCTTTCCCTAAGAGCCAAAGCCCTCTGGGAGAGTAGTTGACTGAGTGTAAATCTAGACCAGTCCTCTACAAAAAAAATAAAATAAATCCCAACGCCTCCGACTTTTGCTCCACCCGGAGGAGAGGCGTTTAATTCCTCCCCTCTTTCCAACCCCCAACCTATCCCTCCTCTTTCCCTTCAATCTATTAATTAACCTTCCCCCTTTTGGGCATTGCATTTCACAATTGTGTGCTACATTACACTAGCCCAAAAGAAAAAAATAATACAGTAATGTGTATTACAGTGAGTGTAACCTTTAACAACTTTGTGTAGATTCTCCAAAATGCCCAAAAAAAAAAAAATATTTATATGATCATGTGTGTTACATTGTGTATAACCTTTAAGTACTTTGTGTAGATTCTCCAAAATACCCCAAAAAAAGAAAACATTGTATGTATTACATTGTGTATAGCATTGAAATAATTTATATAAGTACCCCCAAAAAGAAAGAAAAAAAAAAAAACACCTCTATTAATCATTATTCAAACCATTGAAAAAAAAAAAAAAAAACAATTATATATAAATATGTATATATATGTACCGGGCATCTGGGTTACACCCCCTCTCTCCCCCCACCTCCCCCTGCACACACGCATAGAGAAAAAATAAATAAAATAAAAACATTAATAAACCCCCACCGCTCTGTTGACTTTCTACCTTTCAAACGTTGTGTTGATATCCAATATTATATTACTTATATTACCCCTTTGTGAAAAAAATAATATTGACCTTCCCCCACCCCATTTTATAATTTGTGCTCATTGTTCCCGCCTCAATAAGAGCAAAAAGGGAAGGGGAAAAAAAAAGGAAACACATCCACCCTCTAAGCTAGGGTCCGGGTCAAAAAAAAAAAAAAAAAAAAAAGCTCTTTTATATATTTCTCTCTTTCTTCCCCCCCTCTCCAGAGCGAGAGAGAGGGAAAAGAAAGAAAAAAAGATATACTGGGAAAAAAAATAGCATTCTTATATACATTTATGTATTTTGCATCTCTTATCTCTTCCCTTAAAAATCTGTCACTTTATCCCCCAAAAAAAAAAATAAAACCTGCTGGGAGGAGAAAAAAAAGGAGCGCATCGGAAAAATGAGGGGAGAAAAAAAAAAAAAAGGTTCTCTCCCTCTGTTATGGAGGGTCCATTTATTTGCTTAGTTCAGTCTTTTACTTCATCTAAGGTGACTCCCTATGCTGTTAAACTCTTTGTTGGTGGGTTCCTTTTTCACCTGCTGTCGGAAGGCTTAACCAATTAGGCACTTCAAAAGCCTCTGACCCCAAAAACAGAAACAGATCAGGTAATTGCTCTTGGTCATATACATTAAATGTACGTTGCTCTCTCTTGAATATCAGGGAGATTGGATACTCCCATCTATATGTCGCCCATTTTATTTTTAAATGTTCCAATAAAAGCTTTAACATTCATCGCCTCTGCTTCGTCTGTCTACTTAGGTCTGAAAACACTTGTATCTCGTGCTCATTGATTTTCACTGGGTTCTTTCGCCATGATCTCATTATCTCTTCTTTTATCCTATAGAAATGAATTCTGCATAAGACATCTCTGGGATTTTTCTGGGCAGGGTTGTGAAATGTGGGGATCCTATGCACAGGGTCAAGCTCTATCTGAGTCTTGGGGTGGTTATCCAGTATTTTATTAAAGATGTCCATTACTGTTACCCTTAAATCAGTAACCTCAACTTTTTCTGAGATCCCCTTTATCTGTAGATTATTCCTCCTGCTCCTATTCTCAGTCTCTTCCAATTGAAGTTGTAGGCCAACCATTCTCTTGTGCTGTAGCTTAAGTTTTCTCTCTAGGTCATCTAACCTTGTTTCTACCTTGTCTTGTGTAAGCTCACAACTGCGCAGCTTATGGTCGAACCCCTCCACCTTTGACTGTATTTCCCCTACCTCCTCTCTCAGGGGTCCCAATAAGTTGCCCATCAGCACTTGTATGTCCTCCTTTGTGGGGAGGGCCTGAATCAGCTGTCTGAGACCCTGTTCTCCCTCCGTTTCTCTTACAATAGTACCCACAGTACCCGCCAGAATTGTATGGCATACCTGGAGTTTTGCAGCAGACATCCTCTGGGGTAAACTTGACAGTTTGGCAGAATATAGGGCCCCCTTCTCACTCTGGTCCATTCGGAGCTCCCCTGTGCTTACCGCCACCTTTGCGAGTACCTCCGTGCTATGCCACGTCTGCTTCGGCTGTATGGTGTGTGTCTCTCTGCTCTGTGATATCGAATCACAGCCTGCGCCGACCTCTACTCCGACTTCCACTCCAGCGTCTGTGTTCCTGTTTGCATCGCTCCTAACGTGGTATCGAGTGGTGTATGAGTGGGAGGGAGTATACAGCTGTGAGGGAGAGCGCGTCTCTTCTGTCCCCCGCCCGCGTCCCGGCATATGCCATTCGCCTTGCTTGGTCACTCTGCTGCTGTGTGGGGGCTATGTGTGGTCTCACGCACCGCTCACCGCTGTCTCACTCCTCCATGCTTGATCCGCCCCCCCGGATACGGAAGTCCCTTGTTTCTCCATTCCAACAGGATCCTGTGTAGGCCTCTTCACTAGTGTACCTTCGATTGGACATTTTGGCCTCTAAATTTACTGTGTAGGCCTCTTCACTAGTGTACCTTTGTTTGGACATTTTGGCCTCTAAATTTACTGGTACACTAGTAAAACTCAAAGGAAAAAAGAGCACCTGACTGTCAGCGACTGCTTCAAACACTACAAAAACAACTATTAGCCTTCACAGGGATCCGGCCTGACTTTGCGAATGCTGCAGTTATGTGTTTTGTAAGTGACAGTGACCAATTGATACTGCTCTTGGGTGGGCTGGGCAGAGGGGCTGATCCCGCTAACGCTGCATTTTTGGGAACCCTAAACTACTGGAGACACTAGTATATATCTGATCAGATCAGATATTGATCCGTTCAGACACTATATTACTATACTAAGGGTGGTGTAAGGTGCGTGCGTGGGTGTTGTCACTAATGTGAGCCTGCCGGGGGCGACGCAGACCCTGACTGACACTAAAACCTAACTGATATGACGCTATAAAAAAATAACTAGCTAACCAGTGTCACACGTGACATGAATACGGTGATCACTGGTGACAGGGGGTGATCAAGGGGTTAAACCTTTATTAGGGGGGTTTAGGGGGGTCCCTAGACCTATCTGGGCCTACCACTAAGTACCCTAACACTGATTATTGTCACAAATAAATGCAGTACAGTGATAAAAAAAATATGAACACTGCACTGGGTGACACAGTGACAGGGAGTGAAGGGGTTAACTGTGTGGGGGGGGGGGTGATCGGGGGGTGACAAGTGTGCCTATGTGTACTGTGTCAGTGTAGTGTTGGTGCAACTTACTCTGAGATATCTTCTCTCCTCTCTCTGGAATGGAAAGCGTTCCCACGAGTGTAAACACAGGCAGGGGAGGATTTCATTCACCAGAACCAATCACCAGGTCCAGGCCAATGATGAAGAAATCATTGGCCTGGAGACTGATCAGTTCTGAAGTGAATCCGATCGCCACGGCCGCCATACAGCTACGGCGCTTAACCCAGCCGAGCCAACCTGCCACAGTATAACTGCGATGGCTGGTCCTGAACTGGTTAATTGATAAAAATATTTTTGAAAGCATTCTTAATTTATATAATTTTTTCACACCTGCCAAAAACCTTTGCACAGTACAGTATTTTATATCTATATATTTTCTAAAAGCAGAGACCCCGTAGAATAAAATTGTGGCAGTTGCAATTTTTAATGTCACAGGAAGTGCACTACTGTTTATCAAATCTATATTTTCAGTAAAAGGTACATTCAAATATATTTTATAAAAACACAGTATACTACCAAATCTTTTTGGTACAATATAAAGGATGAGGTTGCATAAGGTAAATAAATACCAAATAGGTCAAGCCTCAAAATTGCAAATGCCCAGGAATCAGTACAAAACAACAGTATAATAAATTGTCCATAGTTACAAAAGTTACATAGTAGGTGAGGTTGAAAAAAGAGACAAGTCCAACCTATGTGTGTGATTATATGTCAGTATTACATTGTATATCCCTGTATGTTGCGGTCATTCGGGTTCTTATCTAATCATTTTTTGAAACTATAAATGCTCCCCGATGAGACCACCGCCTGTGGAAGGGAATTCCACATCCTTGCTGCTCTTATAGTAAAGAACCCCCTATGTAGCTTAAGGTTAAACCTCTTTTCTTTTAATTTTAATGAGTTGCCATTAGTGGCCCTTCTGCAAAAAAGTTTTATCCCTATTGTGGGGTCACCAGTATGGTATTTATAAATTGAAATCATATCCCCTCTCAAGCGTCTCTTCTCCAGATAGAATACATTTAGTGCTGGCAACCTTTCCTCATAACTAATATCCTCCAGGAAAATGTTTAGATTAATGTGCAAAGACACATAGATAGCTGGTCTAAAAATAATTAGATTTATTAATCAAATATATAAAAACATAGCTACATATAGAGAATCAGTAAGATTGATATTGACACACCCTTGCACAACAATTCTGACACCATAGAATATAATATCAAATAGTAATAACACAATACAAGACCACATCCAAAAACAAAAACCGGAATGGAATTTTAGAGGTTCGGTCTCCAGATAGAAGTGTGGATATTTTGGAAGTATTGGGTCAGAGTCCAGGCGTAGGTAAATCAGTCAGTGGCTCGACATGTTGCGCTTAGAAATATGCTTCTTCAGGAGCATTTGATTCTAATAAAGTATATACAGTGGTGTGAAAAAGTGTTTGCCCCCTTCCTCATTTCCTGTTCCTTTGCATGTTTGTCACACTTAAGTGTTTCGGAACATCAAACCAATTTAAACAATAGTCAAGGACAACACAAGTAAACACAAAATGCAATTTGTAAATGAAGGTGTTTATTATTAAAGGTGAAAAAAAATCCAAACCATCATGGCCCTGTGTGAAAAAGTGATTGCCCCCTAAACCTAATAACTGGTTGGGCCACCCTTAGCAGCAACAACTGCAACCAAGCGTTTGCGATAACGTGCAATGAGGCTTTTAAAGCGTCCTGGAGGAATTTTGGCCCACTCATCTTTGCAGAATTGTCCTAATTCAGTTACATTAGGTTTTCGAGCATGAACGGCTTTTTAAGGTCATACCACAACATCTCAATAGGATTCAGGTCAGGACTTTGGCTAGGCCACTCAAAGTCTTCATTTTGTTTTTCTTCAGCCAGGTGGTGGACTTGCTGGTGTGTTTAGGATCATTTCCTGCTGCAGAACCCAAGTTCGTTTCAGCTTGAGTACACGAACAGAGGTCGGACATTCTCCTTCAGGATCTCTTGGTAGACAGCAGAATCATAGTTCCTTTTATCACGGCAAGTCTTCCAGGTCCTGAAGCAGCAAAACAGCCCCAGACCATCACACTACCACCACCATATTTTACTGTTGGTAATGTTCTTTTTCTGAAATGCAGTGTTCCTTCTACGCCAGATATACTTGGAAACACCTTCCAAAGAGTTCCACTTTTGTCTCATCGGTCCACAGAATGTCCCAAAAGTCTTGGGGATCATCAAGATGTGTTGTGGAGAAATTGAGACGAGCTTTGTTCTTTTTGCTCAGCAGTGGTTTTCTCCTTGGAACTCTGATGCAGGCCATTTTTGCCCAGTCTTTTCCTGATGGTGGAGGCATGAACTGAGGCAAGTGAGGCCTGCAGTTCCTTGGACGTAGATACAGTTTACATAAATATATGTGGATAATGGCTCTCACTGTGGTTCGCTGGATTCCCAAAGCTTTGGCTTTATAACCCTTTCCAGACTGATACTCAATTGTTCCTGAATTCCTTTGGGTCTCGGCATGATGTGTAGCTTTTAAGGATCTTCTGGTGGACCTTACTGTGTCAAGCAGCTCCATTTAAGTGATGCCTTGATTGTGAACAGGGGTGGCAATAATCAGGCCTGGGTGTGGCTAGAGAAATTGAACAAGGGGGGCAATCATTTTTCACACAGGGCCATGATGGTTTGGATTTTTTTTCACCTTTAATAATAAACACCTACAAATTGCATTTTGTGTTTACTTGTCCTTGACTATTGTTTAAATTGGTTTTGTTCCGAAACACTTAAGTGTGACAAACATGCAAAGGAACAGGAAATGAGGAAGGGGGCACACTTTTTCACACCACTGTATAAAAAATATAAATTACTGGATTAGAAACATAAAAATACATCACATAGAGCATACTAATAGATACAGTTTACATAAATATATGAGAAAATCCCCCCAGTACTCTAAATGGGTGTATGACAGCAGGTTAACTCTCCATAGCCAGTTTTCAATCCATGTACTCACCCTATGGCCCATGCCAACCGACCTTATTTTGTACAGTAAACGTTTATTAGGGACTGTGTCAAATGTTTTTAAAATATCATTAAGTCTTTGATGTGAAGAACATTTTAAGAGTAGATGTAAAATAAGTGGAAAAATGGGAAATGGAGGGGGGTTGGAATAAGGGAAAGGTCTCCAGAGGGAATTGATACTTTGGTTAATCATATATTGTTTTATATTGGGAGGCGTGACCGGACGTGAATGCTGAGAGAGTGATGAGAGATGTGAGCTGAGTGAGGACAGGTGTGCGTTTTCCTCCCCTCCGCCCTGTTAATGTGCTCACTCTATCATGCCGGTACGCTGGATACCTGAAGGGACACATACCTTGTGAAACACTCTGTGAAAACACTGCTAGGAGTGGCTTGCTCGGATAGAGCCGGGAGTGCAACTGCAGACCTTACAGATCTTACATCTACAGATCGTATTGCGGCTGAGAGAGAGCCTGTATAGAGCCGGAGGAGTGCAGCGTGGTGGGGGCGCCCCTGGGGGACCGGACAGAGCCTAGCAGGGCTCCGAACACCTCCGGAGATTACCGAAGGACGTCTGACGTCATACACAGAGCGCCGGACCGCGCACACTACAGGGGAGAACCAGAGGACAGCTGCGACGGTGAGCGAATCTCGGTGCTGCAGTTGCGGTGCAGGAGGATACACGAGACGCCGGTCTGTGCCCTATGAGAGTGTCGGAGCGGAGGAGGTTGGACCAGGGGGACAAAAATTGTCACCCCGTGGAGTGCAGCTCAACTGAAAGCTGGACAGGTGGTGAAGTGCTGGACTCCCAGAACACACAGGGCACGTGAGTAAAATTCACATGAAAGTACTTCAAATATTTAAACCCGGCAGCAATTGTACTTCTGAACTGTTTGAAGACAGCCACTCAGGAAAGTGTTTTTCTCTCTTAAACGCTAGAATTTAATACATATGGAACTAGCTGTAACAATGTTGAAATATTAACCCAGAGACTGCATCCAGTAGACACAGATAAAAGCTTCCTGTGGCAACCCTGTTCCCCTTTTTTTCTCTGCCCGCTCTCTCTCTTCCCATCTGGCATTCAGGCAAAGAAACCAGTAGGGATGGGCCCGGTGGTCGATGCGAACCCATGTTTGCATCGAGCACCGGGTGTTCGCTCGCTCGGCGAGCCCAGAACTATTTTGGCCGCTCGCATCACGTTCGTGTGATGCGAGCGGCCCCGCAATGCATGCGGCCGGCGCGGCCGGCGCAGTGCATTGCTGGCTGATGATTGGCCAAGCATGCACTGTGACCCCGCATGCTTGGCCAATCACAGCGCCGGAAACTTGAAGAGCCATAATTGGCTACAGGCAGGACGCCTGTAGCCAATTACAGCTCAGGGGCTTTAGTACACGCCCCCTCTTATAAAAGGCCGCCACGCTGTCGGCGCCGGTCACATGCGTTCCGGCGTTAGAGAGAGCAGGATCATTCTGTGTCACTCTGCTAGATTCAGTTAGAAAGATATAAAAGGCCGCCACGCAGGCAGTGGCAGCAAACAGAGCTCCTATATTTTGCTCCCAGAAGCACCTATAGGACTTGTTGTTCCCAGAAGCACCTATATTTTGTTCCCAGAAGCACCTAGGACTTGTAGTGTGTTTGTGGCAGGCAGGCAGTGGCAGCAAACAGAGCTCCTACATTTTGTTCCCAGAAGCACCTATAGGACTTGTAGTGTGTTCGTGGCAGGCAGGCACTGGCAGCAAACAGAGCTCCTATATTTTCTTCCCAGAAGCACCTATAGGACTTGTAGTGTGTTAGTCCCATCACACAGAGATCATATATTTGTTCCCAGAAGCACCTATAGGACTTGAAGTGTGTTAGTCCCATCACACAGAGCTATATTTTCTTCCCAGAAGCACCTATAGGACTTGAAGTGTGTTAGTCCCATCACACAGAGATCATATATTTTGTTCCCAGAAGCACCTATAGGTCTTGAAGTGTGTTAGTCCCATCACACAGAGATCATATATTTTGTTCCCAGAAGCACCTATAGGACTTGTAGTGTGTTAGTCCCTCACACAGAGCTATATTTTGTTCCCAGAAGCACCTATAGGACTTGAAGTGTGTTAGTCCCATCACACAGAGCTATATTTTCTTCCCAGAACACCTATAGGACTTGTAGTGTGTTAGTCCCATCACACAGAGATCATATATTTTGTTCCCAGAAGCACCTATAGGACTTGAAGTGTGTTAGTCCCATCACACAGAGCTATATTTTCTTCCCAGAAGCACCTATAGGACTTGAAGTGTGTTAGTCCCATCACACAGAGATCATATATTTTGTTCCCAGAAGCACCTATAGGACTTGAAGTGTGTTAGTCCCATCACACAGAGATCATATATTTTGTTCCCAGAAGCACCTATAGGACTTGTAGTGTGTTAGTCCCATCACACAGAGCTATATTTTGTTCCCAGAAGCACCTATAGGACTTGAAGTGTGTTAGTCCCATCACACAGAGCTATATTTTCTTCCCAGAAGCACCTATAGGACTTGTAGTGTGTTAGTCCCATCACACAGAGATCATATATTTTGTTCCCAGAAGCACCTATAGGACTTGAAGTGTGTTAGTCCCATCACACAGAGCTATATTTTCTTCCCAGAAGCACCTATAGGACTTGTAGTTAGTCCCATCACACAGAGCTATATTTTCTTCCCAGAAGCACCCATAGGACTTGTAGTGTGTTAGTCCCATCACACAGAGATCCTATATTTTGTTCCCAGAAGCACCTATAGGACTTGAAGTGTGTTAGTCCCATCACACAGACCTATATTTTCTTCCCAGAAGCACCCATAGGACTTGTAGTGTGTTAGTCCCATCACACAGAGATCCTATATTTTGTTCCCAGAAGCACCTATAGGACTTGAAGTGTGTTAGTCCCATCACACAGACCTATATTTTCTTCCCAGAAGCACCCATAGGACTTGTAGTGTGTTAGTCCCATCACACAGAGATCCTATATTTTGTTCCCAGAAGCACCTATAGGACTTGAAGTGTGTTAGTCCCATCACACAGACCTATATTTTCTTCCCAGAAGCACCCATAGGACTTGTAGTGTGTTAGTCCCATCACACAGAGATCCTATATTTTTGTTCCCAGAAGCACCTATAGGACTTGAAGTGTGTTAGTCCCATCACACAGAGATCCTATATTTTGTTCCCAGAAGCACCTATAGGACTTGAAGTGTGTTAGTCCCATCACAAAGACCTATATTTCTTCCCAGAAGCACCCATAGGACTTGAAGTGTGTTAGTCCCATCACACAGAGATCCTATATTTTGTTCCCAGAAGCACCTATAGGACTTGAAGTGTGTTAGTCCCATCACACAGACCTATATTTTGTTCCCAGAAGCACCTATAGGACTTGAAGTGTGTTAGTCCCATCACACAGAGATCCTATATTTTGTTCCCAGAAGCACCTATAGGACTTGAAGTGTGTTAGTCCCATCACACAGACCTATATTTTCTTCCCAGAAGCACCCATAGGACTTGAAGTGTGTTAGTCCCATCACACAGAGATCCTATATTTTGTCCCAGAAGCACCTATAGGACTTGAAGTGTGTTAGTCCCATCACACAGACCTATATTTTGTTCCCAGAAGCACCTATAGGACTTGAAGTGTGTTAGTCCCATCACACAGAGATCCTATATTTTGTTCCCAGAAGCACCTATAGGACTTGAAGTGTGTTAGTCCCATCACACAGAGATCCTATATTTTTGTTCCCAGAAGCACCTATAGGACTTGAAGTGTGTTAGTCCCATCACACAGAGATCCTCTATTTTCTTTGCAGAAGCACCCATAGGACTTCTAGTGTGTTAGTGGCATCACACAGAGCTCCTATATTTTATTCTCAGCAGCACCCACAGGACTTCTAGTGTGTTAGTGGCATCACACAGAGCTCCTATATTTTCTTTGCAGAAGCACCCATAGGACTTCTAGTGTGTTAGTGGCATCACACAGAGCTCCTATATATTCTTCTCAGCAGCACCCACAGGACTACCGACTACAATGGCTGGAAGACCGCCAAGGGGAGGCAGAGCGTGCAGAGCAAGAACACAGGGCAGGCAGGCTCTGTTTCTAGTGGACGTGGCCGTTGCCATGGACGTGGTCGTGCATCGTCATCAGCACGTGGCCATGGGGCACGCGCGTCTTTGTTTTCGGCAGCTGGACATGTGGAGCCGCATCATGCTGAAGGCTTGGTAGAATGGATGACCAAGCCCTCCTCATCCTCCTCATCCTCTCTCACCCAGCTCAGGGTACTGGCAGAGCAGCTGCCAACGCGTACTCAATGGCATCATCAGCCACCCCTTCCCTAGACCCACCATGTCCTCCTGAGGAGTCCCCCGAACTCTTTGAGCACAGTGTTGGGTACATGCTCCAGGAGGATGCCCAACGATTCGAAGGCTCGGATGATGATACCCAGCTTGAGGAATCTGGCAGTACTGTTCCACCAGCTGCAGCTTACTGCCAGGTTTGCTCTAGTGGTGAAGAGGGAGGGGATGATGAGGTCACTGACTCCACGTGGGTGCCTGAAGGGAGAGAGGATGAGGAGGAGGACGAGGAGGAGGAGGATGCAGCGTCACATGTCCAACGAGGCAGGATGCCCCCTGGAGGCTAGGTAGAGGCCAGCACAGCAACTGTACAACACCGCAGAGCTCCGCCTGTGCAGGGCGCTGCCTCTGCACGTTATCAGAAAAGTTCTTTGGTGTGGGCCTTTTTTGAGACGAGTGCATCAGATCGCACCACTGATATTTGCAATATTTGTCTCAAGCGTATCTCGCGTGGCCAAAACATCAGCCGCTTGGGCACCACAAGCATGACCAGACATATGTCGACCTGCCATGCAGCTCGTTGGCAGGCACATAAAAGACCCACACCACCACACCAAAGAACTAAGCGGACCTCTCCTTGCTCCTCATCAGCTGGGATCTCCACCAGGTGGAACTCAACGTTGGCCATGCTGCAGCGACTGCACACGCAGCAGAGGGCCATCAATGAGTACCTTTGCGACTACGGCACCAGGACAGGGTCAGGGGAGCTTGGTTTTTTTTCCCCACGTCAGTGGAGCATGATCAGGGATGCATGCACTGTCCTCTCACCATTTGAGGAGGCCACGAGGATGGTGAGCAGTGACAGTGCATGCATCAGTGACACTGTACCTCTTGTCCACCTGTTGGAGCATACGCTGCGTGGGATAATGGACAGGGCACTTGAGGCAGAACAGAGGCAGGAAGAGGAGGACTTCCTTGCCTCTCAAGGCCCCCTTTATCCGGACAGTGTTCCTTCTGTCCCACCCATCACACAGGAAGAGGATGAGGAGGAGGAGGAGGAGGAGGAGGATTGTGTGAGCATGGAGGTGGAGCCTGGCACTCAGCATCAGCAGCAGCAGTCTTTTAGGGATGATGTACAGTCCCAACAAACCAGTGGACTTGTACGTGGCTGGGAGGAGGTGGCTGGCGATCATGTCATCCTCAGTGACCCAGAAGACTCCGGACCGAATGCCTCAGCTAACCTACGCTGCATGGCCTCCCTGATCCTGCAAAGCCTGCGGAAGGATCCTCGTGTTCTTCGGATCAAGGAGAGGGACCATTACTGGCTGGCCACTCTCCTTGATCCACGGTACAAGGGTAAGGTTGCGGACCTTATCTTGCCGTCGCAGAGGGAGCAGAGGATGAGACATCTCAGGGAGGCCTTGCAGAAAGGTCTGTGCAACGCGTTCCCAGAAACTGGGAGGTTACAAACTCCTGGTCCTGGGCGACGAGTTGCTGAGGCTTCGGTCAGTAGCAGAAGGAGCGGTGGGGAAGGTGGACGTCTGACCGATGCGTTCAGACAATTTTTTTAGTCCGCAGCCCCAAGGTATGATCGGTTCCAGCAACCATCGCCAGCGTCTGATATACATGGTGCAGGAATACCTTGGGGCAAGGTCAGACTTGGACACCTTTCCCACCGAAAATCCTCTGGCTTACTGGGTCCTGAGGATGGATCACTGGCCAGAGCTTGCACAGTATGCAATTGAGCTACTGGCCTGTCCTGCCTCCAGCGTTCTTTCCGAACGCACATTCAGTGCTGCTGGAGGATTTGTCACCGATCATAGGGTGCGCCTGTCCACCGCCTCGGTTGATCGACTGACCTTCATCAAAATGAATCAGTCTTGGATCACCACCAGCTACCAGGCACCTGAAGCGGATATAACGGAATAATTTATAATGTCACATCCCTTCAAGACTGCCTATGCTGATGCTGAGTGACTGTCCTCTTATGTTCACTGACTATCCTCTTCCTCCTCCTCAATGATCCATGCCACCACACCAGTGCCTAAGGCACAATTTTTCAGCCCCTGTTTAACAGGGGCGTGTACTTACAATTTTTTTAAAAAATGCTTCGCAACAGGTGTGACTGCTGTGCTCCAAGTACAGTATCTGTGAGGGGTTGCAGTGTTGTGGCACCAGCACCAGTGCCTAAGGCACAATTTTTCAGCCCTGGCGTGTACTTACAATTTTTTTAAAAAATGCTTCGCAACACGTGTGACTGCTGTGCTCAAGTACAGTATCTGTGAGGGGTTTGCAGTGTTGTGGCACCAGCACCAGTGCCTAAGGCACAATTTTTCAGCCCCTGTTTAACAGGGGCGGGTAATTACAAATCTTGATCTAATAGTTCACAGCAGGGCCCATTCCTGCGCCCACCAAGAGTAACTATGAGGGCCTACAGTCTTGTGGCAACACCGTCCACCACCCCTGCCAAAGGCCCAATTTTTCTGCCCTGTTCATCAGGTGCTTGCAATTACAAATCTTGATGTAATAACTCACAGCAGGGCCCATTCCTGCACCCACCAAGAGTAACTGTGAGAGCTTACAGTCTTGTGGCAACACCGTCCACCACCACCACCACCCCCAATTTTTCTGCCCTGTTCAACAGGTGCATGCAATTACAAATCTTGATCTATTAACTCACAGCAGGGCCCATTCCTGTGCCCACCAGTCTTGTGGCTACACCAACATCTAATAGGGCAAATTTCTGCAGAGTATATACGCCAGGCCCCTACTTTCAAACATCCAACTTACAAACGACTCCTACTTGCAAATGGAAAGAGAAAACAGGAAGTGAGAGGAAATCTACCCCTAGGAAGGGAAATTCTATCCTGTTAGATTTAATTTGGGAAAAAGGTATCTCCTCTCTACTGATACTTTATCACCAATCCTTGTTTCAATTAAAACCCCACTTTTCCAAAAACATTTGTCATTGGGACGGAAAGTGAGGTGACATGTTCTGAACAGATGTGCAAAGACAGCAAATGTTACAGGGGTGATAACCCCTCCCATGTTCTCCAAAAAGCTTAAAAATAGATTTTTTTGGGATGGAGCTACACTTCATAATGTACCTGTTCAGATTCTACTTAAGAACAAACCTAAAGCCGCAAGTGGTTTTAAATGGCTTCTTTTTTTCCTTTACAAATGTCATTTTGTGCAAGGACAGTTCTAAACACGGGAAACACATGCCACTTCACAGGCATACTTTAGACACCCCCCAGGTACCATATTTAAAGGAAAATTTCACTTTTTTTTTTTCACTTTATGCATCATTAAAATGACTGCTCCCGAAAAAACGTTAGTTTTTAAAAGTTCTTTTTGCATTGATATATGTCCCCTGGGGCAGGACCCGGGTCCCCAAACTTGTTTTATGACATTAACATGCATATTGGCCGTTGTAATTAGCACTTTTGATTTTGAACGTTCGCGTACATTATAACGTATAGGGTTCGAAAATTCGCGCAAACTTTCGGTCCGTTCGAAGGTTCTGGTGCGAACCGAACCCGGGGGGTGTTCGGCTCATCCCTAGAAACCAGTATTAAGTGGACAGTCCATGTTTTGAAGCCTTAAATATGCTGATTGCTACTTCATGACAAATCACAGTTAAGCGGAAAAACAGGAGCTCAACACCCCCTGTCACCCCCCCCTACCCTGTCCACCCAGGAAGAGAAGAAGGGGGAGGGAGGGGAGAGGAGAAGGGGGAAACGGATAGCTCAAACAATCTTGCCAACAATCCTGCAGGCAACATTATTATACCCCTTTTTGGGCTCCCCCTCTTCTTTTCTTTTTTTCTTTCTTTTCCCTACCTTCGGTCAATTAAGGAATTAAGCCATGCAGCACTTACGATCGGCTAAAGAGAAAAATCCCCAACAAACGGCTGCGGCTGCAGCAGCGGCAAAACTGGAGCAATACGCACACACCCCAGCTCAGACACCATCAAAAAAGAGCTCACAGATCAAAGCACAACAAGGGGGTCTGACAGATAGAAAAAGTCAAGGCCAGGGCCACGCAAGTAGTATAACGCTACCAGTAGCAATGGCTAAACCACTGGGTAACAAAGACAATGGAAGCAATTTAAATGACACAGGAACAACAGAGCCCCGCCAACCCTCAGAGACAGAACCTCTGGCTGTTAACGCATGTAATAGCTCAGTTAAGGAGCTGTGTGACCAAATGAAAGGTGTGAAGGAGGACCTAGTATTGGTCAGACTAGAGCTGGAAAAAACAGCTCAGAGAACAACAGCCCTAGAGGAGCGAATAAGCCATGTAGAAGACGAGATATCCCCTTTAACAATTGAAATAAAGAGCATGAAAGAACAGATAACCAGGCGCGCAGCAAAATTTGAGGATTTGGAAAACAGATTGCGCAGGGACAATGTGAGAGTGGTGGGACTATCAGAGAGGAGTGAAGGTCCAGATCCTATAGAGTTCTTGGAAAAATGGCTAGTTGACCTCTTTGGAAGAGAATCCTTTTCGACAACGTTTTCCATTGTAAGAGCACACAGAGTTCCTTTTAGAGCTCCTCCAGATGGGGGCTTCCCTAGACCTCTACTGATGAAACTTTTAAATTATAAAGATAAAGTCTCACTGTTACGAAAAACAAGGGAAGCAGGTACTATCCTCCTCAACGGGACTAAGATCTCATTTTACTCGGACTTCTTGCCAGAACTGCAGAGACAAAGGGCCGGGTTTGTACAGGTCAAGCGCACCTTACAAAGGCATAAGCTGACATATGCTTTACTCTACCCTGCAAGGTTGCGGGTGACAGCGTGGGGGGGATCCCAGATTTTCTATTCCCCAGAAGCAGTGGAGAAGTGGATGGAAGAAAATAGGGACAAAATCATGACAAATTAAAGAGAGTGGGGGGAGGGGGAAAAATTTTCGTGAAGCTGGTTTCATATATATATATATGCATTTTTGGTGTTTTTTTTTTCCCCCTTCTTTCCTCGTGGATAAAAAGTACCTAACAATATATCAATGGGAGAGGGAGGGAGACAAACGCACACAAATACTGTATGGGTGGAATGGTTGAGAATGAGGGTAAGCAAGTATGGGAAGTGGTCACTTGGAAACCTCCAGGGGAACACCTGGTAAGGTGGGGAGGGTGGGGAGTGATGGGTGGGATGGAGGTAAGGGAGGGGGAGGGGGGGGTGGGGGGGGGGGAGGGGGGAACACGGAGTAAAACAATTAATACAAAAAGGGAGGGGGGAAAATATAGGCACAATTCAAAGAGGTATCACTAGAAACGATAAGGAAAACACAAGCATGAAGAATAGACACATACACATGAAGTCAAGGAGTGAAGTACGGGTAACAATTTTTGTTATCTACCTGGGTCACTCTCCGTCTATATTTGGTCACAAGGGTTGCAGTGGAAAAGGAGAGTCAAAGGGGATGGGCACTGAGACACGAAAAAACAAGAGGTCCTTATTTCTTTTTTTTCTTTTTTTCTTCATTATGGAACCCCGAGTCTGCTCTTGAACAGGCGGTTATGGCAGGACGGGCAACTATCTTACCCCATGAAAAAAAAATGATGACATTGAACTTAGGTATATGGAATGTTAGAGGAATGGGGACGCCAGTTAAGAGAACAGCAATTTTCTCAACACTAGAAAGCTATGGGGTGGGACTGATCTGTCTCCAGGAGACTCACTTGACCAAACAAACCGCCCCGCTCCTGCAAAGCAGGAAATACCAGTGCCAGTATCATTCAGTATACTCCTCATATAGTAGAGGGGTAAGTATACTGGTAAGGGCGGGGGTGAACTTCTCCTGTAGACAGATCAGCATAGACGAATACTGGAGATATATTTTTTTGCACTTTATGATTGATGGGGTCACATATGTATTGGCGAATATTTATATCCCCCCACCATTTAAATTAGAAGTGATGCTTAGACTGAACGATTTTCTTTTGGACAAAGGGGATGTACCGATTCTGACAGTAGGAGATTTCAATGAAGTTCTGGACAGAGATCTAGATAGGTTCCCCGCACGAAGGGCCCTTGAAACCATAGGGAAGTGTAAACTGAGCCAATTCATGGAGGAAGTGGGGCTAATAGATATATGGAGGGCGCGTAATCCCACAGCCCGGCAATATACATGTTACTCCGCTACCTACTCTACACTCTCGAGGATAGATTTGGTCCTCGGGAATGAGAGAGCGTCACAAATTATAGAAAACATTATATTCTGGCCTAGGGGAATATCTGATCACTCTCCAATAGTAGCGACGGTAAAAACAGGGGAAAAAAGAAATCGGAGGGAGTGGAAAATAAACCCCAATTGGTACGAACTAATTAAAGAGGCAGACGGGGTTCTCCCCAAACTAAGAGAATTCTTGGAAGAGTAACATGGGATACCCTAAAAGCATTCTTAAGAGGGATACTGATCCAACAAATAGCAAAATTTTATAAAGACGCCAGAGTAGAGGAAGAAAGATCCCAGAGGGAGACACTAAACGCAGAAAACCATTATATAATAGATGCAACAGAGGTAAAGAAAAAGATATGGCTGGATAAGCAACAGGAACATAAATTGGTAATCATGAGGAAGGCTGAAACAAATAGACTCCTTCAGCAGCAGGCGACTTTCGCAGAAGGAGAAAGTGTGGGCAAGATGCTAGCGCGACTAGTAAAGTCTAATTCACCCCCGTCCACCATTCAGGCTATAAGAGGGGAGGGAGGAGAAATTATCTCCAACTCCACAGGAATAGTCCAGTTCTTTAGAGCCTTTTATAAAAATCTTTATACAGCCCAGAAGGTTGGAGCAGAGAGATTAATGGACGATTTCCTGGGTAGATTGGAGATCCCACGTATTACACAGGAGGAGAGAGAGGAGCTAGAGGCCCCAATAAGTCTTGCAGAACTGCAACAGGCAGTGGGTAATATGGCAAATCAGAAATCCCCCGGCACGGATGGCCTCCCAATTGAGACATACAAGCAATACGGTGAAGTTCTGCTACCGGAATTATTAAACACATTGGAGGATGTGTTTAGGGAGGGATGTCTACCAGCCTCTATGTTAGAGGCAACAATCATAGTCCTGCTGAAAGAGGGAAAAGATCCACTGGATGTTGCGGCATATAGACCAATATCTCTCCTCTGCTCTGACGCAAAGATCCTGGCCAAGGTTCTGGCAACTAGGCTAAACAAAATCATGACAAGAATAATCCATCCAGATCAGATCAATATAACACAGGGTACATTTTATTTTTACATGCAAATACGACGTGCCCTCGATGCCCAGTTTCTGGGTCTTCCATTGATATGGAACGAGACTCATTTATGGCAAAGTATACTACACTTAGGCTCCACGAAGGGACTGATAACAGAGATATATGGGCAGATAACTCACAAAATGAATTCAGGAGGAGAACTTCATAACGTAAAATTAAAATGGGAGGAAGACATAGGCATAATAACGAATGATCAGTGGAAAAGAATACTAGAGATGGCCCCCGACTATATCAGTCTCCCCCCCGCAGAGGATATCCCATTTGATGCTGGTTAATAGGGCTTACTATAAACCTAAACAGCTGTTTAAGTTTGGCAGGAGAGCGGATGACAAATGCCCGAGATGTCAGGAGGCGGGGGACCTCCTGCATATGATGTGGAAGTGTCCTAAACTATTCCGGTATTGGGAAGGGGTGACCAACACCTTAAGAGACATATTTGCAATTAAACTAGAAAAGGAGGCTATGGTGTGTATACTGGGATTTAGAAGAGAAAGGGGAGAGAGGAAGAGCACCACGGTTGCAATCTTAAGAGGCATGTTCCAGGCCAGGAAACTGATTGCGATGAACTGGCAATCAAAAGAGCCCCCTACAGTAAACAATTGCATTAATACAATAAATGAGACCCTATGCCGGGAAAGAACAGCATATTTAAAAAGAGGCAATCTTAAAGAATTTGATAGGATGTGGGGTTTATGGATGACCAAAAAGGGCCCCCCTGCGTAAACAGGACAATAATTAAGAAGCTTCACTGGATGGGGTAGCCAACAAGAAAGAGAAATGCCAGTTGTTCGCCACGGTTGGGGAAGAGGTGAATAGATCACTGAAATGCTTGTGGATGCCGGGGGGGGGGGGGGGGATTAGAGAGAGGGGAAATTTATTTATTTTTTTCCCTCTCTCTCTCTTCCTCTATCCCTCTCCCCTCTCCCCCTTATAGAGAACAGGTGATAGGGAGTAGTTAAATACAAATGTATTAATATAGGGGGATGGGGAGGGGTAGGGTGGGGCAGAGGGAGGGGAGTAATAAATTGATAACAAATAAGGGAAATGAGTTGGATGCAGTATAGATAAGCGGTAGGGAACTGACTATATGAAGTTAAGTCGCAGTAATCTCCAGGTAAAAAATGACTTTGTACTTAAGAGAATTGTTTTTAACTAGCAATAAGAGAATGTCCTACTGAATGTTTTTGTATTAAAAAGTGTTATAACTGTAAACTGTAAAAAAGGTGAATAAAAATGTAAACCAAAAAAAAAAAAAAAATATATTGTTTTATATTAAAACAAGTAATAGTAAATATCAGACCTCTTCAGGGTGACCTTTATCCTAAATAGTGATCTAGTTTAAGAGGGAGGGCAAGCAAAAAAAAAAAAACATGTGGCCCTCTAAAATCCGACTTCCCTGACAAAGCAACTCCCCCCCATGTTAATGAGAATACAAGCCTCTGACACACAATCCTCACGAGTTGTTGTGGAGGGACTGTGGGTCATTTAAAAATAAGGAGGCCCCCAGACACTATACTCCTATGTGAATGTGTAAGGGGTATGATTAAAGATACTAAGCATATTGGTTACATATACTGTAACTATCATTGTACCACCAGCCCATGTTTATATAAATCCCTGCAACAAAATACAATGTATATATTTCTGTGGGATTTTATTGGTACCAGTTAACACATACAGTATATCAGCTTTCATATTGCACATAGATTCCAATTAAAACAGATTACAAACAGATTGCATAACTGCATATAAAAATGTAATTGTTTCAATTTCACATCATCATGAGTCACCTCTTATTTACAATTTATCTATATTACAAAAGCAATTGTTGTTGATTTATGACACCATCATCCTTGAAAATATTACTTAATGGGGTTCAGATGAGCCAGAACTTTAGGTATTTTCAGTCAACTTCTTCAGGAGTTTATTGGAGGTGGTTGCTTAAAACACTGCATCATTGAAGTAATAGGTAGCCAAGACATCACCAGTGCAGGATGAACCCAAGGACAGATAAGGGTATTTGGCCAGGGGAGATGCTTGATGTTACCAAAACACATTGTCCTATACAAGGGAAGAAACATACAGCTAAGAAAAATATGAATCATTTTGGAGGTATCCCAAATAGAGTTTTTCTAAGGGGTTTGCATATAACCATCCTCATTCCAATATCAAAATGATGGGAAGCTGTTGTCTAGTTATGTCTAAATGCCTCCTCCAGTAACATGAGTGGGTAAAGATAGTTTAGATACATAGTACCCCTGGTTACTCATTAAAAAAAAAATATTGCACAGTAAATAAAATCACTACACACCTTTGACAAGTTCTTTATTAAATAAACAAAAAAGTGCCACAATGTAAATCCATAATCAATAAAGTTGTCCAGCGATGTAGATGCACGTGAGACACGCTGAATTATGCCAAAACAAAAAATGATCTCTACAGAGACTCCCCACAAATGACACTTCCCTAGCTGAATGTGTAAGGGTGAGGTATCCCGGGTGACATCATTGACCAAATATGGACACATTCAATAATTACATCCAGGATATTCCACCCCTTTGCGTTCATTCAGCTGTCATGTAGGTTGTCAGTAAATTTCAGGCTTTTTGTTTCAGTGGTCGGCAGGCGTCACCCCCCCCCCCCCCCATTAGCAGAGGGTTCTTTACTGTAATGCCCGTACACACGGTCAGAAATTCCGACAACAAAATCCGTCTGATCTTTTCCACTAGTGTTGCATACACACGGTCGGACAAAGTTGTCGGAAAATCCGATCATTCTGAACGTGGTGATGTTCATTGTGTACGACGGAACTACGTAGAGGCCAGTAGCCAATAGCTTTGGTCTCTTAATGTGATCTGAGCATGCGTGGCACTTTGTCCGTCGGAATTCTCTACACACGATCGGAAGAAGTCCGATCGGATTTTGTTGTTGGAAAATTTGAGAGCAGGATCTTAAATTTTTTCGATGGAAAAAGTCAGATGGAGCCCACACACGGCCGGATTTTCCGACAACATGGTCTGATGGGACATTTTCCGTCTGAATTTCCGACCGTGTGTATGGGGCATTAGAGTGGCAAGGATGTGGAATTCCCTTCCACAGGTGGTGGTCTTCTTAGCGGGGAGCATGGATAGTTTCAAGAAACTATTAGATAAGCACCTGAATGACCACAACAAACAGGGATCTATAAGGTAATACTGACATATAATCACACATAGGTTGGACTTGAAGGATTTGTGTCTTTTTTCAACCTCACCTACTATGTAACTATATAAGAGCTGTCGGATGTCATTGATCAAACATGGTCATGACCATCCATAATATCTCCTAGGATGTTTACAAGCCAGCAATCAAAGGTATAGTGATTGCTGAGATGCCAGCAGCCATCGGCATCTTAGCAACCTTTGACACTGTGTAGCCTGCACAACAGAATGTTTTAATGTATTGGCTGTAATAATACTGCCAATAAATGAATTATTTCCTGCTGCAAGATATCCAGGCTGGCTACATCGTTCAGCCAGTCTATAAATGCTGGTAAAAATCAGGTTGAACTAATTATTGGGTAAAATGTGAACCTAATCCCTATTTCTAAATCACATCACAATTTACAAGGTATACATTGACTAAATCATTTTTATCTGGGAGGGAGAAGACATAAAAAACTTGTACCATTCCTAAGCAGCAACACTTCGGGCCTGTCTTTCACCAGTAACACATATTGAAAATTTGGACAGGACAGGTAAAAAAATGGTACCATCATAACAAAAAACTTTTTTTTACAAAGAGGGCAGCAATAGTTATGAGGGCTTTACCAACTGCCATTATTGATCCTGACTAAAAAAAATTCACAGTAAACGCTAAGCTTGAGATATAGATTTCGAGGTGCAGGTACAACCAGTCTTAAACAGGATCACACAACCAGTATTTATCCCTAATTTATTTCTAGCTTAAATAGTCAACATAAAAAAAAAACTTAAACATACCCTTGCGCATACTTTCCTCTAATACACTCCTTAATAAATGCCTCCCAAAGCACCCCTGAAGTGCGTTACAGCTAAAGTTTAATTTGCCTAAGTTTTTCCTTCCCTGGTTCCCCTACCTCCATCCTCAACAACATGCTATTAAAATGATTAAATAAAAACCTGTTTTCATTGCATACCTTATTTTAGATCCAGCAATATCATGACTGGTTGATGGGAGGGGCTCGTAGGGTGGTGTACTTAGGTTTCCTAAACATCAAGCTGTGTTAACACCTACATGTATTGCTGAGCCTACACGATTGAAAGAGCCAATGAATGCAATGGGTGGGCCAGCAGTAGGGATGAGCTTAATGTTCGGGTCGAACATTCATTCGACTCGAACATCGGGTGTTCTCCCGTTCACCGAAGAGCTAACATTATGGAGCGTTTGCGGCAAATTCGAGCGCCGTGGAATGCCTCATAATGCACTGCGACTGCACAGTGCATTGCTGTATGATGATTGGCCAAAACATGCACCTGACCTGTATGCTTTGGCCAATCCCAACGCCCTCTGCTTAGAGAGCCATAATTAGCCAAAGGCAGGGTGCCTTTGGCCAATCATGGCTCAGGGGGACTAGGTCCACGGCCCCACACTATATAAGGCTGCCTTATTTAGATTAAGCAAGCAGGTTATTCAGTTAGTGGCAGTGTATTTGATATATATATATATATATATATATATATATATATATATATATATATAAAATCTGCATTTAGAATAGATATTCTATTAAGATATTCTCTATATTGAGTCAGTGCAGGCATATATATACTCTGCATCCAGCGTAGCCTATATCTACAGTGCATTCCGTGGTGTACTGGTCTAATACACTTTAGATGGTGTACACAGTATCTAATACCGTGTGTACAGTGTCTACTACACTTCTGGTGGTGTACACAGTATAAAAATGCAGTGCAGTCATAGTACAGTTGCTAATACAGTGCAGGCGGGGTGCACAGTATCTAATACAGTGTGTACAGTTTCTACTACACTTCTGGTGGTGTACACAGTACACGACGCCCTCGAGACGAAGTCAGTAGTGACGAAATGCGTTAGAGACATAAACCAACCAGAAGTGACGCGTTCGATCCACGTCTGTTCTCCACACGCCGAGGAAGGAGGAAGTGAACCACTGCTGTACACAGTGGAATCTATCTACATTTCTGGCGAGGAGAAACAGACACAGGCACAGTGCACTTTACATTTGCCCTTACTATTTAGATTTTTGGTACGCTGAACTAACTCAGGGGATTTATTTGTTTGGGGAGAAATCAATAAATGTTATTTATCAGTATTACACTATGTGGTCACATTATTCTTCCACATGTTTGACTGGTACCTGCGGTTTGGTGAGTGGATTCTGGGGATTTGGAGGAGAAGTGGAGAATTAGTTTGATACAGGCACATATTTACTGTGCATCTGGTAAGTGTACCCCCATGGGGGAGGGACATCGCATGTGGTGGATTGTTCTGGTGGAAGGCTTTGACAGACTGCACAGCATTTATTTAGAACTGTTTTCTCCATTTTACTTGCTAATGAACTCCCAATGATATACTTGTCAGACGATCACATCTGACTAGTAGTGCTGCTACAATAATTTAAGAGACTTTGGCACCTTATTTATTGTATTTTCCATTACACAATACAGTACAGCCGTAGTACAGTTTCTACTACTTTTTTGGTGGTATACACAGTTTCTAATACAGTGTGTACAGTTTCTACTACACTTCTGGTGGTGTACACAGTACACAATACAGTGCAGCCATAGTACAGTTGTTAATACAGTGCAGGCGGTGGACACAGTATGTAATACAGTGTGTACAGTGTCTACTACACTTCTGGTGGTGTACACAGTATAAAATACAGTGCAGCCATAGTACAGTTTCTACTAGGGATGAGCCGAACACCCCCCGGTTTGGTTCGCAGCAGTACATGCGAACAGGCAAAAAATTGTTCGAACACCGCTAAAGTCTATGGGACACGAACGTGAAAAATCAAAAGTGCTAATTTAGGGTTAAAATGCAAGTTATTTTCATAAAAAGTGTTTGGGGACCTGGGTCCTGCTCCAGGAGACATGTATCAATGCAAAAAAAGTTTTTTCAGGAGCAGTGATTTTAATAATGCTTAAAGTGAAACAATAAAAGTGAAATATTCCTTTATATTTCGTACCTGGGGGGTGTCTATAGTATGCCTATAAAGTGTCGCATGTTTCCCATATTTAGAACAGTCCAAGAGCAAAATTACTTTCTAAAGGAAAAAAGTCATTTAAAACTACTCGCTGCTATAATGAATTGTCAGTCCCGGCAATACAGATAAAATAAGTAATTGAAAAAAAACGGCATGGGATCCCCCCAGTCCATTGCCAGTCCCTTTGGGTCTGGTATGAATATAAAGGGGAACCCCGAACCAAAATTTTTATAAAAAAATTGCATGGGGTCCCCCCAAATTCCATACCAGGCCCTTCAAGTCTGGTATGGATATTAAGGGGAACCCTGTGCCAAAAATAAAAAAAATGGCGTGGGGGTCCCCCTCAAAATCCATACCAGACCTGGGGTCTGGTATGGATTTTAAGGGGAACCCTGCACCAAAATAGAAAAAAAAGGGCGTGGGTTCCCCCCAAAAATCCATACCTTATCCAAGCACGCAACTTGGCAAGCCGCAGGAAAAGAGGGGGGGTGAGAGAGCACTCCCCCTCCTGAACCGTACCAGGCCACATGGGGACAAGGGCCTCATCCCAACAACCCTTGCCCGTTGGTTGTGGGGGTCTGTGGGCGTAGGGCTTATCAGAATCTAAAAACTCCCTTTAACAAGGGGACCCCCAGGTCCCGGCCTCCCCCCCCCGTGTGAAATGGTAACGGGTCCTACCATTTCACAAAAAAAGTGTCAAAATGGTAAAAATTACAAGACATGGCTTGGGACAAGTCCTTAATTAAAAAAAAAAATGTCCCACAAAGTCTCCTTCTTCTCTTGCTCCACCGACTGACCGAAAAAGAAAAAAAAACGCGGCAGACCCCCCTGGGAGGCTACCGCCATATGATGCGTCTTCGCTTTGACAGTTCTTTTATAACTGAGGGCAGAGCCATTTTGTGCAGGGACTGTTGTAAACACGGGAAACATGCGCCACTTCACAGGCATACTATAGACACCCCCCCCCCCCCCAGGTACAAAATTTGACATTTCCATTTAAAAACCATCTTAAATCATTTATAAACACACTTTAACATGAAAACATCCTCTTCTCTTGTTCCCCCCCCTCCCCCCAAAAATTAAAAAAAAAAAAAAAAATTTAACTTTTTACCTGTACACACTTGCATACACGTGCGTACACGTATACACCTCTATACACTTCCATATATATACACATACATACATAGTTGTCTCCCTCCCACTCTCCCTCCCCCCCCCCCTCCCACAGGCTGGGCCGTAAAAAAAAAACCACTACATTAATTTCCCTTTCCCTTTATTATTGAGTGGATGAGGCTTCTTGGGGCCATATTACTACCTTTTACTTTATCCCCCTTTCTCCTTTATAATTTGTGATTAAAAATTGTGATTTAAACTGTTTCCATAAAAAAATAAAAAATAAAAATAAAATCCCCAAGTTATTTGTGATTATAAATTAATTTGAAATGTATTTCCCAGCTCAATGGGAGGGGAGGGGAGAGAGAGAGAGAGAGGATCAGAGAGAGAGGATCAGAGAGAAACCGGAAAAAAAAAAAAAAAAAAAAAAAGAAACACAGAAAAATGGAATCTTCTCTAAGCCCCCCCCCCCCCGCGCTCATGGCGAAGTTGTTGTTCTATTTATTATTCAATCTCTGCTTTACACAGTTCCCATTCTGTCCATATTTGCGCAAACCTCTCTTTTCTGCTTTCAATCTTATGTATTCATCTCTCGGCCTCCATTATTAGATTAACTTCCTTCTTCCAATCAAGAATGGTTGGACATTTAGACTGTTTCCATAACCTCGGTATCAGTAATTTAGCTGCGTTTAGTAGGTATGGTAAGATGCTATTTATGTATTTCCTCCGTGTCTTCATTGACCCATGGAATAGAAAGTTTAGAGGTGTTGATTCTATCTGACCCTGTGATAATCTCTCTATCCATGGGGCAATTTCCTGCCAGAACCTTCTTATCCTGGGGCATACCCACCATAGATGAAGTAGGGTGCCTCTCTAGCCGCAACCTTTCCAACATCTGGTATCTGCTGTCGGGTACATTTGTGCCAATTTCACTGGAGTTCGATACCATCTGGTCAGGAGTTTATAGGATGTTTCCTGAATATGCAAACTTTTCGAGGTATGATATGTCGAATCAATAAGCTCTTTAATTTGTATCTTAGTAAAGCTGCAATTTAATTCCCCTTCCCATTCTCTAATGTAGTAAGGTGTTATGTTTTTCTTGGTCCCTGAGATTAATGTGTACATTTGGGACAGTAAATATCTGGGATTCGTCATCTTTACGTATTTTGTTTCAAATATGGTGAGTTCAGAGGTCTCATCTTGGTCTTCAGTTTATTGAAAAAACTTGTTAATTGGAGGTACCTCCATTCCATCAATGGTATTGTTCCCATCTTTTGTATTAATTCTGTTAATGGTAATACTGTACCCTTCGGTGCAAATTTGCCACATGTGGTATCCCCATCTTCCCCCCACTTCCCCATTGATCCCACTTCTTCCCCTGGTAAAAACCACGGGAAACCCTCCAATGGGGTTAGCGGGGATATCTGTGGAGCATAGTCTCCGCATTCATTAAGTTGATCCATTATTTTTAAGGTGTTCTCAGTTAACAGTGATGCCCATTTTGACAGGCCCCTGTTTGCCTTTGGAATCCAGGGTACTCCCGTTAAACTCCTTCCTGCCATATTCTGTTCCAAAGATACCCAGATTTTTTTTGTTTGGTCGTGACTCCAATTTAGAATGCTTATTAGGGCCATTGCTTTATAATATAGTTTTAAATCTGGTAACCCCATACCTCCTTCTGACTTCCCTTTACATAATATGTCATATGCCAATCTAGGACGTTTATTATTCCAAACAAAGGATGTGAAGGCCCTCCGTATATTTTTAAAGAAATTCTGAGGGAGTGGAATTGGCACTGTATATAAAGTATAAATAATTTTAGGCAGTATGCTCATCTTTATTGCACTTACCCTTCCAAACCAAGTTAATGATTGCTTCTTCCGCTTCCTCAGATCCTCTATTACCCCTTCCATTAAAACTTTGTAATTCAGATCATATAGAAGTTTAAGGTCTGCTGTTATGTGTGTTCCTAGGTAAACAAGTGATTTTTTATTCCATATAAAGGGGTAGGAACTTTTCAATATCCTTATTGTTTCTAGGGGTACATGGCAGGGAAGTATTACAGATTTTTCAAAGTTAATCTTAAAATTAGATAGGGCTCCAAATTTGGATACTTCTATCATCAAGGCGGATAGTGAGGAGGTGCTGACAGGTAAAATAGCAAATCGTCGGCATATGCCGAAACCTTATGTTCTTCTGATCCTATACATGTCCCCTGAATTTCAATATTTTTTCTTATTTTACATAAAAGGCCAGTTTACCCTATCGAATGCCTTTTCGGCGTCCATTGATACTATTACTCTAGGGGCTATATCTGGGCCATTTTTCATCCATTGTAGAATATGCAGGGCCCTTATGGTATTGTCTCTAGCCTCACGGCCCTTCATAAAGCCTGTTTGGTCAGGATGAACTATTTTTTTTTTTTTTTTTATCAAAACTTTTTTTATTTATAAATTGCTCATACAAAACAAAATTCTTTTCAACATTTCACATTTTGATCAGTACAATCTTGGTATACAGAATATTCAGTTTCAGTACAATCAGAGCAATAACAGGGTACCATGCAGGTAAACATTTATACATTAACTCCCCCCCTTTCCCAAATCAAACTTGCACTGTTGACTCACAGTAAGTTTGTCAGATTTAATTCTCTCTTCGTCTGCTGATTATCTAGAGTCTGGTGCATATTTATCACCTTCTTAAGGATATATCTCCTTTCTCTCTGTCCCTCTCTCTCCCCCGCCCCGAACCCCGCCATACCTGCCTACATTAGCAATCTATCCAGTACCAGCTGAGGAGGAGCTAGGCTGGGGTCCTCCAACCACGGTTGCCATATAAGGTCAAATTTACCCTGTGCATTCCTATGCTTGTATGCAAGATTTTCCCTGAGAAGTATTGAGTTCACATAACCAATCCACTGTTTTACTGTCGGTACTGTGGGTGCCATCCAATATCTTGCGATTAGCTTCCTGGCCAAGTACATTAGTCTGGTAATCATATAATACATCCCTTTCCGGTACATTTCACTATCTATGGCCCCCAGTAGATATACCAGGGGGTTCATCGGGATTGGTACTTGTGCCAGTCTATCAATGTGTTGAGATGCTTTGGGCATCGCCATAATAGGTGGATGAAGTCCCCCTGATGGGCCCTGCATTTGGGACATAGTGGCGAATCCCTTCTACCCCACTTGTGTAATTGTGTCGGGGTTCTGTATGTCCTGTGCAGGATATACAATTGTGAAAGTTTATGGGAAGCTGAGATGGAGACCGCCGGTATCGACTCAAGTGCCATATCCCATTGTTCTCCATCTATCTCCCCTTTGTCATCTACCCATTTCTTTCTACACGGGAGGGAGCCATGATCCTGGACTGAGGAGGAGAGTTCCCCATACACCTTTGATATGAGCCCTTTCCGGGAGTCTGCCTGCAGGACCTCCATCAGCAGTCTAGACGAGGATGTTAGCAACGAGCATTCTTGTTGTTGTGCTTCTAATGCATGTCGCAGTTGCAAGTACTGATAAAAACCCCTGGGGGTTAGTTGGAATTCTTGACATAGTTGCCCATAGGTTTTAAGTATCCCCCCTTCATATATTTGAGGGAAGAACCAAATCCCCCTACCCCTCCAATGGGCGAACCCTTGTAGTTTTTGTATTTCTGCGTAGTTGGGGTTATTCCATATGGGAGTGAAGGGGAGAGGACCCTCTAATTTCAATATCCTTTTAATCTCTGACCATGTTTTCCTTAGTAGAACACTGCTAGTGGATGTGTGTGGAATGCTAGGGAGGCCTTTTTCCATATGTGACGCTGCCTTCAAGGAGGGGTCAGACCCTACGACCAATCGGTTCACCGGGTCACTGCCTTGTTCTTTTCCCCATCCCGCCATCTGCTGAAGCTGTGAGGCTAGAAAGTATCTTTTCGGGTGGGGTACCGCTAGTCCCCCTCTGTCTTTCCCATATTGTAATGTGGTTAGGCTAATTCTGGCTACTTTTTTCTTCCATATCAGGTCCCGCATTAATTTGTCAATCTTTTTAAACCATTTGCTCGTAATCCACATAGGTGAATTATGAAAAATGTATAGAGGGGTACCGAGAGGGGTAGTTTGCACCAGCTGGTGCATTTGGGTTTTTGTTTTTCCAATAATGGGCTTAGATTCAACCGAACATAGTCGGATGCATCTGGAGACACCACTACCCCTAGGTATTTGAACTTGGTCACCACGGCTATCTGATTTGCATCTACTGGCAAGGGGACAGTCATAGGGTCAATAGGCATTATAGTCGATTTGGACCAATTAATGGTGAAGCCTGAGAAGTTACCGAATTTCTTGATTATTCCCATAACTGCTCGCAGGGAAGAGTCAGTGTCTCCCAGATACACGAGTGCGTCATCTGCATACAAGGAGATTTTTTCTTCCCACTGACCCCTCCGAAATCCCACCACCTCTGGCGCATTGCGTATCAGGATGGCTAGGGGTTCCACCGCTAGGGCAAACAGCAATGGGGATAGTGGGCACCCTTGTCGAGTGCCCCTGTGTAAGTCAAATGGCATGGTCAGATTACTATTTATGCGGATTCTGGCCCTAGGTGTAGAGTACAATACCCTCACCCAGGCAATGAAGTGTTCTCCCACTCCAAATCTTGCCAGCATGTCCAGGAGGTAGGGCCACTCCACACTGTCAAACGCTTTTGCAGCGTCTAGCGACAGAATGGCCCTACCACCCGGGTTATCTACCGGTATCTGTAGGTTCAAAAATAGTTGTCGGATATTGTCAGCAGTAGATCTCGTTGGAATGAAGCCCGACTGGTCTCGATGTACCAGGGTGCCTATTACTTTCAGGAGTCTGGTGGCCAATATGCAAGCTAATAATTTAACATCTGCATTGAGCAGAGAGATGGGCCGGTATGAATCCGGTACCATCTTATCTTTGCCCGGTTTGGCCAGAACGACAATGACCACCTCCTGCATACTATCAGGTAGACGTCCATTTTCTAGTGCCTTCGAAAAGGCTTCCAATAGGGGCTGTAAAAGGATTCCACCATACCGCAAATACACCTCAGCCGGGAGTCCGTCTGATCCCGGGGATTTGTGGCGTGGTGCCTCCTTCAGTGCCTCCGCCAGCTCAGTTAATGTGATTGGAGAATTCAACATCTCTCTGTTCACCGCGGATACCTGCGGAAATGGACAGGATTGCAAAAATTTTGCCATTTCCGGCGGGTCATATGTGGTTTTAGAGGTGTAGAGATCCTCATAGAAATTGTGGAACACATCTAAAATGTCAGAGTTATGAGTTTTTATGTCTCCTGCCTCATTTTTTATAGCTAAAATGTTGTTAGAGTCCCTTTGTTCCCTAGCCACTAAGGCTAGGAGGTGTCCGGTATTCTCCCCCTCCTCAAAATAGCTCTGCTGATGGAAGTATTGTCTTTTCTCTGCAGCGGACAGTATCACTGAATTATATAGGGATTGTGCCTCTGTCCAGGAATCATGGTTGACCTGTGATGGGTCTGCCACTAATGCCTGTTCCCTCTCTTTCATGTCTTCCCGTACTCTGTCCTCCCATTCTCTTGAGCGTTGTTTTATACCTGTAATTTCTTTAATGATACAGCCTCTGAGGAAGGCCTTCAGGGAATCCCACAGTGTAGCTGCACTGGTGGAGCCCCTATTGTAGTACAGGAAGTCCCTCAGTGCCTCCACAATTCCATCCGGTGATGGGAATAGGGTCAGCCAAAAAGGTTTCACTTTCCATAACGGGCGGCTCTTTTCAGTCATATCCTGTAGTAGAACCCAAAATGGAGAGTGATCCGACAGGAGGCGCGGCTCGTAGGCCGAGTCCCTCACCCTCAGCATTAGAGTGTCACTCCCCAGACCCAGGTCAATTCTAGAGAGTCCATCGTGTGTGGCCGAGTGACACGAGTAGCATCTGTCTTCAGCATGTCTCTCGCGCCACACATCCCGGAGGCCCATCTCTGATAGTAGTAGAGCAAATGCCGTGTTCCCTCTCCTTGGTTGTATCCGCCCAGGTACCAGAGGTTTCCTGTCCAGACACAAATCCAGAGTATTATTGAAGTCTCCCAATACCATTGCTGGGACATCTGGAAATAGAGCTATAAATTGTGCTAGACTTTTTAATGGAGCTGCTGAGAATGGTGGTGGGATATACATATTAGCAAGTATATACGGCTGGCCATTGATCTTACACAACAGGAAAATAAATTTACCCTCTTTGTCAATCCGCTGCTGAATGCACTCAAAGGAAACGGTATTTGAAATCAGGATGCTGACCCCTCTAGAGTAGAAGGAGTGCTGTAACGCCGAGCGCTCCGGGTACCTCCTCCACCCCGGAGCGCTCACGGCGTTCTTCTCCCTGCAGCGCCTCGGTCGGCTCCCCTGACCGTAGGCGCTGCTTTGTTTCCGGGATGCGATCCACGGTCTGCCCGGGGATCGCATCCCGCTCCTCTCACCTGTCCCCTGCTGTCCTCCGTCGGCGTGCGCGCGCCCCCGCTCCCCAGGCGCGCGCGCGCGAGTCCTCCTTCACTTAAAGGGCCAGCGCACAATCAATTGGTGCCTGGCCCAATTACAGTTTTCACCTAATTAATAAAAACCCACTTCCCCTTCCTGTCCTCGCCGGATCTTGTGTTGCCTTAGTGCCCAGTGAAAGCGTTAGTGTGTTTTGCTCCTTCTGTGTATCCAGACCTTTGCTGTTGCCCCCGACTACGAACCTTTGCCACCTGCCTTGACCCTTTGCTACGTTGACCTTGCCTCTGCCTAATCCTTGTGTACCGCGCCTGTCTCAGCTGTCAGTGGTGTCGAGTTGCTATTGGAAGACGCGACCTGGTTGCTACCGCCGCTACAAGTCCATCCCGCCTTGCGGCGGGCTCTGGTGAAAACCAGTAGCAACATTAGAACCGGTCCTCCAATACAACCCGTGCTATCGCCCCATTGGCATAGGGGATCCACCTCCTGTTCCCCGCCGTACCCGGAACGTGACAGTAGATCCGGCCATGGATCCCGCTGAGGTCCCTCTGCCAAGCCTCTCGGATCTGACCACGGTGGTCGCTCAACAAGGACAGCAATTGGCGCAGTTGACTGCTATGCTACAGCAGCTTCTACCATCTCCTCCACCACCTCCTGCATCTCCTCCGCCACGAGTTGCTGCTGCTAGAATCCGCCTGTCCCTTCCTGACAAATTCAATGGGGATCCCAAGCTGTGCCGAGGGTTCTTATCCCAGTGTTCCCTCCATCTGGAGATGTTGTCGGACCAGTTCCCCACAGAACGGTCAAAGGTGGCGTTCGTGGTTAGCCTACTATCTGATAAGGCCCTAGCCTGGGCCACACCACTTTGGGACCGTGGCGATCCTGCCACAGCTTCTATTCCAGCCTTCTTCTCTGAAGTCCGCAGTGTCTTTGAAGAACCAGCCCGGGCCTCCTCTGCCGAGACGGCTCTCCTGAACCTCGTCCAGGGGAATTCTTCAGTGGGCGATTACGCCATTCAGTTCCGCACCCTGGCATCTGAACTCTCCTGGAACAATGAGGCCCTCTGCGCCACCTTCAAAAAAGGTCTATCCAGTCATGTCAAAGATGTGCTGGCCACACGTGAGATTCCTGCCACCCTGTCTGAACTCATCCAGCTAGCCACCCGCATTGACATGCGTTATACCGAAAGACGCCTAGAGCTACGCCAGGAAAAGGACTTTGGTCGCGTCAGGCGGTTTCCTCGCCTGGCACCTCTCTTCCAGAGTCCTCTGCAACCCGTTCCTGCTCCTCCTGCTGAGGAGGCTATGCAAGTGGATCGGTCACGCTTGACCACTCAAGAGAGGACTCGCCGCCGGGACCATAATCTGTGCCTGTATTGCGCCAGTCCCGATCATTTCTTAAAAGACTGCTCTAGGGAAACGCTCGCACCTAGCTAACGTGGGAGAGGCGCTGCTAGGTGTGGATTCTTCCTCTCCACGTCTGACCATTCCTGTGAGGATTTCTCTGACCAAGAGATCCTCTTTCTCCGCTGTGGCCATTCTGGACTCTGGTTCGGCAGGAAACTTCATTGAAGCCTCTCTCATCAACAAATTTAATGTTCCAGTTACCCGTCTCGTCAAGCCTTTTTTTATCACCTCTGTAAATGGTCAAAACCTGAACTGTATCGTGCGCTATCGCACTGAACCTCTCCTCATGAATATTGGAGTTCTCCATCACGAAAAAGATTAGCTTCTTGGTGTTACCCAACTGTACCTCTGAGATCCTTTTGGGCCTACCCTGGCTCCAGCTACATTCTCCTACCCTCGACTGGTCCTCGGGGGACATCAAAGGTTGGGGTCCTTCCTGCCACAGGCATTGCCTCAAAGCGGTGTCCATTAAAAAAGTCTCTATCTCTGCCTCTCTGCCTAGTCTTCCCAAGCCTTACCGGGACTTTTCCGATGTGTTTTGCAAAAAAAAAGCTAAGGTCTTGCCACCACATAGACCCTTTGATTGCCCTATTGATCTCCTCCCTGGTACCACCCCGTCCCGTGGTAGGATCTACCCTCTCTCCATTCCAGAGACACAAGCCATGACTGAGTACATCCAGGAGAACCTCAAGAAAGGTTTCATCCGCAAGTCCTCTTCCCCTGCTGGAGCAGGATTCTTCTTCGTCGCCAAAAAAGACGGGTCTTTACGTCCCTGCATTGACTATCGTAGTCTTAATAAAATCACTGTGAAGAACCGCTACCCACTGCCTCTCATCTCAGAACTTTTTGACCGTTTGCGCGGAGCAAGCATTTTTACCAAACTGGACCTCCGGGGCGCATATAATCTCATCCGTATTCGTAAAGGCGATGAATGGAAAACTGCCTTCAACACTCGTGACGGACACTTTGAATACCTCGTCATGCCCTTTGGTTTATGCAATGCCCCTGCGGTCTTTCAAGATTTTGTGAATGAGATCTTCAGAGACTTGCTGTACTCCTGTGTTGTTGTCTATCTGGATGATATCCTGATTTTCTCCTCTAGCTTGGAGGAGCACCGTCTTCATGTCCGTCAAGTGCTCCAACGGCTCCGTGATAACCATCTTTACGCCAAACTAGAGAAATGTCTCTTTGAACACTGCAGTCTTCCCTTCCTGGGTTACTTGGTCTCTGGACAAGGGCTCCAAATGGACCCGGAGAAACTTTCTGCCGTCCTGAACTGGCCACGTCCTACTGGGCTACGGGCCATCCAGCGTTTCCTCGGATTCGCCAACTATTACCGCCAGTTCATTTCCCACTTCTCCACCATTGTCGCGCCTATTGTGGCACTAACCAAAAAAAATGCAAATTCGAGGTCTTGGCCTCCTCAAGCTGATGAGGCATTTAACCACCTCAAGTCTGTCTTTGCCGCTGCCCCCGTTCTATCCAGGCCTGACCCTCTCAAACCATTCCTCCTGGAAGTCGATGCCTCCTCTGTGGGAGCTGGAGCCGTGCTTCTCCAGAAAGACTCCAAGGGCAAGAACATCACCTGTGGTTTTTTCTCCAAGACCTTTTCCCCCCCTGAAAAGAACTATTCCATTGGAGACCGTGAATTACTGGCTATCAAGTTAGCACTTGAGGAGTGGAGACATCTCCTTGAGGGGTCCATTCATCTCATCACGATCTTCACTGATCATAAAAATCTCTCTTACCTCCAGTCCGCTCAGCGATTAAACCCACGCCAAGCTAGGTGGTCGTTGTTTTTTGCCCGCTTCAACTTTGAGATCCATTTCCGTCCTGCGGACAAGAATGTCCGGGCTGACGCTCTCTCTCGGTCCACCGATACCTCTGAGTCCGAGTGTCCTGTACAACACATTGTGCCTCCTGAGTGTTTGATCTCTTCTGCCCCGGCCTCCCTACTGCAAGTTCCCCCTGGGAAAACCTTGGTCCCCCCACGTCTTCGGCTTCAGGTCCTCAAATGGGGTCACTCCTCTCATCTGGCTGGTCATCCTGGAATCAAGAAATCCTCCCAACTGATTTCCAGGTATTACTGGTGGCCCTCCTTAAAAAAGGATGTGACGGACTTCGTACAGGCCTGCGCCATATGTGCTCGTAATAAGACCCCTCACCAGAAGCCTGCTGGTCTTCTTCACCCTCTGCCTGTGCCTGAACGACCCTGGGCCCACATAGCTATGGACTTCATCACGGACCTCCCTCCTTCCCACGGCCACACCACCATATGGGTGGTCGTGGATCGTTTCTCCAAAATGGCACATTTTGTCCCGCTTCCGGGGCTTCCTTCGGCACCTATACTCGCGAAACATTTCTTCCTTCAGATTTTCCGTCTTCATGGACTTCCATCCCACATTGTCTCGGACAGAGGCGTCCAATTTGTGTCTAAATTCTGGAGAGCACTCTGCAGTCAACTGAAAGTCAAACTAGACTTCTCCTCTGCCTACCACCCTCAGTCCAATGGACAAGTGGAGAGAGTCAACCAGATCCTGGGGGCCTACCTGCGACACTTTGTCTCGGCCCGTCAAGACGACTGGGCTGACCTCCTGCCCTGGGCCGAATTTTCTTATAACTTGAAAGAGTCTGAGTCTTCCTCTCTATCACCCTTCTTTGTGGTTTACGGCCGTCATCCTCTTCCCCCCCTACCCATCCCCACTTCTTCCGGAGTCCCCGCTGTAGACGAAGTCACCCAGGAGCTGTCGTCCATCTGGAAAGAGACCCAAAGGTCGCTTGCCCTGGCCTCTTCTCGCATGAAGAAACATGCTGACAGCAAAAGAAGACCTCCTCCGGTATTCTCCCCTGGCGATAGGGTGTGGCTCTCCTCCAAGTACATTAGGTTCCGCATCCCCAGTTACAAGTTGGGTCCCCGCTACCTCGGCCCATTCAAGATCAAGGCTCGGATCAATTCCGTGTCCTACAAACTGCATCTTCCTCCTTCCCTTCGCATTCCCAACTCCTTCCATGTTTCTCTCCTCAAACCCTTTGTTCTTAATCGCTTTTCCCCCAAGGTCTCCGCTCCTGCTCCGGTCACCGGCTCCTCCGACATCTTCTCCGTCAAAGAGATCCTTGCCTCTAGAACCGTCCGAGGTAAACGTTTCTATCTTGTTGACTGGGAGAACTGTGGGCCTGAGGAGAGGTCTTGGGAACCTGAGGGGAACATCATTGACAAGGATCTCATCCGCAGGTTCTTGGGTTCCAGGAGGAGGGGGAGGCCCAAGAAGAGGGGGAGACCCAAGGGGGGGGTACTGTAACGCCGAGCGCTCCGGGTACCTCCTCCACCCCGGAGCGCTCACGGCGTTCTTCTCCCTGCAGCGCCTCGGTCGGCTCCCCTGACCGTAGGCGCTGCTTTGTTTCCGGGATGCGATCCATGGTCTGCCCGGGGATCGCATCCCGCTCCTCTCACCTGTCCCCTGCTGTCCTCCGTCGGCGTGCGCGCGCCCCCGCTCCCCAGGCGCGCGCGCGCGAGTCCTCCTTCACTTAAAGGGCCAGCGCACAATCAATTGGTGCCTGGACCAATTACAGTTTTCACCTAATTAATAAAAACCCACTTCCCCTTCCTGTCCTCGCCGGATCTTGTGTTGCCTTAGTGCCCAGTGAAAGCGTTAGTGTGTTTTGCTCCTTCTGTGTATCCAGACCTTTGCTGTTGCCCCCGACTACGAACCTTTGCCACCTGCCTTGACCCTTTGCTACGTTGACCTTGCCTCTGCCTAATCCTTGTGTACCGCGCCTGTCTCAGCTGTCAGTGGGGTCGAGTTGCTATTGGAAGACGCGACCTGGTTGCTACCGCCGCTACAAGTCCATCCCGCCTTGCGGCGGGCTCTGGTGAAAACCAGTAGCAACATTAGAACCGGTCCTCCAATACAACCCGTGCTATCGCCCCATTGGCATAGGGGATCCACCTCCTGTTCCCCGCCGTACCCGGAACGTGACAAGTGCATCGAGTGAAACTGTAATGAATATTTACGGGTGCACAGCAAATGGACAGAGTTGGGTTGCAGGTGCGTCTCCTGGAGACTTCAATCTGCTAAAATATTTAAATACTGCATTTCTTTTCAATTTGTCTCCTAGCCCTCGTACATTCCATGACAGTATCAATAAACCTGTCTTTTGCATATCAGCCATGTAAAGAGGTAGTCCAATGCGTGATCACATAAAGATACATATAGATATGACGTGTGGGGGGCCAGAGGATTCCCTCCCGGGGATCTAACACACCTGCCACATAAGGGGGAGCATTTCTATGAAGTGCATGTGTAGATAGGGAGAGCAGTTGCAACCATATTACCAATCGTTGACAGGTACAGTGCTTGATCTGTGTGGTGGGGACTTGACGGTATGTAGGAGCTGAGGTTCCAGTTCTCATCCGAGCAATCTGCGGAGACCAAAAGGAAAACAAGAAGAGGGGGAGAGAGAGAAGCACAGTCATGTTCGGCGGGTTCCCCCGCGTCATGGCCAACAGGGCCCGACTAAAAGAAAAAACAAAATGCTAAATTAACAAAAAAAGTCCTGTTAAAGGTAGGATCAATATACACCCCCTAACCATTGGGGGGCTTAGCAGTCCTCGCAGGACGTAGTCATAGGGGCTCCATAGTGGCCAAATGGCATGTCTTCCGGGCATGCCTAAAGAAAATAAAGACAAGGAACCTTTCTTTTCTTGTGCTCCCCTTTTCCTGGGGGGTTCCAAAATAAAAAAAATAAATAAATAAATAAAATAAACTGCAGGCTGCCTTTGCCTGCTCCGCCATCCGGCTAAGGGTAATTCAAAGCGCCTTTAACTTGAATGTTGCATCTCTGAGCATCTTATAGTAGTTAGGGTGGGTGTTGAGCTAGTTGCCTCTCTTCTCTGTCCAGCCAATGCATTGCAGACTTGGGGTTATCAAAGAAGAGCGATTCACCATTGACAAGGATCTTCAGTTTGGCAGGGTACAACATAAAGTATTTGACGTTAAGGGTTCGGAGCCTTTTTTTAATGTCCATGAATTTGGATCTTTGCCTTTGCACTTCTGCAGAGAAGTCTGGAAACAGGGAGACTTTTGTATTGTCAATTTTTACAACGCCAGCAGTTCTGGCCTTAGTCAGGATAGCGTCTCTGTCCTTATAGTTCAGGAGGCGAAATAGGAGGGGTCTGGGGGGGGCACCCTGCGGTGGTGGTCTAGCAGGGACCCGGTGCGCCCTTTCAACAGCAAACATTGGCGAAAACGCTTCCCTGCCAAAAGTGTCGATCAGCCATGCTTGCACAAATGCCACTGCGTTCTTCCCCTCTGTTCTTTCTGGGACCCCTACTGCCCGTATATTATTTCTGCGCAAGCGGTTCTCCATATCTTCCAAACGGTTTGCATTTGTATGCGCCATGTCATAAATTCTATCAACATCTTTCTGCAATGGCTGCCATTCATCCTCCATAGTGCCTAATCGGCCCTCCAATGCTGATGTGCGCTCTCTTAACTTCTGCATGTCATGCCGCACAAGGGACATCTCCACTTTCATCCCCTTTACTTCCCCAGCTAGGTCAGTTATAGAGGCATTGCAGGTAGTCACTGCTGCGAATATATCTCTTAGGGTGGGTTCTGGGTCAGCTTCTCCCTGTGGAGTCGCCGCCACCATTTTAGAGGCCTGGCGGCCTGTACTCACAGTTCCTGAGGCCTGGTTTTCATCCAGCAGTCTCGGTATGCCTGTCAGCAATCCACCCTCCGGCTCACTGAGCTCATCTCCGGAGTCCATGTGCTGCGGGGTTGAGGGATCTTTCAGGGCCGCATTCTTGCCAAACAGCCGCTGTGCGGCCTCCTTTGCTGACCGGGGCGGAAGGCCGCCATCATGGCCGGGGGTGTCCGGAATGTTTTTGGCTCCCGCTCCTCTCCTGGCCATGCTCGGGTAAAAATATACCTGGCCGGGTGTCGCGCTGCTTCCCCTGGATCGATTGCGGGTACTCTCGGGGCGATACTGTGCAGGATGGCGGCGCTCTGATCAGGATTCTGCAGGATTCTCGGCGGAGCTGTCTCAGGCACGTCCTACTGCATGCCGCGCCTAGCCACGCCCCAGGATGAACTATTTTAACTATATGATCTTGTAGCCTGAGGGCCAAGATTTTTGCTAAGAGTTTAGTATCTGCGTTTAGCAGAGAGATTGGTCTCTAGTTTGCACATTGCTGGGGGTCCTTTCCTGGCTTTGGAAGCACCGTAATATACACTAATAAGGCTTCTGGCGGTAGGGGGTTTGACGAGTTGATCGAATTAAAGTAATTACATATCGGTGTTCCCAAATGTATGGCAAATTTATTATAGTACGAATTTGTAAAGCTATCCAGCCCTGGGCTTTTACCCAGTGCCAGATTTGCTATCACTTTGTTTACTTCTTCGACCGTAATTGGTCTGTTTATCTCCTCGGTTACCTCTGTCGGCAGCGTGGGCATCTCCACACCTCCTTTTTAATCTCTAAGTTCTTTTGATCGCTGTTCTTCCTTAGCGCCTAATGGTTCTGGGTGGATATTATAAAGAGCTTCATAGTATTTATGGAATTCTGCCGCTATTGCCTGAGTTTCTACAATCTTTTTATTTTTTACTGTTAATTTATGGATGTGTCTCGACTCCTGTTGTTTTTTAAGCTGCCTTGCTAAGAGGCGGCCGCATTTATTTCCCTGTTTGTAGAACCTGTGTGCAAAATACCTAGATTTATTTCTAGTTTTATAATCTAAACATTGTGTTAGTTTACCCCTTGTAATTTCCAGTTTCCTGACATCTGCTGGATCTAGGTGCCTTTTATGTTTTTTTTCTAGGTCATTAATTTCCTCTAACAAATCTGTTATCTCCTTTTGTTTTTCTTTTTTAATCCTTGACCCCTGTGCTATCAGTTCGCCCCTAATCACCGATTTATGAGCCTCCCAAACTGCTTTTTCAGAGGTTTCTCCTGGAATATTCATTTCAAAATACATTTTTATTTTGATGTTTAAGTCCTCCACTATGCGACTATCATCTAACAATGTCTCACCGCCATATTCGTTCCCTATGGCCCCCTGCCATCGGGTGAATAGTCATCGTAATAGGGGCATGATCCAAAATTGTTATTGGTTCAATCGTACATGATCGGATCTTTTCTAGGTGGTACTAGACATGGGATCCGTCAAAAAATTTGTTTCGTTTCGTTCCGTTTTATTTCGTATTCGAAAAAATTCGTAATTCGTGATTCGTATACGGAATTTAATTCGGATTCGTACGAAATACGGATTTCGTACGAATCGTAAGAATCGTTAATTTGGTTAACGAATAGCGACACTCTACAAATAATATCCGAAAACGTATTAAGGTTGCATAACAACAGTCTATTGTGTGTGTGTACTGTGTAGACAATAGCTCTGCCTATGCCTAACGTGCTTCTAATGGATTCGTAAATTCGTTACTTTTTTTTGTTTGTTGATTGGTCATTTTACATGTCTCTCTCACAATGGCGCTGTCTAACGTGCTTCGAATGGATTCGTACATTCGTAATTTTTTTTTTGTTTTGTTGATTCGTAATTTTCCGTGTCTCTTAAAATGGCGCTGCTTATGCTTAACGTGCATTCGTGTCTCTTACAATGGTGCTGCCTAACGCGCTTCGAATGGATTCTTAAATTCATTACTTTTTTTTGTTTGTTGATCTGTCATTTTACGTGTCTCTCTCTCACAATGGCGCTGTCTAACGTGCTTCGAATGGATTCGTAACTTTTTTTTATTTGTTTGTTGATTCGTCATTTTACGTGTCTCTCTGACTCTCTCACAATGGCGCTGCCTAACGTGCTTCGAAGGGATTCTTAAATTCGTTACTTTTTTTTGTTTGTTGATTTGTCATTTTACGTGTCTCTCTCTCACAATAGTGATGTCTAACGTGCTTCGAATGGATTTGTAACTTTTTTTTTTGGTTTACTGATTCGTCATTTTACGTGTCTCTCTGACTCTCTCACAATGGCGCTGTCTAACGTGCTTCAAATGGATTCGTACATTCGTAACTTTTTTCTTTTTGGTCGTTAATTCGTAAATTTACATGTCTGACACAGTGGCGCTGCGGCGCTGCATGTTTCGAATGGATTCGTACTTTTCTAATACATTGCTGTTATTCGTAACTATTCGAAAATCTCGTTTATTCTTTACTTTCGTTTTTGACATGTGCCTATAGTCTCCGCCCCTGGATGTAGTTTTGAGAGGCCGGCCCCTGTATGTAATTTAGAGAGACCGTGTGACTCCGTGTGACTGTAGTGTAGTGAGGGAGGAACAGAGAGCAGAGCAGAGAGCAGAGCAGAGACTGAGAGCAGAGAGAGTGGTATTGTTGGAGTTGTGGTTGTTTTTGTGTGGACTGAATTTGTGATTTGTGTGGAATTAGAATGTCTGGGAGTGAGAATGGATGTGTGAGTGAGAGTGTTGGTTTGAAAGTTGTTGTTGTGAGTGAGAGTGGAGAGGACTCAGGGGATCGGATGAGTGGAGGGGAGCGCCGGATGAGTGGAGGGGATTGGATGAGTGGAGGGGATCGGATGAGTGGAAGGGAGCGCCGGATGAGTGGAGGGGAGAAGAGTGGAGGAGAGAGAAGTGAAGGGTCAGGGGGTGGAGGGGAGCACAGGAGTGGAGGGGAGCACAGGAGTGGAGGGGACTGGAGTGGGGGTGAGAGGAGGATCAGTGGGGGGTTGAGGAGAGAGGAGGGAAGAGTAGAGAAGAGGAAGCATAGTAGAGAGGACAGGGAGAGGAAGCATAGTAGAGAGGACAGGGAGAGGAAGGGCAGAGGGGACAGGGAGAGGAAGGGCAGAGGGGACAGGGAGAGGAAGCGCGGAGGGGAGAGGAGGCGTGAAGAGGAGAGGAAGAGTGGAAGGGAGCATGGCCATGGAAGTGGAGTGGAGCGGGAGCGGGAGCATGGCCAAAAAAAGAGGCGTATGCCCCCCCCCCACATCAGAAGATGAGATGTCTGACACCGGCGACCACCAGCGAACCAAGCGCAAGCAGCAGCAGAAGACGTCATCAAGGTGGCCAGTCTTTACCCACCAGGAAAACGCTGCTCTGGTGGCTGCTGTTAGGAGGGACAAGGCCACATTATTCAGCCTGAACGTCCCTACTACCCAGAAGACAGCAGCCTGGGATCGAGTCCGGGACTCTGTGAATGCCCTGTCGAAGGTTCGCAGGACCACCGCTGGTGTCAGGCACAGGTAATAATTATTCAAATTTTATATCACTCTTAGAACACACCCCATATTTGTGAAAAAACACACACAGTATAGTAGGCTACTCAATAAACTGATTTGAACGTAACACAAATATATTTAATATATTTATTTGACACAGACACAGAAAAGTAACATGTAAAATAAAAATAATATTAACGTGTGTATTAACTAAATAAACTATTTTCATTTGCAGGTTTTATGATTGTCGGGCCTCTGTCCATAAAAAAATTGAGAAGCAGGCCACTGGAGGAGGCAAGACTGTCTTATTTAGACAGTGGGAGGCAGAGCTGAAGGATGGCCTCCTACTTCACGAAGATGCCCCGCCCCCTGGAGTGAGCACTGCCAGTGCCAGATCCGCCGCCAAGCACCAGAGACCGAGAGCTGGTGAGTAAAATAAAATATATCATTATATATTGCAGTTATATGGTTGTTGTTTCCAGCTCACTATATTTTTTTTATGACTACGGCATGTGAGACTTACAAAACGTAAGTCTCACATGCCGTAGTCATAAAAAATATAGTGAGCTGGAAACATTCATATAATAGTGAGCTTTACATTCATGTTTTCCAGATCGATCAATGTCATCATCAGTGGAGGAGGAAACAGGAACAGCTGCTTCTGCTTCATGCCCCCCTCAATATTCTGGCAGTGGTGAGTACCTACTACCTACCTAACCAACACAAAGCAAACATAATAACAAACATCTATTTAACCACTTCAGCCCCCGAAGATTTTCCCCCCTTCCTTACCAGAGCACTTTTTGCGATTCGGCACTGCGTCGCTTTAAGTGACAATTGCGCGGTCGTGCGACGTGGCTCCCAAACAAAATTGGCGTCCTTTTTTTCCCACAAATAGGGTGGTATTTGGTGGTATTTATTTGATCACCTTTGCGGTTTTTATTTTTTGTGCTATAAACAAAAAAAGAGCAACAATTTTTTAAAAAAAATCTATATTTTTTACTTTGTTTGTCATAAAAATTATCCCCAAAAAATATAAAAAAAATATTTTTTTCCCTCAGTTTAGGCCGATACGTATTCTTCTACATATTTTTGGTAAAAAAAAAATTCTGTTAAGTGTATAATAATTGGTTTGCGTGATCACGGACATATGTACGCAAATGATCATGTACAGATGACTGTGTGCAGGTGATCACGGACATATGTGTGCAGATAATCATTGGCACATGTTATTTTACTGGGACATATGTGAGGGACATGTGTTTTTATTATTTGGGGACATGTGTTTTTATTTGGGGACATGTGTGTTTTGGGGACATGTGTGTTTTGGGGACATGTGTGGGGACTTGTGTGTTTACACTGTGGGGACACTACACTGGTGATCAGCGAGTAAAAAGCTGTAAAAAAAACAGCTAATACTCACTGATCACCAGCCGGCTGCAGCGATCCGCTCTCCTCTCCTCACCGACGACTTCCGTGTGAGGAGAGGAGAGCCGATTGCCTAGCAACCAGCTGTTTGTTTACATCACATGACGGCTGTGATTCGACACGGCCGTCATGTGATCAGGAGGGCCAATCACCGAGCCCTCCTGCCGATCCGAGATGCGCCGTGTCCGGGTGACACGGCCGCATCGGGATCGCGCCACTGCGCTGGCACGCGCACGATCCCTCTACTTCTGAAGGACGTTCCAGAACGTCCGATCAGAAGTAGACGGCTCCCACCCGGCCGTCTATGTACAGTGGCCGGGTGGAAAGTAGTTAAGTACCGTAGTTTATCGCGATTCCAAGAGCGTTTGCAATTTTAAACCATAACATGTTCGATATCTATCTATTTTACTTGGAGTAACATCGTCTATCGCAATATCCCCAAAAATTGGGCTAAATAAATTTACTGTAAATTTATTTTTTTAATTCAGTTAATTTTTCACCTAAAATTGCTTTTGAAAGGCTGCTGTGCAAATACACAGTGCACATATATATATATATATATATATATATATATATATATATATATATATATATATATATATATAATGTTTGTGGTTCTCAGTAATTTTCTAGAAAAAAGTTTTGATTTTAAATTGTAAACAATAACTGTCATAAATAGGCTTGGTCCAGAAGTGGTTACCATAACTCTTTATTCTATCTTTAACAGAAAGCCTGAGCCGCCATATCCCGGACCCTCCAGCATCAGCTCCTTCTGACAGGAAGCAACGCCCCATTTCTCCTCAACGTAAGTACTAGAATACGCAAGCTGCCAATATAAAGAAACAGGAAACAAGGCACCATCATCCACACTAAGTTCACTAACACATAAAAAAAGCTACAACCATCCATATTTAAGTTCATACACCCCAAACTAGGGGTCTACCGATTATTGGTGGCCCCTTTTTTTGTAATAATCGTTATCGTTGACAAACTTACCAATATAGTGCTTCAAGGTGTTGTACTCGGGTGATGCTTGCAGCGGCAGACATCACCCGTCCGGTGCCATTTTTTAACAACCAATTTGGCTAAGCAGCCGCTTGTCTGTTATTACAAACAGCTGGAGGGGAAGTCCTCCCCAGAAGTGCAGTCGCTGTAAATCTGAGGAGAAACTCTGAATTGAGGGGAAGCTCTGCTGATTTTATCTTCCAATCGTGTACAAACAAACATTCTGTTTTTTTTCCCTTGCATGACTGTCCCCCTCAGATCTACAGCGACTGCACTTCCAAGTGCACTTGTAGTGGAAAGTGTATTTTCCTTTAGTAAATAGACCCCACTGTTAGTATTGTAACCTATAATTGTTTATTCTATTACTACAATATTGGGAAATGCATCTGATCTTAGTATCTGAACGCCACTACAATCAGCCACCAGTAACAGTAAGTTAGTAACTAGGGTGGAACTTAGAAAAGAGTAGCGAAAATAAATTATTTGCTATATAATGAAGAGAAAAACAAACCTATTTTTATTGAAAGCGTTTGTTAACCTAAAAAAAAGAAACCTGCTCCCTTAACAACTTAAGGAAGGACCACCCGCCGCAGTTATATGTCGGCTGTTTGAAGAGGACCACCATTGTTATGGCAGCAGATAGCTGCCATAATCCCGGTATCTTCTTCAGCGGGCGGTCCTCTTTCAGATAAAGTTGGTTACTGCGGCGGACTTGCCGCAAGTTCACTTTTATCAGGGGCAGAAGAGGCGGTGGAGGCGATCAGGTCCACTTCTGCCCTCCAATCTTAAAGGGGCTTTTTTTTGGGTGGGGGAGGAGAATATGACATTTCTTTTTATATTAATTTTTTATTGCAATTTTAGTGTAAATATGAGATCTGAGGTCTTTTTGACCCCAGATTTCACATTAAAGAGGACCTGTCATTCTTTTTTTCTATTACAAAGGATGTTTACATTCCTTGTAATAGGAATATATATGTATATGTGACACAAAATGTATTTATTTTTTAAAGGACTATGTCAAAATAAAAAGGAATAAAATATGTTTTTATTATAATCTCTAGAAATCTATTTCTTTGAATGCTAGCATCAACATTGGCTATCTCGTCTATTTCAGATCAACAAGACCTGTCAGACGGGATTTCGCTCTGGGATGAGACCGAGCTGACCCCTTTGGCCCAGAAGCAGACTCTAGGGCCACAGGAAGCTGCCCCCCCCCCTGTACGTCCTCCACTGCCTCACCCTCCAGAGGAGCAGCCAGTGCCGCAGTTGCCACCGCCGACACCGAGTCAGACAACTGCCCTGCTGACAGAGATGCGGAGGCTGGCCAAAGCCAACAAAAAAATGCAGAGGGAGAATCGTAGGTTGAACCGGACCCTCCACCGTGCCATCAGAAACCACACTGATGATATGGAGAGGATGTTGGTCCGGTTCAACCAACAACAGAACCAGGCAATGGAGCATTGCAAATTATGTTTGCTGGAAGCAATTTCCAGACACAATGCTCCATTGCCTGGTACTAGTACTAGCTCTACTACCACCATGAGCAGCCGAGAAGCCTCTCTATCATGAAACCAGCATCCACTGCGTGCTCCAGGACCATAGCTATTTTGTTTGTTTGTTCTGTTCTAATCTAATATATTATTTTATACTTTTATTTTGTGTGTAAAAATAAAGTTGTTTTGAAGTAATAAAACCAGCAGTCTTTAGTGCTTGATTTTGTTGAGGGAGGTGTTTACACACACTAGACATAGACACACTGTGATAAGCCACATTGACACAGAAATAAAAAGTTCCCTCCTCCGCCTGCTCCGCAACTCAAAAGGAGTGTTGCAAAGCGAGCTGTACATTCTGTCCCCCGCCCCATCCCATTCCCCATCCAAGGTAGCCAGGCAGACATAGGACAGAATAAGGTGACAGACACTACTGTACAACTGAACATAGAAATGTTTATTAGATCTCTCTAAAGCATAAAGCAACTCCAACAATAAATAATAACTTAACTTAACAGTTAGTTCCCTTCTGCAATGGCAGAAAACACTCCCCTTCCCCCACCCAAACATATTGGGGCACATCAGGGCATACTGGGGCACATCAGGGCATACTGGGGCACATCAGGGCATATTGGGGCACATCAGGGCATACTGGGGCACATGGCATATTATTGGGGCACATTGGGGAACATCAGGCCACAGCGTTTACCAGCTTGTGGATTAGTATAGATACATTTGGCACATTGAACAACAATTGAATGAGTATAAATATTTTTTGGGCATTTAAAAAACTTTGATTGTGGGGAGGGACAGGGTCCAACTAAAGAGTCTAAGACCAAGAGGCCATCTCTGCTGCAGAGTGCAGACAGTCAGTCAGTTCAAGGAATGTCCAGAGTAAGGGAGGGGTACCCCAGCTTTGGCAAATTTATTTTCAAAAATGCTAACTGCTCCATTAGCTGGGGGGACAACTGTGATCTTTGGGGTGACAGGATGTTTCCCGTCACAGAAAACACCCGCTCACTCTGGACACTTGTTGGAGGGCAGGACAGTAGCTCCTTGGCAATATCTGCGAGGGCAGGCCACTCCTCGCTCTTCTCCTGCCAAAAAGACATAGGATCTGTGGTGGGGTGCACTGGTGGGGATGACAAATATGACATGACAACCTCCTTTGATGAAATGCGTTTCTTGGGGCGCACTATGCTGCTGGAGGTTCCCATTAGGGTGTCAAATGCCTCAGTCAAGACAGAAGAAGATGCTCCGCGACCGCTGGCAGGAGCTCTGCTGCTCACTTCAGTAGATGCTGTTGCATGGGAGAGGGGGTTTTCAATATCTTCTTCCTCCTCTTCCTCCTCTCCCAGCTCTAGTGGCCTTACTAGCTGCCTTTCCCTCTGACGCACCCTGTCAATTAGTCTGTCCCGCCATGTTGTGAGAGCACTGCACTGCACAGCCATTTTGCCCTTGACACGAGGGTCACACATGGCAGCCAGCATCAGTTCTGGGCAAGAGGCGGTCAAATCCTGCGTGCGCCTGCCCAATTCCAAGAGAAATGTGTTGAGCAGAGCCAACACATCAGGTTGAGGGCCACCACCAGGCAAAGGTTCCTGAGCTGACATGAACCGCTCCAATTTACTTTGAAAGTGGTTAAAAAGCGGCAGCACATTAGCAATGCTGGCATCCTCACGGCTCAGATGTTCTGTCACAGAGAGGAATGGTTTGAGGACTGCCACAATCTGCCCAATAATTGCCCAGTCCTCCCTGCCTAAATGTCTCTCTATGCCAATATTATGTTCGCAGGCCATGGCATGGAGAGCCTTCTGCTGTTCAAGGATGCGTTCCAGCATTGCTAGGGTTGAATTCCACCTAGTCCCCACATCCTGTTTTAGGCAGGAGTTCTGGTAGGCCTGCCTTCCTCTGTTCCAACCTGAGGAGGTGGCTGTCCCTCACACTTCGATGGAAGTGGCCAGCCATCTTACGACAAGAGTCCACCACTTTGGACAGCCTTCCATCGCCGCCAGAATTAGCCTCCACCAATCGAAAGCTGTCAGTTACCACCTGGTGGAGAAGGTGGGCTGAGCAGCGCACACCCACAAATCTGCCATCCCTTACAGCCTTCACCATGTTGCTGCCTCCATCTGTGACAATATAGCCAATCCTGTAGCTGTTGCTGTCAGTGTCTGCCTGTCCAAACCACTGCAACAACATTTTCTGCAGGGCTTGCAGGATATTTTGCGCTGTATGCTTTTCATCAAGCACCTCAGCGTGCAGGAGAAAGGAACGGTGCCCCTCTTTGTCAAGTGCTGATGACGAGGATCCAGATCCTTGTACATCATGGGACAGTGACACCTTGCCCTGCCACCAATGTGCCGTCAGGGACAGGAAGGCGTGTCGGGCACTAGATGCACTCCACAGGTCAGTGGTCAGGTGCACTGCCTGTCCACCTGCCTTTCTAATCTCCTCCTTCAGCACCCCAACACAAGACCTGTATAAGGCTGGCACCACAGTTTGGCTAAAGGTCTTTCGTGATGGCACACGGTACTGTGGTGCAAAAGCCTGCATCAACTGCTTGAAGGGCTCGCCTTCTACTATATTGAATGGTGCTCCTCCAACTGCAATGAGCTGGCCGATCAGGCGTGTTATCTTCCGTACCTGTGCCTGAGACATTCCTTTTGTACTGTGAAAGCCACCAAAATCTTCCAGGGTGGCCTGGTGGCTGGTATGGGTTGGATGTGGGGTGGTGGTGCTGGTACTTATGGTGGTGGCTGTGGTGGTGCCACTATTGGTATTGGTTCCTCTTTTGGTGTTTGGAGGGGCCATACTTTTCTCCCCTAACAGCACAGCCTGGTGGTGCACACGCATGTGCTGGTTCATCCCACTGTTGCTGAGATGCCCTATGTCTCAGCCCCGGCTGATGTCCTTGCCACAATGGTTGCATTTGGCCTTCTGACCAACGCCAATTTTTGTGAAATGCAGCCAAATGCTGGAACGGCAGCCAGCACCAATGACACTGCCCGCAGTGCCTGGTGATGGAATCACATCCACTGCAGTGGTTGGACTCTCTTTCTGAGGTTCAGCAGGAGGAGCAGGATGAAGAAGAGAATGTGATCTGAACATCACGGGTATTTTGGGTGCTGTCGCTGTGGTTGCATTGGCCGATGATGCTGGAGGCTTTGAAAGAACGGCAGGGGACTTATAAGGGGAGAAAAGTAGTGGGGAGTCAGGGGAGATATATTCTCCTGGGCTGTCGCTGGGGCCAACATGGGTAGATGCCGATGGTTGGTAATCCAAGTTCTCCATGTGAAAGCTTGTTTCCATCTCTTTCTCTTCTACATTGCCAGGGGAAGAGTGATGATCTTTACAAAGTGTAAACTGACTCTCCTCAGGCTCCTGCTTGCTTATCTCGAAGCTCCCTGGAGTGCTGATAGTGATATCATCATCATGAGCTTGCTCAGCCTGGGCCTCCTCACATGTCTCATGCAGCATGCTGTCCAAGATCTCCATCTTTGGCTGCACAAAGGTGTGTGCACTGGGAAGTTTCCCTTTGGTCTGCCCTCGTCCTCTTCCATAAAAAGTACGAATGGGCATGCTAGTGCTACCAGCAGCAGTGGCAGAGGTGGTAGCGCCACTTTTCCTAGTATCAACTGTCGTGCTGCTGGTTGTACAAGGTAAGTCCTCCACCTGGGACAGCTGGCGACGTGATGTCTGCTGTTTGGCAGGCTCTTTCACTCCTCCTGGTCGCCTCAACTTCATGGGAGGTGAGCTGAGCTCAGGGGGCGCAGAGACAGAACGTCCCACCTGCTGCTGTTGTACTTGACGCCGGCTCGAAGCTCTTCCTCTCCCAGCAGCAGCACTCTTTCTGCCTTGATCTCCTTCTTTGCTGCTCATTTTGCCTTCCAAGTCAAAAAAGACAAAAAAAAAGATGAGCAGACTAAAACAAAAATCTGGAGTAAAAGAATAAATCCAATAGCAAAGTAAGCTATCAAAGATAATAATCTTGCAGACTCCAACAGATATCAGGGCAAATGAATATCAAAAATCCAAGGATCACGATGATATTTGAGCAGATGCACTGGCACAAATAGTTGACTGTATGATCTGCTCCACAAAGAGAAGTCATATGATCAGGGCGTGCCCTCTGCCCTGCCCTGTAGGCCTCAGCATCACAAGAAAACCTCTGATGTGATTGGTCAACCAACAGTCACATGTTTCTGTAGTAAAGAAATTTGGACCAACAAAGAATTCTTTATTATTCGTAGAGTGTCTATATTCATTATACTGAATATCGAATTCATTCGAATCATTCGTTATATCCGCTATAATAATTTATTTTGTATTAGTTGAAGTTCGATATTATTTGGTAGTTGGAGCCGAAATTCGAATCATTCGTTATATCCGCTATAATAATTTCTTTCGTATTAGTTGAAAATTAGAAATTCGATATATTTGGTAGTTGAATTCGAATAATTTGGAGCCGAATTTCGAATCACTCGTTATATCCGCTATAATAATTTCTTTAGTATTAGTTGAAATTGAAATTCGATATATTTGGTAGTTGGATTCGAATAATTTGGAGCCGAATTTCGAATCACTCGTTATATCCGCTATAATAATTTCTTTAGTATTAGTTGAATTTGAAATTCGATATATTTGGTAGTTGGATTCAAATAATTTGGAGCCGAATTTCGAATCACTCGTTATATCCGCTATAATAATTTCTTTAGTATTAGTTGAAATTGAAATTCGATATATTTGGTAGTTGGATTTGAATAATTTGGAGCCAAATTTCGAATCACTCGTTATATCCGCTATAATAATTTCTTTAGTATTAGTTGAAATTGAAATTCAATATATTTGGTAGTTGGATTCGAATAAATTTAGAATAATTTGGATCCGAAATTCATAAACGGAATTTCGTATTCTTTTTTTTTCCAAAAGTTTTTTATTGGGTTTTTGAACCAAGTTACAGAAACAAATAACAGGTATACAACATATTCTTGTCGAATTATACAGTATACATTAAAGGATGCGTAAAGAATTACAATGAAAAACATAGGTCATGTTTAGAATTATCTCTACAAAGAAATAGCAGGGAACAAAAGGAAGAGCAAACTCTCACTTAGACGGAATTTCGTATTCTGTACAGAATTCGTATCCAAACAAATTCGTAATTCGGTTCCGTACAAATGTACGAATTCCGAAAAATTCGTACGAATTTTCGATTCGTACGAAACTAACCGCACATGTCTAGGTGGTACTGGTCCACCAGGAAAAGATGCAAGCGCGAGTACATATTGTGTGTTTTGGAGTAATAGCTATAGTCTTTATTCCCATTATGTTTTACACGCCATCCATCTATCAAATGTGCAGACCTCAAAAGTTGTTTTATATGTTTTAGCGCTTTAAAGGATATGCTAGTTTTACCTGTTGAGGTGTCCATATTCGGATCCAGAACCAAATGAAAATCTCCCCCCAAAATCAAAAAACCCTCTCTATATTTTTCTAACAATTTCAAAGTTTTTATCAAGAAGTTCACCGTTCCTGTATTTGGTGCATATATTCTAGCAAAAGTATAACAGTGACCGTTTAATCTAGCTTTTACGAAACGATATCGGCCTTCTGGATCTATCTGAGTAGATTCCACTATTATCGGGCATGTCTTTCTAAATGTTATTGTTACTCCTCTTGCCCTAGCAATCGGGGAAGGGGCATGGAACCACTGATTGAATTCATATGTAGGCATGTTTGGTATGTTTCCTTTCAAGAAATTAGTTTCTCGTAAAAAGGCCACGTCTGCCGCATAATGGCGTAATTCATGCCATAGGCAACCTCTTTTCTGGGCTCATTTTAGGCCTCTTATATTATATGATATTATTTTTATTGGGACCGCCATTTAAATCTTTGAATATTCTGGACGTTTATCTTCACTCTTTCCCGGGGCCCATGAGGGAAGTGTAAGAGAGGCCGGGAGTGAGAGAAAAGAAAAAAAAAGAAAAACCCCTGTCCCCGTAACCCAGTATTCCATTCTGAGTTACTAACTAATTGGGCAGTGACGTCTGGAAGAAGGCTAGGCCCCCTTCTTCAACCTCTCTGACCCTTTTGCAAATTTGTAATTTTCTAAGTCCCGTATATTGGACCTATCCTATTGAGTTTATTATCTCTATAGCCCACCCCACTGATCTGAAGCTCCCCCCCTAATTATTTTCTTACCTATTACCTTATGTTGCTTCTTATTCATCACTACCTTTCCCCCCTTTCTAATCTCGACTTTTATTGATTCACTTTAAGCATTATTAAAATCACTGCTCCCTAAAAAAATGTCTGTTTTTAAAACTTTTTCTTTTGCATTAATACATGTCCCCTTGGGCAGGACCCAGGTCCCCAAACACTTTTTATGACAATACCATGTATATAAGCCTTTAAATTTAGCACTTTTGATTTCTCCATAGACTTTTAAAGGGTGTTCCGTGGCTTTCGAATTTGCCGCGAACACCCCAAATGGTTCGCTATTCGTGGGAGAGAGGGGAGGGCACAATTTTTTTTGATGTTTTTGTTTTGTTTTGCCCCCTGCTGTCTCCTTCCCATGCCCCCTTTTTTGTTTTTTTGGTCGGGGCGTTGGTTATACCCCTGACCCCCTTGTCACTGAGACTGCCTCTAGCGAAACCTACTCTGCGATTGTTGCACTCGCAGGCCTTGAGTCTAGTCTTGGACTGCTCCTTTTTCTGTTTTGTTTTGTGTTTTTTTTATAGTTTTTGGCTCTATAGGTGTTGTACTGCTGCTAACCTTGCAAGAGTTTGCCTCCCATTGGTTGACGCTCCTGGGCGCTCACCCTACCCCCGGCTTTTCCGGGGGTGGGGTGGTGCCTACGACGTTAACTATGTTCTACTGACCAGAAAGTGGGTCTCCTGAGCACAAACGATGTCGCATTTCCGGGTAGCAGCCTCTTTCCATAGGGAATTTCGCATGGACGCCATTAAGTTTTCCTTTACATGGAAAAAGTGTAATCTTAGTAGGACATCTCTGGATATATGGTCTGGTAAGTGCGCTGGTTTGGGTAGACGGTGAATTCTGTCTATAGTGACGTCCAAGTCGGACAAGTCAGGCAAGATTTGTTTGAAGATGTCTGCCGTGTGTGTTTGTAGGTCATTCTGCTGGACAGATTCGGGGATCCCCCTTATTTTAATGTTGTTCCTTCTAGACCTATCTTCGATGTCAGCCAGCTTGTCCTTGATCCACTCCGTTTCCCCATCTTTTTCTTCGTTAGCATCTACCAGGTCATTAATGGTGTGAGCATATCCCCCATTCTGTTCTCAATATGGTCTACCCTAGCTCCAATGGCATTAACTTCTTTGGTAAATTTATACATGCAGGAAGCAATATCGGACTGAATAGTGCTGCGGAGGGACATTAACATGTCCTTCAGGACCGTATCCAGAACAGGCTGGTTCTGAGTAGGGAAGGATTCAATGGGTTCAGGGAGCTCCCTCGTGTCATCTCCGGAATCGGAGGCCGGGCTGCCCTCGGTAGACAATCTATCTCCATCCATCCTTGGCTTGGATTTTGCTGGGCTGCAGGTGGATGGGGATGGAGGGTAGGAGCTATGGTGGTTTTCGTGGGGGATATTTTCAAAATTGGCATTACCTTGCCTGGATGTCGATTCACGGTGTGCCGCTCCGCCTGTGTTGTAGGCCCGGGCGCCATCTTGGATCCCTCTCTCAGGTATCCTGGCGTAGAAGTCCGTGAGCCGCTGAGGCTTCCCTGCGTTTCGCCGTTTGCCTGGCATGTCACCGGGGGTCCCTCGGGGTGTATCTTACTGGCTGCCAGCAGTCGTTAGGCTCGGATGTGTCCGCTGTTAGTCGCTACGGTCCCCTGACTCCGGAGCTCCGGGATTATGCGACCATCCGGAACTCGCGTCAGGCCACGCCCCCTCTCCCATAGACTTTTAAATGGTTCGCTATTCGTGGGAGAGAGGGGAGGGCACAATTTTTTTTGATGTTTTTGTTTTGTTTTGCCCCCTGCTGTCTCCTTCCCATGCCCCCTTTTTTGTTTTTTTGGTCGGGGCGTTGGTTATACCCCTGACCCCCTTGTCACTGAGACTGCCTCTAGCGAAACCTACTCTGCGATTGTTGCACTCGCAGGCCTTGAGTCTAGTCTTGGACTGCTCCTTTATATTGGTCTGTATGCGAATGCTGCTTTAGCAATGTAATTGTGGTTCATGCGGATTCTGGACTCAGGGCGCACAAAACAACTGGGAAGCTACAACCTAAATTTTCCCAATGGGTATTAAGGTAATTTCTCATAACCTTAAGAGCTTTAACTCCCCCGCTAAAAGAAGGAAGGCCTTTAGGGAATACAAAAGATTGGGAGCGGACATAGTGCTCCTCCAGGAGACGCATTTCTCCACCCAAAATCACCCACAATATTTTGATAAGACCTTCCGTCAGGGATACTTCACTACATATGAGTCCAGGACCCGCGGTGCTGCTATATTTTTTAGGCATAATACACAATTTGAGCTACAACAAGAATATAAGGACCCTGACAGCCGTTTTGTCATAGTAAAAGGTAATATGCAAGGGAAGTCTGTCACAATAGCATCAGTGTACGCCCCCAATGACGCTCAGGCTAGGTTCTTTAAGAATTTCTTCATGGCCCTAGACAAACTCCACTCCCCACATATGATAGTGGGGGGAGACTTTAACTTAGTGGCCCATCCATCTCTTGACAGGAGCAGGACTGGCCACGCCTCTAATGTCTTCCCCAAAACCCTACAGTACCTCATCAAGTCAAACCAGCTTATAGACACCTGGAGGGCCCATAATGTGGGGGCCAAGGAGTACACATTTTATTCCCACCCGCACGACAGTTACTCCAGGTTGGACTATATTTTCTCCACAACTATCTTAACAGCCAATTCCACAGCGGCAAGAATTCATTCCTGTCCATGGTCTGACCACCAGATAGTTACCTGTACATTTACCTGTATGGGTCTCCCAAAAACCCAGGGAGCTTGGAGACTCAATGACTCTATGCTCACTGACCCGGCAGCGCTTGCACAGATCTCAGGGTATATCTCGGAATATTTTGCTCACAACGAGGTTGGGGAGATCTCCCCGGCGTCGTTGTGGGGTGCACATAAGGCAGTGCTGCGGGGTAGACTGATGCACATGGCTTCGGCCCGGAAAAAACACAGAATCCAGAATATAGAGACACTTACGAGTGAACTGGATGGGCTGTATCGCAGACATGGTCATTCTCAGGAACCCGAGATTTTAGCACAAATTGAACAGAAGAGGATGGCACTGGACGCTATCCTCTCTGAGCAAACCGAAAAAGCATTGAGATGGTCTAAGGCCAAATTTCTCTTGTACAGTAATTCCTCATCGACCATGTTTGCGAGAAAGCTGAAGCAATCCACACAACCTACTCACACATACAGACTACGAGACAGAAAGGGAGACCTCACAACTCACCCCAAAACTGTGCTACAAATATTTAAGACCTATTACCAGTCCCTTATGGAGGCTCCTAGCCCGCCCGCCCCCCTTAGGCCCTCAACATGGCTAGAATCAACCTGGTCAATTGACGGCGGATCAATTAGAGTCCTTAAATGCCCCCTGTACTGAGGAGGAAGTAAAGGCCGTTATGTCCTCTCTTAAAACTGCAAAGACCCCCGGCCCAGACGGCTTTTCAGCCATGTATTATAAAAAATTTGCGGACTTACTGGCTCCTAGACTGACCAAACTATATAACAAGGTCCTTTCTGGTGAACCCTTCCCGAATGACATGCTGATGGCTAATATGTCCCTAATCCCTAAACCCGGGAAAGATCATACCCTCCCCCAAAACTTTAGGCCTATTTCGGTCATTAATAACGACCTGAAGATATTTAGCCGTATTTTAGCGGACAGACTAGCGACCAATATCACATCCCTAATCTCCCCAGACCAGACAGGATTCATCCCAACAAGACAGATAACAGACAACATTCGCCTGGCCACCGACATTATCCAAGACGCCAACCTTCACTCGAAAAAAGTCCTTATGCTTAGCCTTGACATTAATAAAGCCTTTGACAGTGTCCTATGGCCCTACTTAGACAAAATCCTTCATAGATTTGGAATCGTTGGTAGATTTGTTAACGTAGCGTCCGCTCGGAGGGAGGAGTCAGAGCCTGAGGGCTGAGGAGGACAGACGCACAGGGAGGACGAGGAATCGAGCCGCGGACGAGTGCCGGCGGATGCCCGTTCTCCCCCCCGGAAAGAAGGACCGCAGCATGAAGGGGCCACACCATGAAGGAAAAGTAAGGCGAACGCCAAAACAGCGGCGTTGACCGAGTCCCGTGGCTCCGGCTCTTCGCTCCCATCCCCCCCCCCCTCTCCAGTCTGCCTCCCTGGGTTTAGCGCTCCGGATCCTTAAATTGATGTGGAACAAAAAAAAAAAAAAAAAAAACCTGAATGAATGCCTGAAAACGACAAACGTGAGTAAGTCTGCAATATACCCTCCCTGGTTCCTGCATTTGCTGGAGGTAAGATATCACAACTGCGGTACTGTGGCTCTAAGCTGAATAAGGTGTCAGGACTTTTTTTGCTCTGTATGGCTTTTTCTTTTTTTTTGTATGTTGTGCTGGTTTTTTGGCATTTTCTGGCATTTTCTGGCTGCGGTTGGCCTCCCTTCTCTTCTCCCCTGCTGGCAAGATTGGCCTGGCGGAATCTGGAGGGCAGGTTAAAAGGCTCCTGAATACAGACAGGACCGGTAGCCAGAACCCAGTCTCTGCACCCGTGGGAATAGGAAAGACTCATCTACACCCGTTATTGCCCTGTGCCAGGCAGACCTGAGCGAGGCTTCAGGCATAGAAGGGGAATGAAAGGGGAGAGGTGCAAATTACTGCTCAAATCTGAATAAACATACCCCAAAACTTACTGTGCCCAGGCCTTCCTCGGATTGGGGTAATACCCCCAGTGTAGTATCAAATACCCCTATGGATGTATACGGGTCTTAAAAAACCACGAGTCTGGGAAGTTTATGGACATTACAGCCCTCAAAGGCAGAAAATGGTCCGAAATGAAAATTTCTGAATTTGCTTTATAGACACCATACATATTAAAAGCTGTACTAGGATATGAAAGTGTGATGTTGATCAGTGCCTATGAATTTTTATTATCATGCTCCAAAGCTGCACTAAGGTATGAAAGTAAAACTCCGATCGGGGTCTAGGAAGATCAACTAGCACACATTAAAAGCGGCATTATGGAATGAAAGTGAGATTCTGACTGGGGCCCATGAAAATATATTCTCACACACCAAACGCTGCACTATGGAATGAAAAAGTGACTCTGAATGGTATCTAGGTATGAAGACCGATTGATCACTGTGACTTAGCCTGACGTCAGATAAGATCGATACCGCAGATCCTGTATGTTTTACTTTCCAGGTTTTTTTCCCTAAAGATGAAACTATGTTCAAATCACAAAATCACATGCGTTGTATGTCGCCTGCGTCATTAAGATCAATGGCCCCTCGTAACATATCTTAAAGAACTATTGACTCTACTAATAGAACCAATTGGTAGGACAACGAAAGGGGGGCGAACTGTTTATTGCTGAAGATAATTGTCAGGAAGGGCGAATAAACTCCCTCATTTAAATTTAATAGCTTCAGCCATTGTGTGCGTGTTTCTGCACCAGGCAAAGATCCTGTAAGTAGAAAAGGTCCCCCCCAGCTTTTTTCTTTTTTTCCTTCCCTGCAAATTCGACTGTACACACTAGAGGGACACCCTGAAGAAAGCCCCGGGCCTCAAAGCGCAGGGGGACACAAGCAACAATTAGGACCTCCAAGAAGCCCGGATAGGACGTGGAGAGGCGGATAAGGCCTCTGATTGTACATCAAACAGAATTTAAAGGGGCAATCAGGGAGTATAAGACAGCCTTAAAGCAAGGATCCCATTAAAAGTAAAGCAGTGGAAAAAGGGCCCAGGAGGCCTAGGAATAAGACTGGGGAAGAGAATCAGACCCATCAAGAAGGCCAACATGAGCAAAGAGTCAGCCAAACAGCCTAAGAAAGCAACCACCAAAGGCAGCAAAGGGGATACAAGTACAATCAAACACTATTTAAGACAGGGCGCAAGCCCAAAAACATCGGGAAAAGAAACCCAGGCTGGAGTTTCCCCGGAGAGCAGGGGCGGGGCGGAAGGAGAAATCAATGACTCCAGAGCGGACCTTACAATGGAAACTGAGATTGAGCCTAGTAGGGGGGACGATCAACAGATAGGAGCCCACATCCCCAACAAACTTGAAATGGAGGCGATGCTGCTACGCCTGGAAAACGCAATCAAACTCGAAATCAACTCCCTGAGGGAGGACATGGGCCATTTGCTGTCCAGGGTTGAAGTGGTGGAAGGGAGAGCGGACTCTATAGAATTGGAAATAGCGAAGCTGAAAACGCAATTGAAAGGGGCCTATCTCACCCAGAGAGACACCCTCTACAAAATAGAGGACCAAGAGAACAGGGATAGGAGGCAAAACCTGAGGCTGCGCGCTGTCCCGGAACACAGAGGGGAAGACCTGGAAAGGAAACTTTGGGAAATCCTGGGCCCCATAAGTGGCAAGGACCCAGATCACTTTCCCCACATAGAAAGGATACACCGAGTAGGAAGGCCCGAAAGGGGGGGCTCAGAGCGGGTCCGGGACATAATTGTCAGATTCAGCCACTTTAAAGAAAAAGAGGACCTGTGGGTAAAAATAAAAAATAAGTCGCCTATATTGCATAAGGATGCTGAAATCCAAGTGTATGCAGATCTATCGGCCCGAACTCTCGAAAGACGGAGACATCAGAAACCCCTGCTAGAAATCCTGAAAAGGGAAAACATAAGATATAACTGGGGTTTCCCCTCATGTTTAATAGGGTCAAAAGAGGGGTGTACGGCCAGGTTGAGGTACCCGGAAGAAGTGCAGGGATTTTGTACAAAACTCGGGATCCTGGTCCCGGACATGCAGGGGTGGTTTGAAATGGAGGGCCTGGGGGACCCCGGGGGGGGGGGGGTGGGAGGAGGGGCGAATGTTCGCCGGTAGCTGTAAATGAATTCTGTCCAAATCGGCCCTACCCCCTCCCCCTCTGCGCCCCGAGTCCGGGCCGCGGAGGGGGAGGGGAGGGCTAAATGAACTCCACCTCACCAGGAATCCGGAGCCTTGGGGAAGCCACAAAGGATGGCCCCCAATGACCCGGGGACCCTAGTCGGGGTAAGAGGGGGGGGGGAGGGGGGGGGGGGGGGGGGGGGAGGGAGGGGGGGGGGGGGGGGGGGTCGGGGAGAGAGGGGGGGGGGGGGGGGGGGGGGAAGAGGGAGGGAAACCACGTCCGCTGTGGGGCTGTTATCACCACCAATATCTCAGAGGGAAAGAAAAAAGAAAAAAAAAAAAAAAAAAAAAAAAAAAAAACAAAATCCCAAAAAATAAATGAAGGACATAGAAATTAAATTTTTATCATATAATGTGAAAGGCTTAAATTCTCCCGGCAAGCGATCTAAAATTTTGGAGGAAGCAGAGAGATATGGCGCAGGTATAGTGTTTCTGCAAGAGACTCACCTGGCACATTCCTCAAATATCAGACTTTTTTCTCCAGCTCTCCCAAATTGGTTTTATGGTGACACTATCTCGAGCAGGGCAAGAGGAGTGGCTATTGGGATTGCGAGGGACACAGACTTCAAGGTGGAGGAGAGAATGACGGACCCCGAGGGGAGGTACCTGTTTCTTAGGGGCTCCCTCCTAGGGGTAGAACTTACACTGGCCAATGTTTATGCCCCCAATGCCAAACCTATCTTATTCCTCGAAGCAATTCTGCGTAAGCTAAGGGCCTTCAGGAAAGGATACTTGATCCTGATGGGGGACCTCAATTTCGTGATGGACCCCGCGAAGGACAGTACGTCTGGTGGCACGGGGAGGGGCAACATACAATTGAAGCGGATCAAAAAAAAACTATTGGAGGACCAACTGTTGGATGTGTGGAGGATCCAGCACCCGCAGTTGAGGGATTACTCGTTCTTCTCCCCTGTCCACCAGATGTACTCGCGCCTGGACTATATTTTAATAGACCATGGCATACTGGAAAGGGTCAAAGAAACCGAAATTGGAATAGCTTCCCTCTCGGACCACGCGCCGGTATCCATGAGGCTAAGATTCCCCGAACACAAACAACCCTCTAGCGGATGGAAACTTAATCCTGAATTGTTACATGACAAAGAAATAAGGGATTATATCAAAAAGGAGCTAGAATGGTTCTTTCAAATCAACGATAACGGAGAGGTTTCAGAGGCACAACTGTGGGACGCTCATAAAGCGTTCATTAGGGGGCTCCTGATAGCTAAAGCCTCATGGAAAAAAAAGGAGAGGATGGGAAAGACGCAGGCTCTGATTGCCGAGATTAAAACCCTGGAGCAAAAACACAAATCTGGGGGGGCACCCAGCCAGAGTATATACATAGAGCTCATAGATAAGAGAGAGGAATTGAAAGATTTAGCTGAACAGGAAGTTAGACAGAAGTTCAATAAATTGGCCAGGGAACAATATATATGGGGCAACAAGCCAGGGAAATATTTAGCAAGGAAATTACAAAAAAAGAAAACCAGAAATTTTATTGAAAAAATTCAAACAAGAAACGGGGAGATGAAGTTTACCTCTAGTGAAATAGCCTCTACATTTAGAGACTATTATAAAGAACTTTACGAGGTGAAAACCAAGGGAAACAACGACAGCATAGGAAATAATCAGAAAACAGAGTTCCTAGAGAGGGCAGGGCTAATGGCTCTAGGGGGGGAGGAGAGAGATGAGCTTGAGAGGCCAATAACTGAGGAGGAGATCTTAGCAGCCATCAACAACTCTCCAATAGGGAAGAGCCCGGGCCCGGACGGCTTCACGGCCTCATATTATAAGATTCTTATACCGAGATTGCTGCGATATATGAATGGATTAGGGATAGACTATGATATGAGCGAAGAGGCCCTAAAAGCTACGATCACTCTTTTGAGGAAAGATGGGAAGGATGGATCGGTGTGCTCGAACTACAGACCCATCTCCCTATTAAATTTCGACACAAAACTATACGCAAAGATACTGGCGGATCGAATAAAGGGGCACTTGGGCACACTGATCCATCCGGACCAGGTCGGGTTTGTCCCGGGCAGAGAGGGGAGGGACAATGGGATCCGGACATTGCTAGCCATACAGAGGATGGGAGATTCGAGAACCCCCAGTCTACTTCTCTCGATAGACGCTGAAAAAGCATTCAACAGGGTAGACTGGGGGTTCATGTTCAACACTTTACAGAGGATGGGCTTTGGACCCAGAATTATTCAAAAAATTAAAACTCTATACAATCATCCAAAAACAAACATTAAGGTCAATGGAACGACCTCCGCTGAGTTTGAACTGTTTAATGGGACCAGGCAGGGCTGTCCACTCTCCCCTCTCCTTTTTATTCTATCTTTGGAACCGCTATTAGCTACAATTCGCGGAAACCCAGAGGTGGAAGGCTGTAAAGTCGGCAGCGAAGAGCACAAACTTGCGGCCTTCGCGGACGACGTCCTCTTTTACATAAGCTCACCCCAGAAGTCAGTCCCCATATTGCTTAAAATCTTAAAGGAATATGGGGAACTAACAAACTTCAGAATTAATGCCTCAAAAACATTTATCCTTAATATTAACCTAAATAAAATAGAGAAACAGGACCTACAGAAAACAGTTAGTTTTGTCTGGAAAAAAAGGATAAAATATTTAGGTATAGAACTGGCCAACAACCCGAGGAAATTATACAAAATAAATTATATCCCACTCCTAGAAGACATAAAAAAAAAATGCCAAGAGCTGAAGGGAAAAATTCTATCCTGGATAGGCAGGATTAATTCGGTAAAAATGATGATCTTACCAGTCATCACATATAAATTCCAGATGCTCCCCCTCCCTCTCCCAAAACAGTACCTCGGTAAATTAAGAGCTATTATAATGAATTTCATATGGAATTACAAAAAACATAGAATCTCCCTCCAAGTTCTTAAACAAGACAAAAGTCAGGGCGGTCTGGCAGTCCCAGACATAGAAAGTTACTACCATGCTATAGCACTATTAAGAATCGCAGAATGGGGTAAAATAGGTAACACTAAAAGATGGGTTAGATTGGAGGAAGCACTGAGTGAAGCCAGGTTGGGGAAGATTGTGTGGAACCCCCCGAAAAGCCGGACACTGGGAGAAAAAACACATATAATCACCATCACGACTTTGAAAATCTGGGACAAAATATATAAAATATTCAACAAAAATTATAATTCGCCACTTATAGCACTTAAAGAAAATCCTTTTTTCCCGCCAGGGTTAAAGGAAATAGGAGGTGATTGGATTAGAAAGGACTGCACGAGATTAGGGGAAGTTATTAGCAAGGGGAAAGTTATGACACTGCACGAGTTACAGAATAATGAGGCTTTTTCCATAGATGGATGGCGGCATCGCCAGCTAACCCACTTCGTGGGCTCTCTTCCTAGCCCACTAAGGGAGGCTAAGGATCTAACAAAATTAGAGAAAATCTTTACGGCAGAATGCTCAAAAAAAAGAATATCCAGAATATATAAACTCTTATTAGAAAGAGATAGACTGGAGATGCCGCCATACCTTACCAAATGGGAAAGCGAACTAGGAACACAATTAGAAATAGGCACAAGTAAGAAAATTTTAAAATTAGCACATGGGTCAGCTGTAGATGCGAGAACTGCAGAAACAAACTTTAAGTGTATGGCTAGGTGGTACAGAACCCCAGACAGGGTCAGCAATTTTCAGGCGGATACATCTGCGAACTGTTGGAGGGGGTGTGATCAAAGGGGCACAATGGGTCATTTATGGTGGGGGTGTCCTAAAATCAAAAAATTTTGGGAGACTATCCTAAAATACATAAAAGAAATAACAACGATCGAGGTAAAAAACGACCCTTGGGTGGCACTTATGCATGCCACATCCAAGGAAATTAAACAATATAAAGGCTCATTGATTCCCCATCTGCTTAACGCGGCTAAAAAGGTAATTCCAAGGAGGTGGAAGGACAAGGAAAGCCCACCCTTATGGGAATGGGTTGACGCAGTGGAGTCCACCTACATGATGGAATGTGTGTTGTACACCGGGGAGGAGGACAGAGAGGCCACGAGGGCTAGATGGGAGAGTTGGAGAAAATTCAAGAGGTCTTGGAGCTACAGGGAGGCTTTGCGAGTGCAGCCGTGACAACCGGTGATCCCAGGGGGGCGAAGCCGAAAAGAGATCTAGCCACGGAAAGGCAGACCCTAAGGGTAGGAGAAGACACTGAGGAGAAAGGGCCACTTTACAACAGCAAAACAGCGGACGGGGACGGGGAGGGAGGGGGCGCGGGGGGGGGCGGGGGGGGGGGGGGGGGGGGGGGGAAACAAAAATAAAAACCCCCAGGGGGGTTAACTGGAAGAATGATGGAACGGGATTTAGGATAAAGGAAGCGGAGGGGGAGCGGAGGCTGGGAGGGATTTCGGATGTATATATGTATTCTTTGGGCTTTGTAAACTTCAGGGATGCCCGACTCAGGACCCCTATTCCCCTCCAACCCCAGGGGGAAAAAAAAAAAAAAAAAAAAAAAAGGGGGAGAATGAAACAAGCCACTAATGATGCTAAGACAATTAGAGGGATGGAGATGCGGGCATAGCTGACACTCACCCACGAATATTCTTTCTGAAGTGGTTAAAAAAAAATAAAAAAAAAAAAAAATTGATGAAATTCATTTGGAAAGATAAGAGACCCAGACTCAGCAGACACTTGATGTATAGAACCAGGGCTGGGGGGGGTTTGAGCTGCCCCGACTTATGGAAGTACTTCCTGGCGGCAAGATTGGTCCAGCATGCCCATTGGCATTTCCCATCCCCTTGTACTCCCTGGATACGCTTTGAGCATGACTCGATTAAACCATACTATCTCCCAGGGATTCTATGGTCTGCCCAATCAAACCAAAGAGATATCGCAGCTCTTAATGAGGTGGTGGGGCAGTCTCTCTACCTCTGGACCCTGTATAGGGATAAGTTTGGTCTGTCCTCTAAACCAGCTCCTTTATCTTCCTTCCTGGGGGACCCTGGCTTTCCGGGGGCCTTTGGGACGGAATCTAATTTTGCACACTGGTCCTCTCGGGGCTTGGTAACCCTACGCTCACTATGTCAGGGGAGGAACTTCCGTTCCTTTGAGGACTTGAACCAGAATTGGGGTATCCCCCATTCAGAGTTTTACAAATACTTACAGATTCGCCACTACTTCCAGAACTCAATAGCGCAGTGGAGAGCAGCCCCTAAAACTGCATTTGAGGCGCTTTGTCCTGGGGGGTCCAGGGGTGGAGGGGTGATCTCGGCAATCTACTGTCACCTTAACGACTTCAATTCAGAGCCTAAATCACAGGCCATGGTAGCATGGGAGACTGACCTAGCACTGAATATCACATCGGATGAATGGAGTGACATGATAGGTAATATGCATAAATGTACGCGCTCAATTGCTGTAAAGGAGACTGTGGTTAAATTACATACTAGATGGTACTACACCCCGTGCAAACTAAATAGGATGTTCCCTCTGGTCTCAGACAGGTGCTTCAGGGGCTGTGGAGAAGAGGGTTCTCTCCTCCACACCTTCTGGAGCTGTAAACACTTGGACCCCCTTTGGAGGAAAGTTTCGGAAAAGATACAGCAGATCACTGCCAATGATGTTGCCCTCTCAGCTCGTATATGCATTCTTTTTGACGACATCCCGGGAACCCTGCCCGCAGAGCAGAAATTAATACACACACTATTCAGCGCAGCGCACTGGGCCATAGCCAGGAACTGGCGGAAGGCGGTAGTACCCTGGCCACAAGTCATTTACCGCATGGATTCTATAAAACTGATGGAACGCATTCATCACACACTTATGGACTCCATGCCGGCCTTTGAGAAGAAATGGGACCCCTGGCCTACTCCGGGGCAGGCAGATCGCCTTGCCCCAGGATAGGCACATGAACTATCAGATTTCAATAGCTTTGCCTACTCAATAGATGAAGTTGTCTAGATAAGGGCTTTATTCGTACATATACAGCAATATTGCAAGTATGCAGTGCACGTCAACACTTAATTTATTTTATTTTGTTCTTTGTTATCCTATAGTTTCTGTTTTTGGTTGTTGGCACAATTTTGTTTGCCTTATTCATGTTCAACAGTACTATCCAACAGGAATATTAGATTCTGTGTAATGATGGCATTGTAAGTGTTCATGTTAAGTGGACTTTCACATGTGTCACTGATGCTTCATGGACTGTGCTTGCTTTGAAAGAGCTTTACTTGTAACCAAGATAGGATCACGGTCGTTATTCTCTTTGACACACTGTTTGTACATCATTATGACTTCAAAATTACGTATTATACTGTATATTCTTGTACATTTACTCAATAAAAAGTTTGTAAACAACAAATGGTTCGCTATTCGGCGAACAGGCGAACACCCGATGTTCGATTCGAACTTACGTTCGACTCGAACATCGGGTTTATCCCTAGTTTCTACTACTTTTCTGGTGGTGTACACAGTATCTAATACAGTGTGTACAGTTTATACTACACTTCTGGTGGTGTACACAGTATAAAATACAGTGCAGGCGTAGTACAGTTGCTCTTACAGTGCAGGTGGTGTACACAGTATCTAATACAGTGTGTAGAGCTTCTACTACACTTCTGGTGTTGTACACAGTATCTAATACAGTGCAGTGTGATGTTGCAAAACAAAATATACATCATTTCCGGAAGGCCACCAAGGAGAGGCAGACGCTCGCAGGCCACTAAAAGCAAGCAGTGTCTACAGTCAACAGTGCTGGTCGTGGACCTTTTTTTTCTGCTGATGGCCGTGTTATTGAGCCAGAACATGCAGAAAAGTTGGTAGAGTGGATAACAAAGCCTTCCTCATCCTCCTCATCCTCTGTCACCCAGGTTCAGAGTAGTTTGCCTTCCAATGCAGCTGCCAAAGCGGCCTATTCCACTGGCTCCTTATCCACAGTCACTCCTTCTGTAGCCCCACCGTCATGCACGGAGGAGTCCCAAGAACTATTCGACCACAGTGTCGGGTACATGCTGCTGGATGTGCAGTGATTTGAAGGCTTCGATGTTGGTTCCCAGGTTGAGGAAGGGAGAAACTTGAGCCCAGAGAGAGGGGATTCCCAAAAAGGACAAGAAACTGGCAGTCATGTTCCCCCAGCTGCAGCAAGTTTGCTCCAGTGATGAGGAGGGAGAGGATGATGATGTCAGTGACTCTATTTGGGTGCCTGAGAGAAGAGAGGAGGAGTAGGAGGCACAACTCCAATGAGGCAGGATGTCCTCTAAGGGGCAACTTAGGGGCAGCCACCCTTTTGCATCACACCGCAGAGCTCCACAGGTGCAGGGCGCTGCTAACTTCCCGCTGACTTTTAAAAGTTCCTTGGTGTGGGCCTTTTTTGACATGTGTGCAGCGGATCACACCATTGCTGTTTGCAACTTATGTCCGAAGCGGATCAAGCATGGCCAAAAAAGCAGCCGCTTGGGCAGCATATGCTTGACCAGACATATGACGACCTGCCATGCAGTCTTTAGGCAACAGCACTTGAAAGACCCACATCAAAGAAAAAGGTGGACTTCTTCTTGCTCTTCATCTGGGATCTCCAACCCCACTATACATACAGTCCTCTCAAAACCTGCACTGAGAGGATTGAAGTTATAACAATAGGTGTCCCAAGTACTTGCAGGCAATCTGCTAGCAGTACACCACCATCTGATTTTAGCAGGCAAATTTCCCTACCCCAGTTGCTGAACCGTAAAAATAAATTATGTCCCAGCCATCCACATGCTCAGTGTCTGAATGCTAGCTTGGCCAAACTGCTAGCACTGCAACTGCTGCCTTTTCAGCTGGTAGACTCTGCCCCCTTCGTGAATTTGTGGAATGTGCTGTACCTCAGTGGCAGGTTCCAAAATGCCATTTATTTTCATGGAAGACCATTCAGGCTCTCTCTCTGCATGTGGAAGGCAATGTTTTGGCCTCGTTGGACAGGGCTGTCAGCAGTAAAGTGCATATTACCACTGACATATGGTCCATCAGGCATGGTCAGGGATGTTACCTTTCCTTCATGGTGCACTGGGTAACTCTGCTGGCAGCTGGGAAGGATGCAGTACAGGGTTCAGTAATGTTGAAGCTTGTTCTGCCACCACGCCTCCAAAATTCTAGTGGTGATTCTGCCACAGCTTTCTCCTCCACCCCCTCCTATTCTTATTCCTCTAAGGCCTCTTCTGCAGATTTGTCCTCTGAACTAGGGATGAGCCCGATGTTGGAGTCAAACGTAAGTTCACAGGGTGTACAGCTTGTATAACAGTGTCAATTTGTTGTCCCCTCAAAATAACTCAACACACAGCCATTGATGTCTAAATTTCTGGAAAAAAAAGTGAGTACATCCCTAAGTAAAAATGTTCAAATTGGGCCCAATTAGCCTTTTTCCCCATTTGTGTTACAAGGTCTCAGGTGTGAATGGGGGGGCAGGTTTGTTAAATTTGGTGTTATCGCTCTGATTCTCTCATACTGGTCACTGGAAGTTCAATGTGGCACCTCAGGGCAAAGGACTTTCTGAGGATCTGAAAAAAAGAATTGCTGCTCTACATAAAGATGGTCTAGGCTATAAGAAGATTGCCAAGACCCTGAAACTGAGCTGCAGCATTGTGGTCAAGACCACACAGCAGTTTAATGGGACAGGTTCCACTCAGAACAGCCCCTGCCATGGTCAACAGTCTTCACAAGGGAATCGGGGGGCTTCAGTAACCAAAACTGCAGTGTTTATTCTCATGACACATTACAGGAAACACCTCCATGGTTAACAGAGGACAGAATTAACAGAGGACAGAATTAAAATTAGACTTGGGAAACTTAACATAAATAAATCACTGGGACCAGATGGCTTGCACCCGAAGTAACTTGGACAAGTAATTGCCAGACTATTGTTCCTAATTTTTACTGACAATCAGCTGATTGGAGAAAAGCCAATGTAGCACCAATATTCAAAAAGGGCCCAAAATACATTCCTGGGAATTACAGACCAGTTAGTCTAACATCAATAGTATGTAAACTCTTGGAGGGGATGATAAGGGACTATATACAAGATTTTAGTAATGAGAACGGTATCATTAGCAGTAATCAGCATGGATTCATGAAGAATCATTCTTGTCAAACCAATCTACTAACCTTCTATGAGGAGGTGAGTTGCCAGCTAGATAAAGGAAGGCTGTAGATGTGGTGTATCTGAATTTTGCAAAAGCATTTGACACAGTTCCCCATAAACGTTTCAAAGGTTGCGAGCACTGAACTTATTTTCTCTGGAGAAGAGACGCTTGAGAGGGGATATGATTTCAATATACAAATAACATACTGATGACTCCAAAATCGGGATAAAACTTTTTTCGCAAAAGGGAGTTTAACATTTGTGGCCACTCATTAAAATTATGTAGCACTGACCACCGAAAGAGCTGCTGGTTTGAATTGGGCCTGCACTGATAAACCCCACTAACCTGACTCAGTCCCCTTGACACAGCTGTGGTGCAATACAATACAGTACAATATAATATAATACAATATACCTGTATTGTAATCTCAGGATCCACTGGCTCCACCTGCTGGGGGAAAACAACACTCTACACAACTGGGTACTTAACCAAAATATATTTTACTGTAAATATATTTTCAAACAGGTGATTACAGTAATTGTGCTGTCATCCCAACATAGAATGACAGCACAATGAATATTAGTATGACAATTTCACACAGAATAAATACATGGGAGCTCCCCCTACTTTTATAGCTATGCGTGAGATCTCACTTGAAGTAGTAGCTAGAATATTTCCTTATGATTTGTAATCCAAGGGTTTAAAGTAAATCAGTTTGAGTTTAAGATGCTCCTGGTATAACTTCAGTAACTATATTACAAGGCTTGAGATGCAAAGCAGATAGGCCTCATGCCTGCCTAGTGTCAGTTGTTATACTCCTCCTCCATAGGACTATGAATCCCAGCGAGGCCTGTATAGAAGTTTGACTAGGTGCAATGTTATTAAACTGTGGGCCGCAACCAGCTCACCAACTGGATCGGAGCTCTGTATGGTAGCTTTTGTCCGGTGATTGCAGCTTGCTTCTCTGTCAGCTGGCTCCATCACTCCGTTCCGCTGCGCTGGGTGAACCCGGTCCTCCGATGCTCAAACGAGTGTCTCTGGATCTCTCCAATCCGGTCACTGTGTCTCTGGCACCATCAGGTCACTCACACAAACGAGCAGGGTTGCGTTCTGCAGTGGCTATAGGCTGCTTCCTCCGGGAGGCCTCCTCACAGCACCTCACAGGCAGGCCATGCGATCCCAAGAGACCTAAAATGGCCGCTCGGGCTCCTTTTATGTCCTACCTATCATGTACTGTTAGAGAGGGTGTACCTGGGTAGGTCACCAAGCATCCTGGGTAAAAAAGGTCAACCTTCCAATGTAAATAACAGTCACTTCCTGTATCCAGTCTTTGTGCTTTAAAAGCAATAATCATTTAAGTTTACCATCAGTATTTGACCGCTAGATGGCGCCAAATACTAAGCCATAGAAATGCCCATAGACTTTTGATTATAACATGCAAACACACATTAATAAGCAAGAATGTCAGCGCTACACACTCCCCCTACTTTGTCTCTTTGGTCCCCAAAGAGGTTCAAAATGTTAACTTTATCCTGTATTTTTGCCTCTATACGGTTATACAATACAGACAGGGTAGCTTCCCACCAATTCTCATGTGATGGGGAGCTGTCCTGTACACTCACAGCTGACACTACAGTGCCTGGTACAGATGTGTCAAGGGGTGAGTTGGGGTTGTCCCTCACTGAATAAGAAAGTACAGGGACCAGGCACTTCAGGGTTTCTTTTGCTGATGAATTGAGATGCTTCAGAGCATTCGCCCAATGTATCATAAGTCAGTCTCTGTGGTGGGCGAATGTCTCTCTTTGTTCTTTGCCTTCTCGGGGTATCCACAATTCTTAGGCAAGTATCCTCATCTCTCACTTCAGGCGCCAATGATGGAGAGTAAACAGGAGTATTTTGCTCTTCTGTGTGATGAGTTGTCGGCACAAATTCTGGGGTCTCTGCCCTAAGAGTACCATTACCATCTTCTCCTGTCTTTGGGGAGGCATCAACGTCTGTCTCTGATGCCTCAGGAGGCCACAGCCAACTCATCTCCATTTCTTCATCCTCATCTGCAGAGGGTGCAGGCTGAGACCTGGTTGCTGGCCTGCGCACAACAGTGGATGTGGAGGGGAGTTCATCTTCTTGACTTATCCTGACTGCTTCTGTAAGAGGTGATTCCGATGCCAGGTTTTTACTGGCCCAGTGTTTCCTTCTGGCTTGATTTCATACACTGGGAGCCCTGGGAGCTTCCTACACACAACATATGGCTGTGATCTCCAGTGATCAGCCAACTTATGTTTGCCTGGGATGCCCAGATTCCTCAGTAAGACTCGGTCACCTGGTTGAAGATCCTGAACTCTGAAGCCCCATACACACGCTCGGACAATCCGCGGACCAGGTCGGTCGGATTTTGTCCGTCGTACTTTGTCCGATGTTGGTGTTGCGTACACACGGTCGGACTACGTTGTCGGAATATCCGGTCCGGAAGAACGTCGTGACGTAAGTCGTCGTCCACGAGATTACAAAAGGGAAGTTCAGCACCACGTCAGGCACCCGTTGGGCTCCTTCTGCTGATCCCGTGTTTATCGAGAGTTAGTGGAAGTTTGGTGACTTAAGATTCGCGCTTCTCAGTTTTCTGACTCAGATCGTTACTGCTCTTCAGTTTGTGCTTGTCGTGCGTATCTGTTTATTAGTGCGTGTAGTCAGTTCGCATTTGTTGGTCATTGCGGCCTATATCTTGATATAGGACGCTTTGATTTTCACTGCTTATTGTCTGCTCGTTGCTGGTATTCAGTTCGTTCTTTCAGGCCTTGCTGTTTATCGGTGCTTTCTGTTTGTCCGTTCTGACCAGCCGACCTTTTGTGACCTTGTGAGCGATGTTTCCCGTGCGTACTCGTCGCCGAGTTCGTGCTGTACGCGGAATTGGTGTCGGGCTTTTAGCTTTGACCCAAGACCCGTCCATGAACAGAGTGACGAGGAGTATGTGGACCAAGAATTGGTTGCTTCAGCGTGACCAGTTCTCGCACATGCCTTTGCTTCGTGAGATCCGGGAGAATAATCCTGATGATTTCAGGAACTTTCTCAGGATGACGGACCCCGATTTTCACCGTCTTTTGGCTTTGCTGACCCCCTTTATCAGCCGGCAGGATACCTGCATGAGACAAGCCATTACTCCGGAGCAGAGGCTTGTTGCCACGTTGAGGTACTTGGCGACAGGGAGAAGTCTTCAGGATTTGAAGTTCTCTTCAGGTATCTCTCCCCAGGCCCTGGGACTCATTATTCCAGAGACCTGTTCTGCCATCATTCAGGTCCTGCAGGAGGACTATATTAAGGTAACATTTCTACTTGACTATTCCCTTCTATGTATGCTCTGTTTGCTAATGTCTTGTATTTTTGACCTCCTTCCCTAATTACCATGATTGCAATATGTTCTAATATGCTGTGCCCCTTTTCTCCTTCATGCATTTTTCCCTTCACTTACCTCACCAGCATGCTCTTCTGCCCCAATAGACACCTATGGCCTAGTCACTTAATCAATGTCTTTTGTCTGCTGCATAGTATTGTTTGCCCCAAAACACCCCCTAAAATATGCACAAATGTTTGCTGTGTGGTTTACTTCATGTAGAGCCCCTTTAGAAAAATTTTTTTTTTTTGGTGGGGGGGGGGGGGGTGGCAAACTCATTAGGAACCCCCTCCCCCAACTGCTCTGTCAGATGGTACCAATCCTTTATCTGCTGGCTTTCCCAAGGTCCATACACACTATATACCTACCTCTTTATAGTGGGCATCTTTAGGGATGAATTCAGCAAAGCATGTAGTGCAAGGGGCTGCCTCCATACATTCCATTTCCTATTTTTTTTTGTCTTCTTTCCCTCCTATTAGCTTTCTTGGTAATTTCAGAATGTCACAATGTGCCTGCCTTTTTTTGGGGGGGGGGGGGGGGGGGTTGAAATGTTATTTTATCTTTCCTGGGGGCTGCCAATAGTGTTAAGTACAGAGGGTCTGGCCAAACTAGCACACATTATTGAGCCATTTGCCAATCAATGAAGTGCAGAGGGTTACCTGTCCCCCCCCCCCCCAAAACCCTAGTTATTGCCAATGGCCCATCAGAAGTGGGGGGATTGATGGGGGGTGAGTCATCTGTGAAGGGGAGCCTCTACTTTTCTGTGCAAATACTTTCCAGCCTCAAATTTTATACAATGCTCTTGTTCCAAGATGTTGATTGTCTAATCTGCTTGCAATGTTTAAGTGCAAAGTGACTAATTTTTTTTGCTTGTTTCACTCCACAGTTCCCTTCCACGCCACAGGAATGGCAGACTGTGGCCTCCCACTTTGCCAGCCGTTGGGACTTTCCTAACTGCGGAGGGGCAATTGATGGGAAACACGTCCGCATCGTCCCACCGCCCAACTCGGGGTCCTACTATTATAATTATAAAGGGTTTAATAGTGTAGTGATGTTGGCGGTGGTGTCGGCAACATACGAGTTTATGTATGTGGACGTGGGGATGAACGGCCGGATCTCGGATGGTGGTGCCATTACGCACACGGAGTTCTACTGGCGTCTCCAAAGTGGCAGTCTGTGCTTGCCACCTCCAGAGGAGAATGCCGAAGGACTCCCCTTCGTCTTTGTCGCAGATGAAGCGTTTGCGTTGACTCCCCATGTGATGAGGCCGTTCCCGATGAGGACCCTCACCCCGGACCAGAGGGTCTTCAACTACAGGCTGTCCAGAGCCAGAAGAGTGGTGGAGAACACTTTTGGCATCCTGGCCAGCCGCTTCCGCCTGTTCCTGACGGCATTTAACTTGGCGGAATACAAACTGAACCACATAGTTCTTGCCTGTTGCATATTGCACAACTTCCTCAAAAGACATAACAGGAACTATGTGGTGCCCGTTGGCCCAGATGTGGAGGGCCCTCCAAATGCGGACCTCACAGCCCTTCAAGTGGCACGTCCAGGCTTGCCCCCTCTAAATGCCCGCGTGGTCCGCGAGCAATATATGGCGTACTTTGTGGGTAGGGGGGCCATTGCTCTGCCTGACGATGTGTGAGAGGCATTTTTTAATAAATCTGATATTTTAACCAACCTCTGATTTCTTGTCATTTCAGTCTTCTTTTTAGCTTATTTAACTTTGACATTTTTTCCCTTTGCCTTCGACAGTGGGAATGCACTTTCTGGGCTAAAGGAGGTAACAGTCTCTTCTTCCCAAAAAGATTATTCTCATGTTGTGTGTTTGCTACCTAATCTTTGGTCTAGAGAAGGTTTGTCCTGCATAACTGACAGACAAAATACTCCTTTTCATCACCAGGTCTGACATGTGTGTGTATTCTCAAAAATGCTGTGCTCCGTGTTTTCGTACAAAGCACTGTGGGTGTCATTTACATAAGTCAAATCCGCTATGCTCTACAAGTGCATTGAAAAAGTTCCCTGGGAAAGGAAATTGCAGTGCAAAGTGGATTTGCCTTTAGTAAATAACACCCATTGCCCCCCATATCCTTTACATTTTACATACATAATGCATTGTGTTTTTTAAATAAGGAAGCCACACATTTAGAAAAAAAAAAAAAGTTTACTTGGAAAACATTCACAAGTGCGTTTACAATCTTCACGCCAAAACTGACAACATCTTGGTTATTTACAACATTGTTTACAAACATTCCGCAATTGGTAAAACCAGGCATGGAGCTAACCAGAACCTATGAACTAGGAAAGTTCAACTTTGTAAAGTGAAGACAAGATCAGACATGACTATATGTTCAAAGTGTGTTTGATCTTGCCTTCATCACATGGGGGGGTCACCCCCGAAAAGTGGAAATTTCGAACATGCACACAATTTGGGACTGAAAATGGTCATTAGATGGTAAAACACATGCCTAGAAGCTTCAAAAGTGCCATTTTCCATCATGGGGATGAATGGACGTTTTTTGGGGGTGCAACCCCTTCACCACAACCACTTTCGTAGTTCGTAAAGTGTTTGCACCCCCAAAAAAACGTTGGCATTCATCCACCATGATGGGAGCTAGTACATGTGGACACAATGTGTGCATGTTCCAAATTTCACACAGTTTTTAAGTTGCAAATGTGTTCAGAAGCTGGCACAAATGTGTGTTAATTACTTGGTGCGTTTTCATATTTTTCCTAAAACATCAATGATGTTCTTCAATTTTTGTTGAACATCATTGATGTTTTGCTTTATGTAATCTAGATCTCTATTGCAGACCATTATCTCTCCGATGAGTACGTGGGCACTCTCTGTGGTAAAGTGCGATTTTTCTTCCACAACATCCACGTCACCTAAAAAACCACAAACAAACAAAAATGGGGTGTTGGAAATGAGGCAGCCATACATGGATTAGCTTACCAGTAGCTGTGTTCTCCCACACTCACCTGTTGTGGTGACAATTTCTCCAAGTTCGATGATCTCTCCTTCCTCCTCCTCCTCCTCTGCTTCTGCTCTTTCCCCTTTTTTGGGAGGTGTTGGTTTGGGGGTTTCCTCAGACGGCCCAAGTTTTCGCTCCCCTATGAGAATGTACAAAAGGAAGATTTAGCAACACAATCTATTGAGGGCAGAAATAGGAAATGACAAACATTGGTTGAAAGTGACGGACACTATTTTAGTTTGGCCAGTTACAAATGCCAACTACATGAATGTAGTCACTTTGTAAAGGTGCTAAACTGACTAGCTTTTTGGTAGAAGTTTGTGTGATGGAGACACCCCTCTAGTATCCACTGGAGCACATGTGTGGAAAAGCCTAATAAAAAGGGGGTTTGGGTGTCCCAGCACTAGTGCTCTAGAGTCCAGATGGGTAAACAGCTACTGGGTGACCTCTCCTTTACATTGAATAAATTGGCTTTACATTCTTGATGACATTTCTAGTGAGAACAAACTTCCTTTCCCCCAAAAAAACACCAAACATCGTATTATAAGTGGCCGAACGATCGAGGTTGCGTACGATCGAATGGACACACACACACACGACCATGACAGTGGCAGAAAGATCGAGGCTGAGTACGATCGAATGCACAGACGAACCTGAAAGTGGCCATTTTGGAATGTACAACTTTGTAAAAATCAAACCACAATGGAGCAGTATGCAAGCAAGAAATCAAACACAAAACACAACTACTTACTTTTTTGAAGAATTCGCTTGATCTTTCTGTACTGATCGGCCTCCCTCAGTTTCAGGTCTGACCAGCGTTTCCTCAGTTGCTCCTTGGATCGTTGTACCCCAAACTGATTGTACAGCCTCCTCACAACTTTAGACATGATCTTGGCCTTGCGGACATTGGGGTTGAGGTAAGGCCCATATTTCCCATCATAGTCGCTCCTCTTTAATATGTCCACCATCTCCAACATTTCTCCAAATGACATATTGGAGGCCTTGAATTTCAGGCTCCGGGATCGGGACGTTTCTGCCTCCGGACTTTCCTCGTCCTCCTCCTCGTTGGTGGGATATTTGGGGCGCACCTGCTGTGTCCACGCCATGTGCTCTCCCCACTGCGCCGTAAAGAGAAGGGGTGGGGAATAGACGAGAAAGATCGTCAGGGGCGGGCGGAGTTTGACTCATGCGCACTGTATATAAAACGTCACACGCCTGTGTCGTAGCCACGATCTGGGAGACGAGGGGAGAGAAAACTCACACGAGACGATCGCTACAAACGAAGGTACAATTTGACGTTGGTACATAACTAGCCTAGACTGATTTGAACTTGAGGCTTCTTTATGGAGAAGATTAGGAGAGTTTAGCCTGACATAATTGAGAGGGTTTTGTGTGTGGTGTTGTGTCTTGCAGAGATTATGCAGGGATTCAACGACATGAGTTTTCTCCCCTCTTCATTGCCAAATTCAGGGAATTTCCCGTTTTATGGCAGGGTAAACACCCACATTACACCAACAAACCAAAGAGGCACGCAGCCCTGGAGGAACTTGTGGAATTTGTCAAGCCAAGGTTCCCCACGGCAACTGTTGATGATCTAAGAAAGAAAATTGGCAGCCTGAGGAGTGCGTATATCAGGGAGCGGAAGAAGGTCGTGAAGTCTGAGGAAACTGCAACTTCAGCAGATGAGGTCTATGTGCCCAAGCTCTGGTACTATCAGAGTCTCCATTTTCTGAAAGACCAGACTGATGTCACGGAGCCAACCTCGACTCCTCCTTCCACGCTTCCTTGCGCGCAGCCCACCCCTGTTGAGGCTTCCGAGGAGCAACCTGGGCCTTCCAGTATGGAAGAGGTGGAGGAGCCCAGCTTGTTCCAGGTATAGTAGTTTTGTTACCATTTCTGGGAATAATGAATGATGTTCACTTAATTCAGGATCCCCAATTGCTTAGTTCCTAACGTGTTTGACATATCAACTGACAGTAGTGTTGGAGACATTTGGGGCCAGAATCTAAACTGCAGGGCTGAGAATTGTATGGTTTTCTATTTGTAAACATTTTGCAACAGTCACAAGATGAGAATTGTGTGTGTTTGATGAACAAATAACTGAAACTATGTCCCTTTTTCATATACAGGAAGACCTCAGCCAGGAGGTGGCTGTGGAAGGTGGCAGTCAGGAGGAGGCAGGGGTTAGTGGCAGCCACCAGCTGGGTAGTGGCAGCCAAGAGGGGGCTAGGCCGCGGAGCCTGACTGACACCCAAACCCCTCCCCTCCGCCTTCCGTACAAAAGGGCGAGAAGGGGGGGTTATGCGGCACAGTCAGCGCTCCGCATGATCAGAGAGGCTTCAGACTCCCTACATGCCACACCCGCCGACGAGGAGACCTTTGGCTCGGTGGTTGTCACAAAAATGATGGGTATGGAGGTGAGGCAACGCAACATGTGTGAGGGGCTCATCCTCCATGTCCTAAATAAGGTTAGGGCTGGGGAGATGACCCAGTCACACATGTTTGCCATAGCTACCATGCTCCGCCTCCTCCTCCTCCTCCTCCTCCTTCTGCCACCCCACCAGCACGACAGCCACAGCGTGCAAGGAAGCGTGGAAGGAAGACCTGAGAGTGACGACCTGCAATCAGTCTGGTCTGAGAGAAGATGGAGCCTCTTGTAGTACCAGAGCCTGGGGACCTAGATGGCATCTGCTGCAGTTCCGGATACTTTGGACTTCACGACCAGATTGCACTCCCCTTAATATACGTACTCCTCAGGCCCCCAATTTTCTACGCTTGAACAATGATGGTTGCCGTGGGGGGCCAAGACTTTGCAAATTCCCCAAGTTTCACCATGGCTGCGTTCCTCTTTGGTTTGTTGGTGTGACCTAAATAAAGGTTTTTTTGATTTGAAATAATCATTGACTATTGTGTTTTACTTTTCTACAATGACAGTTTTTCTTTGACTAGGCAGGTACATTTCACTAATCCTAAAGTAGAATTAACAAGGGGCACCAACAACAAACAACCTCCTAGTAAATGTAAGCAAGAAATACAAATGTTAATAATGTGTTTTTGGTAATTTGAGACACACAACCCCCCTCAAAAAAAAAAAAAAAAAAACATTCCAATATGTATTCCCCAAAAAAAAAAAAAAAAAAAAAATCATGGTAAAAAAATAACAAAGATTCTTTTCCGTTCACAGTCAAAATAAACATGTAGTGTATAAATGCTGCAAAGTAATAAAGAAGTAAGTTTGTGAGAAGTGCGGGTGAATAGGAGCAGCTAAAACATGTCATTCTTGTTGCATTGTAAAGAAAAAGAGAATGCGCTGCATTAAAGACATTTTAACATTGCAGCGTGACGAATGTGCTGTGTCGATTAGGAAAGGTAGTTTTACCTGACCGAGCGCTTCCGTCACAGAATTTCTTCTGAGCATGCGTAGCACTTTGTCCGTCGGACAAGCGTACACACGCTCAGATTTGGTGTGATCGGACCGTGTTGACGGCAAATCTTTCCAGCAGGAGATAAGACTTTGTCCGTCGGACAAACCGACGAACACTGTCCGATGGTGCATACACACGGTCTGATTTTTCAACAACCTTGTCCGATCGGACAAAATCCATGAAAAAGTCCGACCGTGTGTATGGGGCTTTAGTTTTAGATCAAAGATCCTCTTATTTCTATTTTCTCTGGAGTTCGAGGTGCCTTGAGCCTGCTCGTAAGCTATCTTCAAGTTCCTCCGCAGTCTGTCCACATACCCCTGATGGGAGGTCTTTGATGTGTGGTCCAAGGAGGTCCCAAAGGCTAAATCTACTGGTAGCCTGGCTTCACGGCTGAACATTAGTCTGTAAGGCGAATACCCAGTAGCGTAATTTTTGGTACTATTGTAGGCATGAACCAGTGCAGTGATGTGCCTACTCCAATGGGGCTTCTGCTCTGTAGCACAAGTGGTGTAAGTAATCTTTTTACCAAGTCGTGTTTGTCCCAATGATGAGAGAACTTTTGTCAGCCCCTGGGGGACGAGGGCACACAACGGCCAAGGTGTCAAATGTCTCAGCTTTTCCTGCTGTACTTGGGTCAAAAGTGAGTTTGACCGTCAGGTAACCATAATACGGGAAGTTCTGGGTACCTAACCCCCATATCTCTAGTTCCTCCAGCTTCTGTAATGGCAGGTGCTTGAGATGTTTGTCGTAGAAGTCCCTGAAGAGCAATGTCACTTGAGCTCCAGTGTCCAGCAGGGCTTTTGTATAAATCCCCTCTACTTGGATGGGGACAATTGAAGAGGGTCCCACTAGCTTGGAAGGAAACCCACTCTTAGTGGTACTTTTGGCCTGCTTGGTGGCTTGTACCTTGACACTTGGCTTTGGGAGCCTCTCCCTCTTCCGTCTTGGCTTGGCGGCAGTCCCAGGGGTCTGGTGCGTATGGGTTGGGGTGGAGTTAGCTATGGCAACTGGGTGCCCAGTTTTTTAATTTCAATAGTTTTTATTCAAGAGAAATAAGGTAAACAAAAACAGAAATAATAACAAAAACAGAAATAATAAGACTGCGCGCAGCGCAATTATGTATCGAACACTATGAAGCATATATATGAAATAATGAACCATTTTGTATATTACAAAGGTATTGAGAAAACAGAAAAAAGCACAAAACATGTGCGTAAATAGAATACACCGTATATCTAATTTTACATATATATCTGGCCGAGTGATTGTAGCCCAAGCGTATTTTAGAATGTAACAGAGACCTTAAGTCATGTCTCCGAGTTATAATGAGTTCTAGAGTGTGTCTGGAGAACCTTGATCGCCTATACATATTCAAATAAACATTTGTTGTGTGGTAAGTTGAAACTGGCTGGCCCGCATCGCCAGGCGCCCCAAAGGGATCACACTGCGCCCGACGATGTAGGCCGCCAATCTATTCTTTTTCAGATAATTCTTAACATAACTTAAAACTTAAAACTTAAAACTTAAGACCATTCCATCAGCTTTATTCCTGTATTCACTTGGACCTATCCCTCTTATACCATTCTATCCATGGATTCCATTTCTTTATGCTTGTCAAGTAATGCCCTCGAGATGCGTCAAACATCAGTTCGTAATTTATGTGTAGATCTGTTATTCGTGTTATTTCAGTGATTGATGGTGTCGCCACAGTTCTCCACTTACGTACTATCGCTAGTTTAGTGCTAGTTATGATATGGTATATTATGTGTCTGAACTGTTTTGGGTATTTTTCTATGTTTAGCAGCAGTATAGCCAATGCTGGGTCTGCTTTATTGTTTACATTAGTAATGTTGCTAATTAATTTAAAGACTCGGGTCCATATATCATATAATTTTGGGCAGTCCCATAGTATATGATAAAGTGTCCCTCTGTGTCCACATTGACGCCAGCAGAGTGGCGAGGCTTGTGTTTGAAACCCCGCGCCTCTACTGGGGGTTAGGTACCATCTCAGAAGGATTTTACTATTTATTTCCCATAAGTTAGCGCATTTGGTAGCTGCATATGTGATCGATATTGATCTTTGCCATTGTTCAAGGGAAAATGACGCTTTTAAATCTATTTCCCATGTTCTCATAGATGGGGATTTGCCAAATTCTGATTTAGCATTCAAAATGCTATAGAAAAGGGAAATACCCTTTGTGGGCGTATTGGGGTTAGTAAAGTACAAATACACTCTGACAGGGAGTAATATTTGGATTGTGTATGAGTGCGTTAGTAAATGATATATTTGGTTGTACGTGTATGTGTCTTTTGTTTCTATACCGTATTCTATTTGTAGAGTCCTGAAAGTTTTAACCGCAGGGCCCACCATAATGTCAGAGAGCTTTGTTATGCCCTTACTTATCCAATTTTTAATATTGAGATTGGGTATTAGAAGTTGTAGGCATGTGATATTTAGAGGGATGGGTTTGGTGATTTGATCTTGTGAAAAAGATCCTAAGAATGCCTTCCACGCTTTAATCGTGGCCAACATGGGCGGTGAAATAGGGCTAACCTTCAAGGGGTTGAGTGTGCTAGTTACTAAGAGGTCGCAGATGTTATAATTTTTACATTGGGCCTGTTCAAGTTCCAGCCACCTGGGTACTTGATTGTTTGGGAACCACTGTTTGGCCTGCGCCAGTATGGCCGCTGTATAATAGTCTTTTAGAAGAACGTGACCCACTCCCCCTACTCTCTTGGATGTTATTAGTTTTTTAAATGCGCAACGTGCTCTCTTGCCTTGCCAGAGGAATTTGTTTATTTTCGTTTGGGCCTTTGAGAAGAAGGAATCTGTAATTACGATAGGTAAAGTTCTGAATAGATATATGAACTGTGGCAGCACCATCATCTTAAATGCCGCAAGTCTACCCGACCATGACAGCTCTGTTTTGTTTATTGCGGTCAGTTTCGAATCTAAGTTGTCGAGAAAAGGCTGGTAGTTGGATTTGAACAACTGGCTAGTCTTTTCGGTTAAGGTTATGCCTAGGTATTTTATCCCCTCCTGGCTCCATGTATAAGGATATTGCTGTTGCAGTCTGATTCTTAGTGTGTCATCTATGCCTAGTCCTAGAATTTGAGATTTGCTTTCGTTTACTTTGTAGTATGAGATTTTGTTGAATAGTGCTAAAGCTTTGTGAGCCTCAGCCAGGGAAGTCTCCACGTTTGTTAGTATCATGATCACATCATCAGCAAACAAGCTGATGCTGTGTGATGTGTCCTGTAGTCTGAAACCGGTAATTTGTGGGTGTGACCTGATGTGTATGGCAAGGGGTTCCATTAAGAGGTTAAAAATTAGGGGGGATAGTGGACATCCTTGCCTGGTTCCATTTGTAATGGGAAACGGTGATGACATAACTCCGGAGGTATATACTCTAGCAGACGGTTTGGAGTAGAGGGCCATTATCGCTGTGGAAATGGGTCCTGCAAATCCAAAGGCTCCTAGGGTTTGACTCAGGTATCGCCAGTGAATGCGGTCAAAGGCCTTCTCCGCGTCCAGTGTTAGGAGCAGAGAAGGCCTCCCACGCGCCTCCGCCAGGTGCAATATGTTGATTAGCCTCCTGGTGGCGTCTGAGGTCTGCCTGTTTTTGGTGAAACCCGTTTGGTCTGGGTGGATTAGTAAGGGTAGAATGTTTACTAGTCGGGCTGCTATTAGCTTAGCGTATAATTTTAGATCGCTATTCAGAAGGGAGATGGGTCTAAAGTTTGAGGGTGAGTCTGGAGTCTTCCCCGGCTTAGGCAGAGTTATTATGACAGCTTCTAACATTTCTGGAGGAAAAGAGGCAGAGACAGCTGCTTTGTTGAAAATTTCATGTAAATATGGAGCAAGGACAGACTTAAATTCCCTATAATACTCTCCACTGAATCCATCCGGGCCTGGTGATTTATTCATGGGGAGTTGGTCAATGGCTCTAATTATCTCTAGTTCAGTAAAGGGGGCGTTCAGGGTGGTCAATTGCGTCTGGGTCAGTTTAGGAATATTTAAATGTGCTAAGAATTCGTCGATTTCGTTTAGTGTTGGTTGGTGTGTGCTGTGGTCGTCCTTTAAGTTATACAAAGATCTGTAATAGTCGCTAAACGCGTCTGCTATTTTTTTTGGGTGGCTTTCCTTCCGTTTGGTATTTGGATGTATTATGTAAGGTATTTTCATTTTGTAGCTAAGTCCCTTAATGTTCTGTGCTAGTAGCTTGCCTGCTTTGTTCCCATTTGAGTAATATGTCATTTTTAATCTTTTGCTATTCTTCTCGAAGTTTTCCAGTAAAAGTATTCTAAGGTCATGTCTCAGTTCAGTGAGTCTACGTGATGTGTCGTCAGATGTGCTGGATTTGTTAGCGGTCTCTAGCTTGGTAATTTCGGTCACTAGCTCTTCTAGTCTCAACTGTCTCCGCCTCTTCAACCTCGCTCCCATTTGAATATTGATACCCCGCATAAATGCTTTATGAGCATTCCATAGTACAAATGGATCCGCAACAGAACCTGCATTGTCAGAGAAGAATTCGTTAAGCTTATCTAGTAAAACCTTTCTACACTCCTTTTGTTGTAAAACAAAAGTATTGATTCTCCATAAGGGTCTCGCATCAGCCGACGACAAGTCCCCTATGGAGAGTACCACTGGGGCGTGATCAGACCAAGTTATAGGAAATATTGTGACTGAAGAAGTCCTCAGCAAAGATTGTTGATCAAGCAAAAATAAGTCTATTCTTGTATATGTTTGATGAGGCGGTGAAAAATATGTGTAGTCCCTTTCCTCGGCATGTAGGCATCTCCATGCATCAAATAGGTCATGCCTGGTAATGGACGGAAGTAAGGCTAAGTTAGCTCTTCTCGCTTTGGATGTGGAATCTATGTTCGGATCTGGAGTAAGGTTAAAGTCTCCACATATAACCAACAAACCCTGGCGTACTTTTTGTATTTTCTGCATGAGCTTGTTGAAAAAATGAACTTGGTGCTTGTTGGGAGCATATGCGTTCACTAGCGTGTAGATGGTAGAGTTCAGTTCACATATAAGGATCAGGTATCTTCCTTGTGTATCACAAATGGAGTCAAGCAGTTTAAACGCTACTGAGTCTCTAACTGCTATTAGGACTCCTTTTCGTTTGGAGACTGCGTTTGCTGTGAATACGTGGGGGAAGCTTCTGTGGGAGCATCTGGGGGGGTTGGAAGCCAGAAAGTGGGTCTCCTGAGCACAAACGATGTCGCATTTCCGGGTAGTAGCCTCTTTCCATAGGGAATTTCTTTTCATAGGGTGGTTAAGCCCTTTGGCATTAATGGATAAGATATTTAAGGCCATCTACTTGTGGTAGGGTCAATAGATATTTGGCCGGCTGTGTTCATGGAGGCGTCTCTGATGTGGTGATGAGGCTTCCTGTGTCCTGCAGATATACCACAGGGCACAGGGAGGGCAGCGTAAGGTGTGTGCATCAAGGTACTCACTATTAACGTTGGGCAGAGGTATAGCTGCCTCAGATACATCTCAGTGCAGTGATGTGGTATTGTAGCTGGAGTAGCTCTTCCGATGGAATGGTTCTGGTGAGTTGGCGACATAGGTACGGTGTCTTCAAGGTTCTGTGGTTGTGGGAGGTAAAAACAAAAGAAAAGAGAACAAAAAAAAAAAAACAAAGCAACATAACACTGATCCCGTGTTAACATTAGTGCACACTTAACCTGGTGTGTGCACATGAGTCAATTCCGTACAGCGTAACTTGCTGTATACAGTTGGGGGGGGAATAAGTTCAGCCCTAGGTTCCCTAAGGACAGAGATCAGGGGACTTAGGATTAAATTCTTGACCATCCTGTACTTTTATGCATGTGACTTAGCGTTCTTGGATGTTATTGGTTTCCAGTCGCGGTCAACTTGCCTTGGAGTACTTGTGTTAGGAACTTCTGGATCTATGTCCGGGATTATGTCCCAGCTCTTGAGTAGCTCGATGCCCTTGGCTAGTGAGGTGATCGTATATGTATGGTTATCTTTGGTCACTGATAGCTTCGTGGGATAACCCCATCTATATATGATCCTGTTGTTCCTCAAAGCTTTAGTGATTGTGTTCAGGGCCCTTCTCTTCTGAAGTGTGTGTTGGGACAAGTCGGCAAAGAATTGAAGGTTCTGTAGTTGTGGGGGTATTTGGTCCTTTTTTCGCATGGCCGCCATTAAGTTTTCCTTTACATGGAAAAAGTGTAATCTTAGTAGGACATCTCTGGATATATGGTCTGGTAAGTGCGCTGGTTTGGGTAGACGGTGAATTCTGTCTATAGTGACGTCCAAGTCGGACAAGTCAGGCAAGATTTGTTTGAAGATGTCTGCCGTGTATGTTTGTAGGTCATTCTGCTGGACAGATTCGGGGATCCCCCTTATTTTAATGTTGTTCCTTCTAGACCTATCTTCGATGTCAGCCAGCTTGTCCCTGATCCACTCCGTTTCCCCATCTTTTTCTTCGTTAGCATCTACCAGGTCATTAATGGTGTGAGCATATTCCCCCATTCTGTTCTCAATATGGTCTACCCTAGCTCCAATGGCATTAACTTCTTTGGTAAATTTATACATGCAGGAAGCAATATCGGACTGAATAGTGCTGCGGAGGGACATTAACATGTCCTTCAGGACCGTATCCAGAACAGGCTGGTTCTGAGTAGGGAAGGATTCAATGGGTTCAGGGAGCTCCCTCGTGTCATCTCCGGAATCGGAGGCCGGGCTGCCCTCGGTAGACAATCTATCTCCATCCATCCTTGGCTTGGATTTTGCTGGGCTGCAGGTGGATGGGGATGGAGGGTAGGAGCTATGGTGGTTTTCGTGGGGGATATTTTCAAAATTGGCGTTACCTTGCCTGGATGTCGATTCACGGTGTGCCGCTCCGCCTGTGTTGTAGGCCCGGGCGCCATCTTGGATCCCTCTCTCAGGTATCCTGGCGTAGAAGTCCGTGAGCCGCTGAGGCTTCCCTGCGTTTCGCCGTTTGCCTGGCATGTCGCCGGGGGTCCCTCGGGGTGTATCTTACTGGCTGCCAGCAGTCGTTAAGCTCGGATGTGTCCGCTGTTAGTCGCTACGGTCCCCTGACTCCGGAGCTCCGGGATTATGCGACCATCCGGAACTCGCGTCAGGCCACGCCCCCTTCACTACATATGAGTCCAGGACCCGCGGTGCTGCTATATTTTTTAGGCATAATACACAATTTGAGCTACAACAAGAATATAAGGACCCTGACAGCCGTTTTGTCATAGTAAAAGGTAATATGCAAGGGAAGTCTGTCACAATAGCATCAGTGTACGCCCCCAATGACGCTCAGGCTAGGTTCTTTAAGAATTTCTTCATGGCCCTAGACAAACTCCACTCCCCACATATGATAGTGGGGGGAGACTTTAACTTAGTGGCCCATCCATCTCTTGACAGGAGCAGGACTGGCCACGCCTCTAATGTCTTCCCCAAAACCCTACAGTACCTCATCAAGTCAAACCAGCTTATAGACACCTGGAGGGCCCATAATGTGGGGGCCAAGGAGTACACATTTTATTCCCACCCGCACGACAGTTACTCCAGGTTGGACTATATTTTCTCCACAACTATCTTAACAGCCAATTCCACAGCGGCAAGAATTCATTCCTGTCCATGGTCTGACCACCAGATAGTTACCTGTACATTTACCTGTAGGGGTCTCCCAAAAACCCAGGGAGCTTGGAGACTCAATGACTCTATGCTCACTGACCCGGCAGCGCTTGCACAGATCTCAGGGTATATCTCGGAATATTTTGCTCACAACGAGGTTGGGGAGATCTCCCCGGCGTCGTTGTGGGGTGCACATAAGGCAGTGCTGCGGGGTAGACTGATGCACATGGCTTCGGCCCGGAAAAAACACAGAATCCAGAATATAGAGACACTTACGAGTGAACTGGATGGGCTGTATCGCAGACATGGTCATTCTCAGGAACCCGAGATTTTAGCACAAATTGAACAGAAGAGGATGGCACTGGACGCTATCCTCTCTGAGCAAACCGAAAAAGCATTGAGATGGTCTAAGGCCAAATTTCTCTTGTACAGTAATTCCTCATCGACCATGTTTGCGAGAAAGCTGAAGCAATCCACACAACCTACTCACACATACAGACTACGAGACAGAAAGGGAGACCTCACAACTCACCCCAAAACTGTGCTACAAATATTTAAGACCTATTACCAGTCCCTTATGGAGGCTCCTAGCCCGCCCGCCCCCCTTAGGCCCTCAACATGGCTAGAATCAACCTGGTTACCGCAATTGACGGCGGATCAATTAGAGTCCTTAAATGCCCCCTGTACTGAGGAGGAAGTAAAGGCCGTTATGTCCTCTCTTAAAACTGCAAAGACCCCTGGCCCAGACGGCTTTTCAGCCATGTATTATAAAAAATTTGCGGACTTACTGGCTCCTAGACTGACCAAACTATATAACAAGGTCCTTTCTGGTGAACCCTTCCCGAATGACATACTGATGGCTAATATGTCCCTAATCCCTAAACCCGGGAAAGATCATACCCTCCCCCAAAACTTTAGGCCTATTTCGGTCATTAATAACGACCTGAAGATATTTAGCCGTATTTTAGCGGACAGACTAGCGACCAATATCACATCCCTAATCTCCCCAGACCAGACAGGATTCATCCCAACAAGACAGATAACAGACAACATTCGCCTGGCCACCGACATTATCCAAGACGCCAACCTTCACTCGAGAAAAGTCCTTATGCTTAGCCTTGACATTAATAAAGCCTTTGACAGTGTCCTATGGCCCTACTTAGACAAAATCCTTCATAGATTTGGAATCGTTGGTAGATTTGTTAACGGATTCCATGCCCTATATAACAACCCCCAGACGTGTATAAAACTCCCAGGTTGCTCCTCAGACTACTTTACCCTTGGACGAGGCACTAGACAGGGCTGTCCTTTATCCCCCTTATTGTTCGCTTTAGCGATTGAACCCCTGTCTAGATATATAGCCTCCAATCCCAATATAAAAGGGTATGAAAAATGCGCATCCTCATACAAATTAAGCCTTTATGCAGATGATGTTCTGCTCTTCTTGATCGACCCCCTAACCTCCCTCCCCAACCTTTTAGTGGCCTTAGAGGAGTTTCAACTGGAATCTGGCCTGGGGGTGAACCCATCCAAATGTGTAGCCATGCCTATTAATTTACCACACCGGCTGGTGACATCCTTGAAGAGTAGTTTTAATTTCTCCTGGTCCCCTCATTCCTTACAATACCTAGGAGTAAAATTGGCTCCCACCCTTAAGACGATTTATGCACAAAACTACCCACAGGTCTTTACTACAATTAAAAGTTTGTTAAATCAATGGGCCCCATACCATATCTCATTTTTAGGCCGTATTCAGGCAGTCAAGATGTCTATCCTCCCGAAACTGTTGTTTTATTTTAGGGCCCTCCCACTGTATGTGCCCCGAGCCACAATTGGGCACTTGCAGTCGGAATTGATGAAATTCATTTGGAAAGATAAGAGACCCAGACTCAGCAGACACTTGATGTATAGAACCAGGGCTGGGGGGGGTTTGAGCTGCCCCGACTTATGAAAGTACTTCCTGGCGGCAAGATTGGTCCAGCATGCCCAATGGCATTTCCCATCCCCTTGTACTCCCTGGATACGGTTTGAGCATGACTCGATTAAACCATACTATCTCCCAGGGATTCTATGGTCTGTCCAATCAAACCAAAGAGATATCGCAGCTCTTAATGAGGTGGTGGGGCAGTCTCTCTACCTCTGGACCCTGTATAGGGATAAGTTTGGTCTGTCCTCTAAACCAGCTCCTTTATCTTCCTTCCTGGGGGACCCTGGCTTTCCGGGGGCCTTTGGGACGGAATCTAATTTTGCACACTGGTCCTCTCGGGGCTTGGTAACCCTACGCTCACTATGTCAGGGGAGGAACTTCCGTTCCTTTGAGGACTTGAACCAGAATTGGGGTATCCCCCATTCAGAGTTTTACAAATACTTACAGATTCGCCACTACTTCCAGAACTCAATAGCGCAGTGGAGAGCAGCCCCTAAAACTGCATTTGAGGCGCTTTGTCCTGGGGGGTCCAGGGGTGGAGGGGTGATCTCGGCAATCTACTGTCACTTTAACGACTTCAATTCAGAGCCTAAATCACAGGCCATGGTAGCATGGGAGACTGACCTAGCACTGAATATCACATCGGATGAATGGAGTGACATGATAGGTAATATGCATAAATGTACGCGCTCAATTGCTGTAAAGGAGACTGTGGTTAAATTACATACTAGATGGTACTACACCCCGTGCAAACTAAATAGGATGTTCCCTCTGGTCTCAGACAGGTGCTTCAGGGGCTGTGGAGAAGAGGGTTCTCTCCTCCACACCTTCTGGAGCTGTAAACACTTGGACCCCCTTTGGAGGAAAGTTTCGGAAAAGATACAGCAGATCACTGCCAATGATGTTGCCCTCTCAGCTCGTATATGCATTCTTTTTGACGACATCCCGGGAACCCTGCCCGCAGAGCAGAAATTAATACACACACTATTCAGCACAGCGCACTGGGCCATAGCCAGGAACTGGCGGAAGGCGGTAGTACCCTGGCCACAAGTCATTTACCGCATGGATTCTATAAAACTGATGGAACGCATTCATCACACACTTATGGACTCCATGCCGGCCTTTGAGAAGAAATGGGACCCCTGGCCTACTCCGGGGCAGGCAGATCGCCTTGCCCCGGGATAGGCACATGAACTATCAGATTTCAATAGCTTTGCCTACTCAATAGATGAAGTTGTCTAGATAAGGGCTTTATTCGTACATATACAGCAATATTGCAAGTATGCAGTGCACGTCAACACTTAATTTATTTTATTTTGTTCTTTGTTATCCTATAGTTTCTGTTTTTGGTTGTTGGCACAATTTTGTTTGCCTTATTCATGTTCAACAGTACTATCCAACAGGAATATTAGATTCTGTGTAATGATGGCATTGTAAGTGTTCATGTTAAGTGGACTTTCACATGTGTCACTGATGCTTCATGGACTGTGCTTGCTTTGAAAGAGCTTTACTTGTAACCGAGATAGGATCACGGTCGTTATTCTCTTTGACACACTGTTTGTACATCATTATGACTTCAAAATTACGTATTATACTGTATATTCTTGTACATTTTCTCAATAAAAAGTTTGTAAACAACAAATGGTTCGCTATTCGGCGAACAGGCGAACACCCGATGTTCGATTCGAACTTACGTTCGACTCGAACATCGGGTTTATCCCTAGTTTCTACTACTTTTCTGGTGGTGTACACAGTATCTAATACAGTGTGTACAGTTTATACTACACTTCTGGTGGTGTACACAGTATAAAATACAGTGCAGGCGTAGTACAGTTGCTCTTACAGTGCAGGTGGTGTACACAGTATCTAATACAGTGTGTAGAGCTTCTACTACACTTATGGTGTTGTACACAGTATCTAATACAGTGCAGTGTGGTGTTGCAAAACAAAATATACATCATTTCCGGAAGGCCACCAAGGAGAGGCAGACGCTCGCAGGCCACTAAAAGAGAGCAAGCAGTGTCTACAGTCAACAGTGCTGGTCGTGGACCTTTTTTTTCTGCTGATGGCCGTGTTATTGAGCCAGAACATGCAGAAAAGTTGGTAGAGTGGATAACAAAGCCTTTCTCATCCTCCTCATCCTCTGTCACCCAGGTTCAGAGTAGTTTGCCTTCCAATGCAGCTGCCAAAGCGGCCTATTCCACCGGCTCCTTATCCACAGTCACTCCTTCTGTAGCCCCACCGTCATGCACGGAGGAGTCCCAAGAACTATTCGACCACAGTGTCGGGTACATGCTGCTGGATGTGCAGTGATTTGAAGGCTTCGATGTTGGTTCCCAGGTTGAGGAAGGGAGAAACTTGAGCCCAGAGAGAGGGGATTCCCAAAAAGGACAAGAAACTGGCAGTCATGTTCCCCCAGCTGCAGCAAGTTTGCTCCAGTGATGAGGAGGGAGAGGATGATGATGTCACTGACTCTATTTGGGTGCCTGAGAGAAGAGAGGAGGAGTAGGAGGCACAACTCCAATGAGGCAGGACGTCCTCTAAGGGGCAACTTAAGAGCAGCCACCCTTTTGCATCACACCGCAGAGCTCCACAGGTGCAGGGCGATGCTAACTTCCCGCTGACTTTTAAAAGTTCCTTGGTGTGGGCCTTTTTTGACATGTGTGCAGCAGATCACACCATTGCTGTTTGCAACTTATGTCCGAAGCGGATCATATGACGACCTGCCATGCAGTCTTTAGGCAACAGCACTTGAAAGACCCACATCAAAGAAAAAGGTGGACTTCTTCTTGCTCTTCATCTGGGATCTCCAACCCCACTATACATACAGTCCTCTCAAAACCTGCACTGAGAGGATTGAAGTTATAACAATAGGTGTCCCAAGTACTTGCAGGCAATCTGCTAGCAGTACACCACCATCTGATTTTAGCAGGCAAATTTCCCTACCCCAGTTGCTGAACCGTAAAAATAAATTATATCCCAGCCATCCACATGCTCAGTGTCTGAATGCTAGCTTGGCCAAACTGCTAGCACTGCAACTGCTGCCTTTTCAGCTGGTAGACTCTGCCCCCTTCGTGAATTTGTGGAATGTGCTGTACCTCAGTGGCAGGTTCCAAAATGCCATTTATTTTCATGGAAGACCATTCAGGCTCTCTCTCTGCATGTGGAAGGCAATGTTTTGGCCTCGTTGGACAGGGCTGTCAGCAGTAAAGTGCATATTACCACTGACATATGGTCCATCAGGCATGGTCAGGGATGTTACCTTTCCTTCATGGTGCACTGGGTAACTCTGCTGGCAGCTGGGAAGGATGCAGTACAGGGTTCAGTAATGTTGAAGCTTGTTCTGCCACCACGCCTCCAAAATTCTAGTGGTGATTCTGCCACAGCTCTCTCCTCCACCCCCTCCTATTCTTATTCCTCTAAGGCCTCTTCTGCAGATTTGTCCTCTGAACTAGGGATGAGCCCGATGTTGGAGTCAAACGTAAGTTCACAGGGTGTACAGCTTGTATAACAGTGTAAATTTGTTGTCCCCTCAAAATAACTCAAACACACAGCCATTGATGTCTAAATTTCTGGAAACAAAAGTGAGTACATCCCTAAGTGAAAATGTTCAAATTGGGCCCAATTAGCCATTTTCCCCATTAGTGTTACAAGGTCTCAGGTGTGAATGGGGGGCAGGTTTGTTAAATTTGGTGTTATCGCTCTGATTCTCTCATACTGGTCACTGGAAGTTCAATGTGGCACCTCAGGGCAAAGGACTTTCTGAGGATCTGAAAAAAAGAATTGCTGCTCTACATAAAGATGGTCTAGGCTATAAGAAGATTGCCAAGACCCTGAAACTGAGCTGCAGCATTGTGGTCAAGACCACACAGCAGTTTAATGGGACAGGTTCCACTCAGAACAGCCCCTGCCATGGTCAACAGTCTTCACAAGGGAATCAGGGGGGCTTCAGTAACCAAAACTGCAGTGTTTATTCTCATGACACATTACAGGAAACACCTCCATGGTTAACAGAGGACAGAATTAAAATTAGACTTGGGAAATTTAACATAAATAAATCACTGGGACCAGATGGCTTGCACCCGAGGTAACTTGGACAAGTAATTGCCAGACTATTGTTCCTAATTTTTACTGACAATCAGCTGATTGGAGAAAAGCCAATGTAGCACCAATATTCAAAAAGGGCCCAAAATACATTCCTGGGAATTACAGACCAGTTAGTCTAACATCAATAGTATGTAAACTCTTGGAGGGGATGATAAGGGACTATATACAAGATTTTAGTAATGAGAACGGTATCATTAGCAGTAATCAGCATGGATTCATGAAGAATCGTTCTTGTCAAACCAATCTACTAACCTTCTATGAGGAGGTGAGTTGCCAGCTAGATAAAGGAAGGCTGTAGATGTGGTGTATCTGAATTTTGCAAAAGCATTTGCACAGTTCCCCATAAACGTTTCAAAGGTTGCGAGCACTGAACTTATTTTCTCTGGAGAAGAGACGCTTGAGTATACAAATAACATACTGATGACTCCAAAATCAGGATAAAACTTTTTTCGCAAAAGGGAGTTTAACATTTGTGGCCACTCATTAAAATTATGTAGCACTGACCACCGAAAGAGCTGCTGGTTTGAATTGGGCCTGCACTGATAAACTCCACTAACCTGACTCAGTCCCCTTGACACAGCTGTGGTGCAATACAATACAGTACAATATAATATAATACAATATACCTGTATTGTAATCTCAGGATCCACTGGCTCCACCTGCTGGGAGAAAACAACACTCCACACAACTGGGTACTTAACCAAAATATATTTTACTGTAAATATATTTTCAAACAGGTGATTACAGTAATTGTGCTGTCATCCCAACATAGAATGACAGCACAATGAATATTAGTATGACAATTTCACACAGAATAAATACATGGGAGCTCCCCCTACTTTTATAGCTATGCGTGAGATCTCACTTGAAGTAGTAGCTAGAATATTTCCTTATGATTTGTAATCCAAGGGTTTAAAGTAAATCAGTTTGAGTTTAAGATGCTCCTGGTATAACTTCAGTAACTATATTACAAGGCTTGAGATGCAAAGCAGATAGGCCTCATGCCTGCCTAGTGTCAGTTGTTATACTCCTCCTCCATAGGACTATGAATCCCAGCGAGGCCTGTATAGAAGTTTGACTAGGTGCAATGCAATGTTATTAAACTGTGGGCTGCAACCAGCTCACCAACTGGATCGGAGCTCTGTATGGTAGCTTTTGTCCGGTGATTGCAGCTTGCTTCTCTGTCAGCTGGCTCCATCACTCCGTTCCGCTGCGCTGGGTGAACCCGGTCCTCCGATGCTCAAATGAGTGTCTCTGGATCTCTCCAATCCGGTCACTGTGTCTCTGGCACCGTCAGGTCACTCACACAAACGTGCAGGGTTGCGTTCTGCAGTGGCTATAGGCTGCTTCCTCCGGGAGGCCTCCTCACAGCACCTCACAGGCAGGCCATGCGATCCCAAGAGACCTAAAATGGCCGCTCGGGCTCCTTTTTTTATGTCCTACCCATCATGTACTGTTAGAGAGGGTGTACCTGGGTAGGTCACCAAGCATCCTGGGTAAAAAAGGTCAACCTTCCAATGTAAATAACAGTCACTTCCTGTATCCAGTCTTTGTGCTTTAAAAGCAATAATCATTTAAGTTTACCATCAGTATTTGACCGCTAGATGGCGCCAAATACTAAGCCATAGAAATGCCCATAGACTTTTGATTATAACATGCAAACACACATTAATAAGCAAGAATGTCAGCGCTACACACTCCCCCTACTTTGTCTCTTTGGTCCCCAAAGAGGTTCAAAATGTTAACTTTATCCTGTATTTTTGCCTCTATACGGTTATACAATACAGACAGGGTAGCTTCCCACCAATTCTCATGTGATGGGGAGCTGTCCTGTACTCTCACAGCTGACACTACAGTGCCTGGTACAGATGTGTCAAGGGGTGAGTTGGGGTTGTCCCTCACTGAATAAGAAAGTACAGGGACCAGGCACTTCAGGGTTTCTTTTGCTGATGAATTGAGATGCTTCAGAGCATTCGCCCAATGTATCATAAGCCCCATACACACGCTCGGACAATCCGCGGACCAGGTCGGTCGGATTTTGTCCGTCGTACTTTGTCCGATGTTGGTGTTGCGTACACACGGTCGGACTACGTTGTCGGAATATCCGGTCCGGAAGAACGTCGTGACGTAAGTCGTCGTCCACGAGATTACAAAAGGGAAGTTCAGCACCACGTCAGGCACCCGTTGGGCTCCTTCTGCTGATCCCGTGTTTATCGAGAGTTAGTGGAAGTTTGGTGACTTAAGATTCGCGCTTCTCAGTTTTCTGACTCAGATCGTTACTGCTCTTCAGTTTGTGCTTGTCGTGCGTATCTGTTTATTAGTGCGTGTAGTCAGTTCGCATTTGTTGGTCATTGCGGCCTATATCTTGATATAGGACGCTTTGATTTTCACTGCTTATTGTCTGCTCGTTGCTGGTATTCAGTTCGTTCTTTCAGGCCTTGCTGTTTATCGGTGCTTTCTGTTTGTCCGTTCTGACCAGCCGACCTTTTGTGACCTTGTGAGCGATGTTTCCCGTGCGTACTCGTCGCCGAGTTCGTGCTGTACGCGGAATTGGTGTCGGGCTTTTAGCTTTGACCCAAGACCCGTCCATGAACAGAGTGACGAGGAGTATGTGGACCAAGAATTGGTTGCTTCAGCGTGACCAGTTCTCGCACATGCCTTTGCTTCGTGAGATCCGGGAGAATAATCCTGATGATTTCAGGAACTTTCTCAGGATGACGGACCCCGATTTTCACCGTCTTTTGGCTTTGCTGACCCCCTTTATCAGCCGGCAGGATACCTGCATGAGACAAGCCATTACTCCGGAGCAGAGGCTTGTTGCCACGTTGAGGTACTTGGCGACAGGGAGAAGTCTTCAGGATTTGAAGTTCTCTTCAGGTATCTCTCCCCAGGCCCTGGGAATCATTATTCCAGAGACCTGTTCTGCCATCATTCAGGTCCTGCAGGAGGACTATATTAAGGTAACATTTCTACTTGACTATTCCCTTCTATGTATGCTCTGTTTGCTAATGTCTTCTATTTTTGACCTCCTTCCCTAATTACCATGATTGCAATATGCTCTAATATGCTGTGCCCCTTTTCTCCTTCATGCATTTTTCCCTTCACTTACCTCCCCAGCATGCTCTTCTGCCCCAATAGACACCTATGGCCTAGTCACTTAGGCAATGTATTTTGTCTGCTGCATAGTATTGTTTGCCCCCAAACACCCCCTAAAATATGCACAAATGTTTGCTGTGTGGTTTACTTCATGTAGAGCCCCTTTTTTATTTTTTTTTGGGGGGGGGGGGGCAAACTCATTATGAACCCCCTCCCCCAACTGCTCTGTCAGATGGTACCAATCCTCTACCTGCTGCCTTTCCCAAGGTCAATACACACTATCTACCTACCTCTTTATAGTGGGCATCTTTACGGATGAATTCTGCAAAGCATGTAGTGCAAGGGGCTCCCTCCATACTTTCCATTTCCTCTTTTTTTGTCTTCTTTCCCTCCTATTAGCTTGCTTGTTAATTTCATAATGTCACAATGTGCTTGCCTTTTTTTTTGGGTGGGGGGGGGGGGGGTTAATGTTATTTTATCTTTCCTGGGGGCTGCCAATAGTGTTAAGTACAGAGGGTCTGGCCAAACTAGCACACATTATTGAGCCATTTGCCAATCAATGAAGTGCAGAGGGTTACCTGTAACCCCCCCCCCCCCAAAACCCTAGTTATTGCCAATGGCCCATCAGAAGTGGGGGGATTGATGGGGGGTGAGTCATCTGTGAAGGGGAGCCTCTACTTTTCTGTGCAAATACTTTCCAGCCTCCAATTTTATACAATGCTCTTGTTCCAAGATGTTGATTGTCTAATCTGCTTGCAATGTTTAAGTGCAAAGTGACTAATTTTTTTTTCTTGTTTCACTCCACAGTTCCCTTCCACGCCACAGGAATGGCAGACTGTGGCCTCCCACTTTGCCAGCCGTTGGGACTTTCCTAACTGCGGAGGGGCAATTGATGGGAAACACGTCCGCATCGTCCCACCGCCCAACTCGGGGTCCTACTATTATAATTATAAAGGGTTTAATAGTGTAGTGATGTTGGCGGTGGTGTCGGCGACATACGAGTTTATGTATGTGGACGTGGGGATGAACGGCCGGATCTCGGATGGTGGTGCCATTACGCACACGGAGTTCTACTGGCGTCTCCAAAGTGGCAGTCTGTGCTTGCCACCTCCAGAGGAGAATGCCGAAGGACTCCCCTTCGTCTTTGTCGCAGATGAAGCGTTTGCGTTGACTCCCCATGTGATGAGGCCGTTCCCGATGAGGACCCTCACCCCGGACCAGAGGGTCTTCAACTACAGGCTGTCCAGAGCCAGAAGAGTGGTGGAGAACACTTTTGGCATCCTGGCCAGCCGCTTCCGCCTGTTCCTGACGGCATTTAACTTGGCGGAATACAAACTGAACCACATAGTTCTTGCCTGTTGCATATTGCACAACTTCCTCAAAAGACATAACAGGAACTATGTGGTGCTCGTTGGCCCAGATGTGGAGGGCCCTCCAAATGCAGACCTCACAGCCCTTCAAGTGGCACGTCCAGGCTTGCCCCCTCTAAATGCCCGCGTGGTCCGCGAGCAATATATGGAGTACTTTGTGGGTAGGGGGGCCATTGCTCTGCCTGACGATGTGTGAGAGGCATTTTTTAATAAATCTGATATTTTAACCAACCTCTGATTTCTTGTCATTTCAGTCTTCTTTTTAGCTTATTTTACTTTGACATTTTTTCCCTTTGCCTTCGACAGTGGGAATGCACTTTCTGGGCAAAAGGAGGTAACAGTCTCTTCTTCCCAAAAAGATTATTCTCATGTTGTGTGTTTGCTACCTAGTCTTTGGTCTAGAGAAGGTTTGTCCTGCATAACTGACAGCCAAAATACTCCTTTTCATCACCAGGTCTGACATGTGTGTATTCTGAAAAATGCTGTGCTCCGTGTTTTCGTACAAAGCACTGTGGGTGTCATTTACATAAGTCAAATCCGCTATGCTCTACAAGTGCATTGAAAAAGTTCCCTGGGAAAGGAAATTGCAGTGCAAAGTGGATTTGCCTTTAGTAAATAACACCCATTGCCCCCCATATCCTTTACATTTTACATACATAATGCATTGTGTTTTTTAAATAAGGAAGCCACACATTTCGAAAAATAAAAAAGTTTACTTGGAAAACATTCACAAGTGCGTTTACAATCTTCACGCCAAAACTGACAACATCTTGGTTATTTACAACATTGTTTACAAAGATTACGCAATTGGTAAAACCAGGCATGGAGCTAAGCAGAACCTATGAAGTAGGAAAGTTCAACTTTGTAAAGTGAAGACAAGATCAGACATGACTATATGTTCAAAGTGTGTTTGATCTTGCCTTCATCACATGGGGGGGTCACCCCCGAAAAGTGGAAATTTGGAACATGCACACAATTTGGGTCTGAAAATGGTCATTAGATGGTAAAACACATGCCTAGAAGCTTCAAAAGTGCCATTTTCCATCATGGGGATGAATGGACGTTTTTTGGGGGTGCAACCCCTTCACCACAACCACTTTCGTAGTTCGTAAAGTGTTTGCACCCCCAAAAAAACGTTGGCATTCATCCACCATGATGGGAGCTAGCACATGTGGACACAATGTGTGCATGTTCCAAATTTCACACAGTTTTTAAGTTGCAAATGTGTTCAGAAGCTGGCACAAATGTGTGTTAATTACTTGGTGCGTTTTCATATTTTTCCTAAAACATCAATGATGTTCTTTAATTTTTGGTGAACATCATTGATGTTTTGCTTTATGTAATCTAGATCTCTATTGCAGACCATTATCTCTCCGATGAGTACGTGGGCACTCTCTGTGGTAAAGTGCGATTTTTCTTCCACAACATCCACGTCACCTAAAAACCACAAACAAACAAAAATGGGGTGTTGGAAATGAGGCAGCCATACATGGATTAGCTTACCAGTAGCTGTGTTCTCACACACTCACCTGTTGTGGTGACAATTTCTCCAAGTTCGATGATCTCTCCTTCCTCCTCCTCCTCCTCCTCTGCTTCTGCTCTTTCCCCTTTTTTGGGAGGTGTTGGTTTGGGGGTTTCCGCAGACGGCCCAAGTTTTCTCTCCCCTATGAGAATGTACAAAAGGAAGATTTAGCAAGACTATCTATTGAGGGCAGAAATAGGAAATGACAAACATTGCTTGAAAGTGACGGACACTATTTTAGTTTGGCCAGTTACAAATGGCAACAACATGAATGTAGTCACTTTGTAAAGGTGCTAAACTGACTAGCTTTTTGGTAGAAGTTTGTGTGATGGAGACCCCCCTCTAGTATCCACTGGAGCACATGTGTGGAAAAGCCTAATAAAAAGTGGGTTTGGGTGTCCCAGCACTAGTGCTCTAGAGTCCAGATGGGTAAACAGCTACTGGGTGACCTCTCCTTTACATTGAATAAATTGGCTTGACATTCTTGATGACATTTCTAGTGAGAACAAACTTCCTTTCCCCAAAAAAAAACACCAAACCACGTATTATAAGTGGCCGAACGTTCGAGGTTGCGTACGATCGAATGGACACACACACGACCATGACAGTGGCAGAAAGATCGAGGCTGAGTACGATCGAATGCACAGACGAACATGAAAGTGGCCATTTTGGAATGTACAACTTTGTAAAAATCAAACCACATGGAGCAGTATGCAAGCAAGAAATCAAACACAAAACACAACTACTTACTTTTTTGAAGAATTCGCTTGATCTTTCTGTACTGATCGGCCTCCCTCAGTTTCAGGTCTGACCAGCGTTTCCTCAGTTGCTCCTTGGATCGTTGTACCCCAAAATGATTGTACAGCCTTCTCACAACTTTAGACATGATCTTGGCCTTGCGGACATTGGGGTTGAGGTAAGGCCCATACTTCCCATCATAGTCGCTCCTCTTTAATATGTCCACCATCTCCAACATTTCTCCAAATGACATATTTGAGGCCTTGAATTTCAGGCTCCGGGATCGGGACGTTTGTGCCTCCGGACTTTCCTCGTCCACCTCCTCGTTGGGGGGATATTTGGGGCGCACCTGCTGTGTCCCCGCCATGTGCTCTCCCCACTGCGCCGTAAAGAGAAGGGGTGGGGAATAGACGAGAAAGATCGTCAGGGGCGGGCGGAGTTTGACGCATGCGCACTGTATATAAAACGTCACACGCCTGTGTCGTAGCCACGATCTGGGAGACGAGGGGAGAGAAAGCTCACGCACGAGACGATCGCTACAAACGAAGGTACAATTTGACGTTGGTACATAACTAGCCTAGACTGATTAGAACTTGAGGCTTCTTTATGGAGAAGATTAGGAGAGTTTAGGCTGACATTATTTATATTGTTTGGTGTGGCGTTGTGTCTTGCAGAGGTGATGGAGGCCTTCTACAACGTGAGCCCCTCTTCATTGATAAATACCGGCAATTCCCCCTCTTATGGCAGGCGAAACACAGGGATTATAGCAACAGACCAAAGAGGTACGCAGCCCTGCTGAAACTTGTGGCATTTGTAAAGCCTACCCTGCCCATGGCAACCGTGGAAAACTTAAAAGTGAAGATCAACAACATGAAGACTACCTATTTCCGGGAGCGCAATAAGGTCCTGAAGTCCCAAGCATCTGGAGCTGCAGCAGCTGATGTCCATGTCCCCACGCTCTGGTACTATGAGAGGCTCCACTTTCTCAAAGACCAGGCTACTGTCAGGAAGTCACTCTCGACTCTTCCTTGCACGCGTCCTTCCACGCACGCCACCCCTGATGAGGCTTCCAAGGACCAACCTGGGCCTTCCAGTATGGAAGATGTGCAGGTGCCCAGCTTGTTCCAGGTATAGTAGTTTTGGAACCAGTTTGGGGAATAATGAATGATGTTCAGTTAATTCAGGATCCCCAATTGCTTATTTCCTAACGTGATTGACATATCAACAGACAGTGGTGTGGGAGACATTTTTGGGAAGAATCTAAACTGCAGGGCTGAGAATTGTATGGTTTTGTATTTGAAAACATTTTGCAACAGTCACTAGATGAGAATTGTGTGTGTTTGATGAACAAATAACTGAAACTATGTCCCTTTTTCATACACAGGAAGACCTCGGCCAGGAGGTGGCTGTGGAAGGTGGCAGTCAGGAGGAGGCAGGGGGGAGTGGCAGCCAAGAGGGGGGTAGGCGTAGGAGCCTGACTGTCTCCCAAGTCTCTCCCCTCCGCCTTCCCTACAGAAGGGCGAAAAACATGGGGGAGGTGGGAGAGTCAGCGCTCCAGCTGATCAGAGATGCCTCAGCCTCCCTCTATGCCACACCCACCTACGAGGAGGCCTTTGCCTCCTTGGTTACCAGTAAATTTACGGGTATGGAGGCGGGGCAACGCAGCATGTGTGAGGAGGTCATCCTCAAAATACTAAATGAGGGGATGGCTGGGGAGATGACTCCCCTCACACATGTTTGCGAGAGTGACCTTGCTCCGCCTCCTCCTCCTCCTTCTGCCACCCCACCAGCACCAGCACCACGGCGTGGAAGGAAGCGTACAAGGAAGACAAGAGAGTGACGACCTGGACTCAGTCTGGTCTGAGAGAAGATGGAGCCTCTCGTAGGACCAGAGCCTGGGGACCTAGATGGCATCTGCTGCAGTTCCGGATGTTTTGGACTTCAGGACCAGATTGCGCTCCCTTATTATTTAGATAGGTACTCTTCATGCCCCCAATTGTTTAAGTCTGTAAAATGATGGTTGCCATGGGTGTCCAAGGCTTTGCAAATTCCCCAAGTTTCACCATGGCTGCGTTCCTCTTTGGTTTGTTGCTGAGACCTAAATAAATGTTTTTTTGATTTGAAATAATCATTGACTATTGTTTTACTTTTCTACAATGACAGTTTTTCTTTGAGTAGGCAGGTACATTTCACTAATCCTAAAGTAGAATTAACAAGGGGCACCAACAACCAACAAACTCCTAGTAAATTTAAGCAAGAAATACAAATGTTAATAATGTGGTTTTGCTAAGTTGAGACATACAAACCCCCTCCAAAAAAAACAAAAAAATTCTCCTTCAAATATGTATTCCCCAAAAAATAAAAAAAAAATAAAAAAATCATGGTAAAAAAATAACAAAGATTGTATTACGATCTGAGTAAAAATAAACATGTAGTGTATAAATGCTGCAAAGTAATAAAGAAGTAAGTTTGTGAGAAGTGCGGGTGAATAGGAGCAGCTAAAACATGTCATTCTTGTTGCATTGTAAAGAAAAAGAGAATGCGCTGCATTAAAGACATTTTAACATTGCAGCGTGACGAATGTGCTGTGTCGATTAGGAAAGGTAGTTTTACCTGACCGAGCGCTTCCGTCACAGAATTGCTTCTGAGCATGCGTAGCACTTTGTCCGTCGGACAAGCGTACACACGCTCGGATTTGGTGTGATCGGACCGTGTTGACGGCAAATCTTTCCAGCAGGAGATAAGACTTTGTCCGTCGGACAAACCGACGAACACTGTCCGATGGTGCATACACACGGTCTGATTTTTCAACAACCTTGTCCGATCGGACAAAATCCATGAAAAAGTCCGACCGTGTGTATGGGGCTTTAGATGAACCAGTGCAGTGATGTGCCTACTCCAATGGGGCTTCTGCTCTGTAGCACAAGTGGTGTAAGTAATCTTTTTACCAAGTCGTGTTTGTCCCAATGATGAGAGAACTTTTGTCAGCCCCTGGGGGACGAGGGCACACAACGGCCAAGGTGTCAAATGTCTCAGCTTTTCCTGCTGTACTTGGGTCAAAAGTGAGTTTGACCATCAGGTAACCATAATACGGGAAGTTCTGGGTACCTAACCCCCATATCTCTAGTTCCTCCAGCTTCTGTAATGGCAGGTGCTTGAGATGTTTGTCGTAGAAGTCCCTGAAGAGCAATGTCACTTGAGCTCCAGTGTCCAGCAGGGCTTTTGTATAAATCCCCTCTACTTGGATGGGGACAATTGAAGAGGGTCCCACTAGCTTGGAAGGAAACCCACTCTTAGTGGTACTTTTGGCCTGCTTGGTGGCTTGTACCTTGACACTTGGCTTTGGGAGCCTCTCCCTCTTCCGTCTTGGCTTGGCGGCAGTCCCAGGGGTCTGGTGCGTATGGGTTGGGGTGGAGTTAGCTATGGCAACTGGGTGCCCAGTTGACTCCTTCACTGGGGCCCTCTGAAGTTTTCCACCGACTGTTGGGATTTTGTCTCGGCTATTGGGCTTGGGCACACTCGCCTGAGATGTCCTACCCCTCCACATTTGAAACAGACCCTCTGTAATGGTTTCATAGGGCGGTTAGTGGTAGGGGTATCTGGAGCCTTGTGTGGCGAGACTTCTTCTGTCTGGAGTTTCACCAGCCTTGTCATCATCCCCAGTATTTCTTTCTGTGTCTGGAACAGCTTCTCCAGTCCAAGCTGACTTGTGGATAGATGATGAGTAGGTGATAGCCATGATCCCTGTTCAGCACTCGCTGTTTCGCTGTCAGGACTAGGGATGAGCCGAACACCCCCGGGTTCGGTTCGCACCAGAACCTTCGAACGGACCGAAAGTTTGCGCGAATTTTCGAACCCTATTCGTTACAATGGACGCGAACATTCGAAATCAAAATTGCTAATTACAACGGCCAATATGCATGTTAATGTCATAAAACAGGTTTGGGGACCCGGGTCCTGCCCCAGGGGACATATATCAATGGAAAAAGAACTTTAAAAACTAAAGTTTTTTCGGGAGCAGTCATTTTAATGATGCATAAAGTGAAAAAAAAAGTGAAATATTCCTTTAAATATGGTACCTGGGGGGTGTCTAAAGTATGCCTGTGAAGTGGCATGTGTTTTCCCGTGTTTAGAACTGTCCCTGCACAAAATGACATTTGTAAAGGAAAAAAATAAGCCATTTAAAACAACTTGCGGCTTTAATGTCATATCTTGTCCTGGCCATATGGCTGAAAATCCTTGAGAAAAATGGCATGGCTACCCCATCACTCCCCCCCCCCCCCCACCCCAGCCCCTTTGGGTCTTGTATGGATATTAAGGGGGACCCGGCACCCAAAATAAAACCCTATACCTACAACCCTATATATTCTGAACAGCAGTATATAGGCGGTGCAAACAAGAGAGGGACTGTAGGTTTGTTCTTCAAAAGAATCTGAACAGGTACATTATGAAGTGTAGCTCCATCCCAAAAAAAAATCTATTTTTAAGCTTTTTGGAGAACGTAGGGAGGGGTTATCACCCCTGTAACATTTGCTGTCTTTGCACATCTGTTCAGAACATTTCACCTCACTTTCCGTTCCAATGACAAATGTTTTTGGAAAAGTGGGGTTTTAATTGAAACAAGGATTGGTGATAAAGCATCAGTAGAGAGGAGATACCTTTTTCCCAAATTAAATCTAACAGGATAGAATTTCCCTTCCTAGGGGTAGATTTCCTCTCACTTCCTGTTTTCTCCTTCCGTTTGCAAGTAGGAGTCGTTTGTAAGTTGGATGTTTGATAGTAGGGGCCTGCCGTATATACTCTGCAGAAATTTGCCCCATTAGATGTTGGTGTTGCTACAAGACTGTAAGCCCTCACAGTTACTCTTGGTGGGCGCAGGAATGGGCCCTGCTGTGAGTTATTAGATCAAGATTTGTAATTGCATGCACCTGTTGAACAGGGCAGAAAAATTGGGCCTTTGGTGGTGGTGGTGGACGGTGTTGCCACAAGACTGTAAGCCCTCACAGTTACTCTTGGTGGGCGCAGGAATGGGCCCTGCTGTGAGTTATTAGATTTGTAATTGCATGCACCTGTTGAACAGGGCAGAAAAATTGGGCCTTTGGTGGTGGTGGTGGACGGTGTTGCCACAAGACTGTAAGCCCTCACAGTTACTCTTGGTGGGCGCAGGAATGGGCCCTGCTGTGAGTTATTAGATCAAGATTTGTAATTGCATGCACCTGTTGAACAGGGCAGAAAAATTGGGCCTTGGTGGTGGTGGTGGTGGACGGTGTTGCCACAAGACTGTAAGCCCTCACAGTTACTCTTGGTGAGCGCAGGAATGGGCCCTGCTGTGAACTATTAGATCAAGATTTGTAATTGCACGCCCCTGTTTAAACAGGGGCTGCAAAAATTGTGCCTTAGGCTACGGTGCTGGTGCCACAACACTGCAACCCCTCACAGATACTGTACTTGGAGCACAGCAGTCAGACCTGTTGCGAAGCATTGCTTAAAAAATTTTAATTACACGCCCCTGTTAAACAGGGGCTGAAAAATTGTGCCTTAGGCAACGGTGCTGGTGCCACAACACTGCAACCCCTCACAGATACTGTACTTGGAGCACAGCAGACAGACCTGTTGCAAAGCATTATTTAAAAAAATTGTAATTACACGCCCCTGTTATACAGAGGCTGAAAAATTGTGCCTTAGGCACTGGTGTGGTGGCACCCAGAAAAAAAAAATGTTCTTCCAAGCTATCAAGGAATGGATCATTGAGGAGGAGGAAGAGGATAGTCAGTGAACATAACAGGACAGTCACTCAGCATCAGCATAGGCAGTCTTGAAGGGATGTGACATTATAAATTATTCAGTTATATCCGCTTCAGGTGCCTGGTAGCTGGTGGTGATCCAAGACTGATTCATCTTTATGAAGGTCAGTCGATCAACCGAGTCGGTGGACAGGCGTACCCTGTGATCGGTGACAAATCCTCCAGCAGCACTGAATGTGCGTTCGGAAAGAACGCTGGATGCAGGACAGGCCAGTAGCTCAATTGCATACTGTGCAAGCTCTGGCCAGTGATCCATCCTCAAGACCCAGTAAGCCAGAGGATTTTCGGTGGGAAAGGTGTCCAAGTCTGACCTTGCCCCTAGGTATTCCTGCACCATGTATATCAGACGCTGGCGATGGTTGCTGGAACCGATCATACCTTGGGGCTGCGGACTAAAAAATTGTCTGAACGCATCGGTCAGACGTCCACCTTCCCCACCGCTCCTTCTGCTACTGACCGAAGCCTCAGCAACTCGTCTTCCAGGACCAGGAGTTTGTAACCTCCCAGTTTTTGGGAACGCGTTGCACAGACCTTTCTGCTGCAAGGCTTCCCTGAGATGTCTCATCCTCTGCTCCCTCTGCGACGGCAAGAATACGAGGATCCTTCCGCAGGCTTTGCAGAATCAGGGAGGCCATGCAACGTAGGTTAGCTGAGGCATTCGGTCCGGAGTCTTCTGGGTCACTGAGGACGACATGATCGCCAGCCACCTCCTCCCAGCCACGTACAAGTCCACTGGTTTGTTGGGACTGTACATCATCCCTAAAAGACTGCTGCTGCTGATGCTGAGTGCCAGGCTCCACCTCCATGCTCACACAATCCTCCTCCTCCTCTTTCTCCTCATCCTCTTCCTGTGTGATGGGTGGGACAGAAGGAACACTGTCTGGATAAAGGGGGCCTTGAGAGGCAAGGAAGTCCTCCTCTTCCTGCCTCTGTTCTGCCTCAAGTGCCCTGTCCATTATCCCACGCAGCGTATGCTCCAACAGGTGGACAAGAGGTACAGTGTCACTGATGCATGCACTGTCACTGCTCACCATCCTCGTGGCCTCCTCAAATGGTGACAGGACAGTGCATGCATCCCTGATCATGCTCCACTGGCATGGGGAAAAAAAGCCAAGCTCCCCTGACCCTGTCCTGGTGCCGTAGTCGCAAAGGTACTCATTGATGGCCCTCTGCTGCGTGTGCAGTCGCTGCAGCATGGCCAACGTTGAGTTCCACCTGGTGGGCATGTCACATATTAGGCGGTTCTTGGGCAGGTTCAACTCCTTTTGCAGCTCAGCCAGCTGAGCACTGGCATTATAAGATCGGCGGAAATGCACACAGACTTTCCTGGCCTGCCTCAGGACATCCTGTAAGCCTGGGTACCTGCCCAAGAACCGCTGCACCACCAGGTTGAGGACGTGAGCCATACAGGGCACATGGGTGAGCTGCCCCTGTCGCAGGGCGGAGAGGAGGTTGGTGCCATTGTCACAAACCACCATTCCTGGCTTAAGCTGGCGTCGCGTCAACCACCTCTCGGCCTGCCCCTGCAGAGCTGCCAGAACCTCTAACCCAGTGTGGCTCCTGTCCCCCAAACACACCAGCGCAAGCACGGCATGGAATCTTTTTGCCTGCGTACTCGCGTAGCCCCTTGTACGCCTACGGAGCACCGCTGGTTCCGAGGACAGAGCACTCGAAGAGGCCATGGAGGAAGAAGAAGAAGAGGAGGGGGTGGAGGAGAGAGAGGTGTGTCACAACCAGTAGTAGCATTTTGGAGGCGTGGTGGTGGAACAACCTCCAACACTACTGCACCTTGTCCTGCATCCCTCCCAGCTGCCAAAAGAGTGACCCAATGGGCCGTGAAAGACAGATAACGTCCCTGTCCATGCCTGCTGGACCATGAGTCAGCGGTAATATGCACCTTACCGCTGACCGCCCTGACCAGCGAGGCATGGACATTGCCTTCTACATGCCGGTAGAGAGCCTGAATCGCCTTCCGTGAGAAACAGTGGCATTTGGGAACCTGCCACTGAGGAACTGCACATTGAACAAACTCACGGAAGGGGGCCGAGTCTACCAACTGAAAAGGCAGCAGTTGAAGTGCTAGCAATTTAGCCAAGCTAGCATTCAACCGCTGGGCATGTGGATGGCTGGGAGTAAACTTCTTTCGACGGTCCAGCAGCTGGGGCAGGGAAATATGCCTGCTACAATCGGACGTCGGTGTACTGCAAGTACTTGGTTGTGACACACCTAATTCTACACCTTCAGTCCTCTCAGAGCAGCTTTCAGAGAGGACTGAAGATATAGTGGGGTTGGAGATCCCAGCTGATGAGGAGCAAGGAGAGGTCCGCTTTGTTCTTTGGTGTGGGTCTTTAATGTGCGCTTGCCAACGAGCTGCATGGCAGGTCGACATATGTCTGGTCATGCTTGTGGTGCCCAAGCGGCTGATGTTTTGGCAACGCGAGATACGCTTGAGACAAATATTGCAAATAGCAGTGGAGCGATCTGATGTACTCGTCTCAAAAAAGGCCCACACCAAAGAACTTTTGTGATAACGTGCAGAGGCAGCGCCCTGCACAGGCGGAGCTCTGCGGTGTGATTCAGTTGGTGTGCTGGCCTCTAGCTGGCCTCCAGAGGGCATCCTGCCTCGTTGGACATGTGCCGCCGCCTCCTCCTCCTCCTCCTCTCTCCCTTCAGGCACCCACGTGGAGTCAGTGACCTCATCATCCCCTCCCTCTTCACCACTAGAGCAAACCTGGCAGTAAGCTGCAGCTGGTGGAACACGACTGCCAGATTGCTGTCCTTCAGCATCCCCTCTCTCTGCACGCACACTACTGCCTTCCTCAAGCTGGGTATCTTCATCCGAGCCTTCAAATCATTGGGCATCCTCCTGGAGCATGTACCCAACACTGTACTCAAACAGTTCGGGGGACTCCTCAGGAGGACATGGTGGGTCTAGGAAAGGGGTGCCTGATGATGCCATTGAGTACGCGTTGGCAGCTGCTCTGCCAGTACCCTGAGCCTGGGTGAGAGAGGATGAGGAGGATGAGGAGGGCTTGGTCATCCATTCTATCAAGCCTTCGGCATGATGCGGCTCAACATGTCCAGCTGCCGAAAACAAGGACAAGCGTGTCCCATGGACACGTGCTGATGACGATGCACGACCACGTCCACGACCAGCTCTGTTGTCTCTAGAAACAGAGCCTGCTTGCCCTGTGTTCTTGCCTCAGGACTGTCTGCCTCTCCTTGGCGGTCTTCCACACAGCACACACACTAACTCCTGCAGATGGATGCCTTAGATGACAGCAACAGGGCCCTATGGCAGATAGAGGCTGCCTGAGATGACAAGAACTGGGCTGACACACACACACACTAGCTCCTATGTGTGCTGACACACACACACACACTAGCTCCTATGTGTGCTGACCAGTGTTGGTCATCTTACTTTAAAAAAGTAATTAGTTACGTTACAAATTACTTCTCCCAAAAAAGTAATTGAGTTAGTAACTCAGTTACTACAGTGGAAAAGTACTTCGTTACTCAGAAAAGTAACTGTGATTTTTTTTTTTTTATATTCTTAGGGGCGGGTCTAGTATTACTGTAAGCAAGGGGCGCGTTCCCCCTGCACGTCTATTTCTCCTCTGCACCCCCCTGCACGTCTGTCCCCCCCACACACTTATATCTGTTCCCCCTCTGTACCCCACTACACGTCTGTTCCCCCCCCCAACACATATATCTGTTTCCCCTCTGTACCCCACTACACATCTGTCCCCCCCCACACTTATATCTGTTCCCCCTCTGTACCCCACTACACGTCTGTTCCCCCCCCCCACACACATATATCTGTTCCCCTCTGTACATCTGTCCCCCCCAAACTCACGGATCGGATCGTTGCTTGGATCAGAGTCACGGATCGGATCATTTTTCGGATCAGCAAATAATAATTGAATTTGCAAAAACCTGTGAAAATTCCACCACCATAAAGCCCCCACTGTAATATCCACAATCTCACCCACTGTAATATCCACGTCATCTCCTCAACTGTAATATTGGCTGAGTATGGCTGGGTATGGCTGAGCATGGCTGGGTACAGCTGGGTATCGCCGAGTATGGCTGGGTATTACCGTGTATTGCAGAGTATGGCTGGGTATTACCGTGTATTGCAGAGTATGGCTGGGTATTACCGAGTATTGCAGAGTATGGCAGAGTATTGGCAGGGTAATGCAGAGTATTGGCAGGGTGTTGCAGAGTATTTTTTTTTTTTTTCTTTTGATTGTTCCCACTACCTCCAAGTACAGGGCGTAGCCATGGGCACTTGTTGCGCACCGGCCTACGCCAATCTGTACTTGGGGGAGTGGGAACGTCTTTTATTTGCAGACCCCTCTGCCAATATGTATACCAAACACATTGTTACCTTCCGTCGATACATTGATGATATCCTTATTGTCTGGCAGGGATCTAGTGAAACTTTACAAGACTTCTTGACCTACCTTAATACTTCCAACCAATTAAACTTGAGATTCACTATGACATATAGTCCAACTTCTATTTGTTTTTTAGACCTTACCCTTATGAAAGACTTGGACGGTCATATTCAAAGTCATCTATACCGTAAACCCACCGCAGGCAACACCATCCTGGCTGCCTCGAGTTTCCATCCTGAACCCCTTCTCAACTCTATCCCATATGCTCAATACCTCCGTGCCCGCCGTAATTGCTCAACCGAGGCCTCCTTTGAAAATGAGGCCTCTGTTTTACGAAATAGGCTGCTAGAACGAGGATATCCACATACAATCTTGAAAATCGCATATAAAAAAGCGAAATCCAAAACACGTACCTCCTTACTCTTTTCCTCTAAACCTAAGGCTACAAATACCCCCTTGAGAATTATCACCAATTTCTGTGAACAACATTCCTCAATCACTCAGATTTTAGAGAAACATTGGCACATTCTAACCACAGATCATTCATTGTCTCCATTTGTACCGACACACCCCTTACTTACTTATAGACGAGCTCCCTCTCTCCGTGATAAACTAATTAGAAGCGAATATACTGCAGTTAGCTATTTACATAAACAAACTAAAGGTACATTCCCATGCGGGAAATGCAAATACTGTAGGTACCTATCAAAATCTAACCGATCCAATACCCTACCCAATGGACAACTTTTTTTCCCCCCAACATTTTGTCAATTGCCGCTCAGTCGGCATTGTATACTTATTAGAATGCGAGTGTGGGTGTTTTTATGTTGGGAAAACCAAACTGCCTTTCTGGAAACGCATTTACCGACATACCCTAAGCATTAACCAAAAAGACCCTGATCTCCCCCTAGGGCGACACTGTGCAATTGTACATCAAGACTCAACCCCCCAAATTACATTTAGAGCACTTGATCATATCCCCCCACCTAATCGAGGGGGTGATTATAATAAATCTTTACTTCAAAGTGAGCTCAAATGGATTTTTCACCTTAATGCCACATCCCCCCCAGGCCTTAACGAGGCATTCAACTTCAAGCCTTACCTTGAAGGTTTTGAATCAGGGGTATGTGAACTCGATCTATAATCCCCTTTGTAACCAAGGTAGGCTCCCTCTAATACCCTTACTTTGGTACCCTACCCTTACCTATCAACAGCTCACTTACATGACAGTAACTGTGCCCAATTACATGTTTATACTGATCAAAACGCAGGTACTTAGTGACCTCAAGAAATATGCCCATACAGCACATTAGCCCCACTGGAGTGTTTGTATTATTTGATTCATAGCTATTCAAACTGAACAATGCAAATGTATTTTTTCTTTTTATTTCCAAAGATATGTGAATATTGCTGTATTTGCCACTCTAATGCACTGTATGTCTCTGTTCAATAGGGGGTGCTCCACCCATCTATGCGGTACTGTGACTCACTTGGTAACATGCCAATACTTCCCCGCACCAAACTTGCAGGGTATTAACACCATGACATTTATCCATACTTCTCCATGCCTATATTTGGCTTATTCTGCTTCCATTTGGTTTATCCAGGCTGCCCGGCGCGGGTAAGACATTGTGCGCATGCGCGGACTTCTAACTGCGCATGCGCCATATACACCCATTGAGGCGCACGTCTCCACCATACGCGCCCTTCGCTTGCGTTCCAGCAAGCGGGGAGGGGTTAGTCTGCCCGTGTCGGTGACGCTCCGACGCCGCACGAGGCCCCCGCCCCCTCAGGCGTGACGACGCGCGGCGCCGCCGCTTCTGAGATCTCATTGGGGGAAATAATACATGGCCTCTGAGCCACCATCCCCTCACCTGGCCCCAATTATTTTGCAGCTCAGCGCACCTATCCCACATTATGGTCCGCTCAGCTGACATCAATCCCCACATATATTTAAACTTGAACACTGGCGGGACTAGTTATAACACTTTCCTGCCGGCGCTCTGCTGTACCTTTCTACAGGACTCCTATCCATCAGGTAACATTACTTTCTCTACCCCATGCCGTTCACTCAGCATGATATACTTTCTGACCTCCAAGTGACATTAATACTACCCTATTTATTTCATCTCACCCCTTAGCCACATACTACCTTGGCCCAGGTACACAGAGCCATTGCAACCTAATGGTGCATGGCTGGAGATCTTGCAGCCCACCAAATGTCTAGCAGCCGTTTGCTTTTAACAGCATAAGATCTATCTATACTTTGTGAACACATTGAGACCATACTTCTGTACCCCAAGACCACCGGGCTATTTGGGCCCTTCTCTTCAATGCTCTGCAAGTGAGTACCATTACCATTTAGTGGTTTAAATACAGGTTCTACATTTATCAATACAATATGTTGTATACTAATGACCTTACTCTGTCTCATACAGTACTATTGAGCAAATACAGGAATTGTTATTGCCTTGAAAAAAGGACGTCCGTCCGAAAAATGTCGGCATTTTCCTGAAAGACCCCAATATTATCGCAAGTTGTTGTGCAATTTTTGCATTCTATGTACATGTCTATGGTCACATACGTTTTCATGTATATTTTTTGATTCTCTGTAAAATTGTATGCCTATTTACTGACTTCACCTATCTATTTTTGGGCTCAATGCCCTAATAAAATAAAATTTACTTTTTGTTTACATGCATATACTCTCTATGTCTATCTGTTTAAGCTTCTCTCTGGGGTACAGGCCGTGTTAATGCACACTAGGCCTTCATAAATATATATTTTTCATATGTGAGAAGCGATAGACCTATTTGCCATCAATTACTTGCTCATCTAATATTTTACGGTGTTGCAGAGTATTGGCAGGGTGTTGCAGAGTATTGGCAGGGTTTGGCAGAGTATTGGCAGGGTGTTGCAGAGTATTGGCAGGGTGTTGCAGAGTATTGGCAGGTTGTTGCAGGGTGTTGCAGAGTATTGGCAGGGTGTTGCAGAGTATTGGCAGGGTGTTGCAGAGTATTGCAGAGTATGGCTGGGTATTACCGAGTATTGCAGAGTATTGCAGAGTATGGCTGGGTATTACCGAGTATTGCAGAGTATGGCTGGGTATTACCGAGTATTGCAGAGTATTGCACAGTATGGCTGGGTATTACCGAGTATTGCAGAGTATGGCTGGGTATTACAGAGTATTGCAGAGTATGGCTGGGTATTACGGGGTATTGCAGAGTATGGCCGGGTATGGCAGAGTATTGCAGAGTATGGCTAGGTATTACGGGGTATTGCAGAGTATGGCTGGGTATGGCAGAGTATGGATGGGTATTACGGGGTATTGCAGAGTATGGCAGAGTATGGCAGGGTGTTGCAGAGTATTGGCAGGGTGTTGCAGAGTATTGGCAGAGTGTTGCAGAGTATTGGCAGAGTATTGGCAGGGTATTGGCAGAGTATTGGCAGAGTATTGGCAGGGTATTGGCAGAGTATTGGCAGAGTATTGGCAGGGTATTGGCAGGGTATTGGCAGAGTATTGGCAGGGTATTGGCAGGGTATTGGCAGAGTATTACCTGGTATTGCAGGGTATTGACAGAGAATTACCTGGTATTGCAGGGTATTGGCAGAGTATTGGCAGAGTATTACCTGGTAATGCAGAGTATTGGCAGGGTATGTGCGGGCATCCATCTCCCCTCCACTGTACAGATCTGTACACAGAGGGGAGAGAGGAACCGGCGTCATCTTGACGCCGGTTTGTTTACAAGTGATCGCTCCGTCATTTGACGGAGCAATCACATTGTAAACGGCCAACGGGTGCACCAAGATGGCCGCCGCTCCGGAGCTAGGCCGGAGCCGCGGCCATCTTGGTGCACCAAGATGGCCGCCGCTCCAGAGCTAGGCCGAAGCCGCGGTCTTTCCTAAGGCTGAGGCCGCGGACGGCTCCGCGGATCGCGGCAAGTAATTGCGGTAACGCCGCCCCAGTAATGGGAACGGCGTTACCGCAAGGGGCAGAGTAATCAGTTAGATTACTCGTTACCCTTTAAAGTAACGGCGTTACGTAACGCCGTTTACTTTAATGGCGTTCCTTACATCACTGGTGCTGACACAAACACACTATAGCTCCTATGTGTGCTGAGAACATACTATAGCTCCTATGTGTGCTAACAACACACTATAGCTCCTATGTGTGCTGACACAAACACACTATAGCTCCTATGTGTGCTGACAACACACTATAGCTCCTATGTGTGCTGACAAAAAAATATAGCTCCTATGTGTGCTGACACAAACACACTATAGCTCCTATGTGTGCTGACAACACACTATAGCTCCTATGTGTGCTCACAACACACTATAGCTCCTATGTGTGCTGACACAAACACACTATAGCTCCTATGTGTGCTGACAACACACTATAGCTCCTATGTGTGCTGACAAAAAAATATAGCTCCTATGTGTGCTGACACAAACACACTATAGCTCCTATGTGTGCTGACAACACACTATAGCTCCTATGTGTTCTCACAACACACTATAGCTCCTATGTGTGCTGACACAAACACACTATAGCTCCTATGTGTGCTGACAACACACTATAGCTCCTATGTGTGCTGACAAAAAAATATAGCTCCTATGTGTGCTCACAACACACTATAGCTCCTATATGTGCTGACACAAACACACTATAGCTCTTTTGGGTGCTGACAACACACTATAGCTCCTATGTGTGCTCACAACACACTATAGCTCCTATGTGTGCTGACAAAAAATATAGCTCCTATGTGTGCTGACACAAACACACTATAGCTCCTATGTGTGCTGACAACACACTATAGCTCCTATGTGTGCTGACAACACACTATAGCTCCTATGTGTGCTGACAAAAAAATATAGCTCCTATGTGTGCTGACAACACACTATAGCGCCTATGTGTGCTGACACAAACACACTATAGCTCCTAAGTGTGCTGACAAAAAAATATAGCTTCTATGTGTGCAAACAACACACTATAGCTCCTATGTGTGCGGACACAAACACACTATAGCTCCTATGTGTGCTGACACACACTATAGCTCCTATGTGTGCTGACACAAACACACTATAGCTCCTATGTGTGCTGACAAAAAAATATAGCTCCTATGTGTGCTCACAACACACTATAGCTCCTATGTGTGCTGACACAAACACACTATAGCTCCTATGTGTGCTGACAACACACTATAGCTCCTATGTGTGCTCACAACACACTATAGCTCCTATGTGTGCTGACACAAACACACTATAGCTCCTATGTGTGCTGACAACACACTATAGCTCCTATGTGTGCTCACAAAAAAATATAGCTCCTATGTGTGCTCACAACACACTATAGCTCTTATGTGTGCTGACAACACACTATAGCTCCTATGTGTGCTCACAACGCACTATAGCTCCTATGTGTGCTGACACAAACACATTATAGCTCCTATGTGTGCTGACAACACACTATAGCTCCTATGTGTGCTGACAACACACTATAGCTCCTATGTGTGCTGACAACACACTATAGCTCCTATGTGTGCTGACAAAAAAATATAGCTCCTATGTGTGCTCACAACACACTATAGCTCCTATGTGTGCTGACACAAACACACTATAGCTCCTATGTGTGCTGACAACACACTATAGCTCCTATGTGTGCTGACAAAAAAATATAGCTCCTATGTGTGCTCACAACACACTATAGCTCCTATGTGTGCTGACACAAACACACTATAGCTCCTATGTGTGCTGACAACACACTATAGCTCCTATGTGTGCTGACAAAAAAATATAGCTCCTATGTGTGCTCACAACACACTATAGCTCATATGTGTGCTGACACAAACACACTATAGCTCCTATGTGTGCTGACAACACACTATAGCTCCTATGTGTGCTGACAAAAAAATATAGCTCCTATGTGTGCTCACAACACACTATAGCTCCTATGTGTGCTGACACAAACACACTATAGCTCCTATGTGTGCTGACAACACACTATAGCTCCTATGTGTGCTGACAACACACTATAGCTCCTATGTGTGCTGACAAAAAAATATAGCTCCTATGTGTGCTCACAACACACTATAGCTCCTATGTGTGCTGACACAAACACACTATAGCTCCTATATGTGCTGACACAAACACACTATAGCTCCTATGTGTGCTGACAAAAAAATATAGCTCCTATGTGTGCTGACACAAACACACTATAGCTCCTATGTGTGCTGAGAACATACTATAGCTCCTATGTGTGCTGACAACACACTATAGCTCCTATGTGTGCTGACACAAACACACTATAGCTCCTATGTGTGCTGACAACACACTATAGCTCCTATGTGTGCTGACAAAAAAATATAGCTCCTATGTGTGCTGACACAAACACACTATAGCTCCTATGTGTGCTGACAACACACTATAGCTCCTATGTGTGCTCACAACACACTATAGCTCCTATGTGTGCTGACACAAACACACTATAGCTCCTATGTGTGCTGACAACACACTATAGCTCCTATGTGTGCTGACAAAAAAATATAGCTCCTATGTGTGCTTACACAAACACACTATAGCTCCTATGTGTGCTGACAACACACTATAGCTCCTATGTGTTCTCACAACACACTATAGCTCCTATGTGTGCTGACACAAACACACTATAGCTCCTATGTGTGCTGACAACACACTATAGCTCCTATGTGTGCTGACAAAAAAATATAGCTCCTATGTGTGCTCACAACACACTATAGCTCCTATATGTGCTGACACAAACACACTATAGCTCTTTTGTGTGCTGACAACACACTATAGCTCCTATGTGTGCTGACAACACACTATAGCTCCTATGTGTGCTGACACAAACACACTATAGCTCCTATGTGTGCTGACAAAAAAATATAGCTCCTATGTGTGCTCACAACACACTATAGCTCCTATATGTGCTGACACAAACACACTATAGCTCTTTTGTGTGCTGACAACACACTATAGCTCCTATGTGTGCTGACAACACACTATAGCTCCTATGTGTGCTGACACAAACACACTATAGCTCCTATGTGTGCTGACAACACACTATAGCTCCTATGTGTGCTCACAACACACTATAGCTCCTATGTGTGCTGACAAAAAATATAGCTCCTATGTGTGCTGACACAAACACACTATAGCTCCTATGTGTGCTGACAACACACTATAGCTCCTATGTGTGCTGACAACACACTATAGCTCCTATGTGTGCTGACAAAAAAATATAGCTCCTATGTGTGCTGACAACACACTATAGCTCCTATGTGTGCTGACAACACACTATAGCTCCTATGTGTGCTGACACAAACACACTATAGCTCCTATGTGTGCTGACAACACACTATAGCTCCTATGTGTGCTCACAACACACTATAGCTCCTATGTGTGCTGACAAAAAATATAGCTCCTATGTGTGCTGACACAAACACACTATAGCTCCTATGTGTGCTGACAACACACTATAGCTCCTATGTGTGCAGACAACACACTATAGCTCCTATGTGTGCTGACAAAAAAATATAGCTCCTATGTGTGCTGACAACACACTATAGCTCCTATGTGTGCTGACACAAACACACTATAGCTCCTAAGTGTGCTGACAAAAAAATATAGCTTCTATGTGTGCAAACAAAAGACTATAGCTCCTATGTGTGCTGACACAAACACACTATAGCTCCTATGTGTGCTGACACAAACACACTATAGCTCCTATGTGTGCTGACACAAACACACTATAGCTCCTATGTGTGCTGACAACACACTATAGCTCCTATGTGTGCTCACAACACACTATAGCTCCTATGTGTGCTGACACAAACACACTATAGCTCCTATGTGTGCTGACAACACACTATAGCTCCTATGTGTGCTGACAAAAAAATATAGCTCCTATGTGTGCTCACAACACACTATAGCTCTTATGTGTGCTGACAACACACTATAGCTCCTATGTGTGCTCACAACGCACTATAGCTCCTATGTGTGCTGACACAAACACATTATAGCTCCTATGTGTGCTGACAACACACTATAGCTCCTATGTGTGCTGACAACACACTATAGCTCCTATGAGTGCTGACAACACACTATAGCTCCTATGTGTGCTGACAACACACTATAGCTCCTATGTGTGCTGACACACTATAGCTCCTATTGTGCTGACAAAACACTATAGCTCCTATGTGTGCTGACAACACACTATAGCTCCTATGTGTGCTGACACAAACACACTATAGCTCCTATGTGTGCTGACAAAAAATATAGCTCCTATGTGTGCTGACAACACACTATAGCTCCTATGTGTGCTGACAAAAAACTATAGCTCCTATGTGTGCTGACAACACACTATAGCTCCTATGTGTGCTGACACAAACACACTATAGCTCCTATGTGTGCTGACAAAACAATATAGCTCCTATGTGTGCTCACAACACACTATAGCTCCTATGTGTGCTGACACAAACACACTATAGCTCCTATGTGTGCTGACAACACACTATAGCTCCTATGTGTGCTCACAACACACTATAGCTCCTATGTGTGCTGACACAACACACTATAGCTCCTATGTGTGCTGACAACACACTATAGCTCCTATGTGTGCTGACACAATAGCTCCTATGTGTGCTGAAACAAACACTATAGCTCCTATGTGTGCTGACAACACACTATAGCTCCTATGTGTGCTGACAACACAATATAGCTCCTATGTGTGCTCACAACACACTATAGCTCCTATGTGTGCTGACACAAACACACTATAGCTCCTATGTGTGCTGACAACACACTATAGCTCCTATGTGTGCTGACACAAACACACTATATCCTATGTGTGCTGACAACACACTATAGCTCCTATGTGTGCTGACACAACACACTATAGCTCCTATGTGTGCTGACAACACACTATAGCTCCTATGTGTGCTGACAACACACTATAGCTCCTATGTGTGCTGACACAACACACTATAGCTCCTATGTGTGCTGACACAAACACACTATAGCTCCTATGTGTGCTGACAACACAAATATAGCTCCTATGTGTGCTGACACAACACACTATAGCTCCTATGTGTGCTGACACAAACACACTATAGCTCCTATGTGTGCTGACAAAAAACTATAGCTCCTATGTGTGCTGACACAAACACACTATAGCTCCTATGTGTGCTGACAAACACACTATAGCTCCTATGTGTGCTGACAACACACTATAGCTCCTATGTGTGCTCACAACAAACTATAGCTCCTATGTGTGCTGACACAAACACACTATAGCTCCTATGTGTGCTGACAACACACTATAGCTCCTATGTGTGCTGACACAAACACACTATAGCTCCTATGTGTGCTGACAACACACTATAGCTCCTATGTGTGCTGACAACAAACTATAGCTCCTATGTGTGCTGACACAAACACACTATAGCTCCTATGTGTGCTGACAACACACTATAGCTCCTATGTGTGCTGACAACACACTATAGCTCCTATGTGTGCTGACACAAACACACTATAGCTCCTATGTGTGCTGACAACACACTATAGCTCCTATGTGTGCTGACAAAAAAATATAGCTCCTATGTGTGCTGACACAAACACACTATAGCTCCTATGTGTGCTGACAACACACTATAGCTCCTATGTGTGCTCACAACACACTATAGCTCCTATGTGTGCTGACACAAACACACTATAGCTCCTATGTGTGCTGACAACACACTATAGCTCCTATGTGTGCTGACAAAAAAATATAGCTCCTATGTGTGCTGACACAAACACACTATAGCTCCTATGTGTGCTGACAACACACTATAGCTCCTATGTGTGCTCACAACACACTATAGCTCCTATGTGTGCTGACACAAACACACTATAGCTCCTATGTGTGCTGACAACACACTATAGCTCCTATGTGTGCTGACAACACACTATAGCTCCTATGTGTGCTGACACAAACACACTATAGCTCCTATGTGTGCTGACAACACACTATAGCTCCTATGTGTGCTGACAAAAAAATATAGCTCCTATGTGTGCTCACAACACACTATAGCTCCTATGTGTGCTGACACAAACACACTATAGCTCTTATGTGTGCTGACAACACACTATAGCTCCTATGTGTGCTGACAACACACTATAGCTCCTATGTGTGCTGACACAAACACACTATAGCTCCTATGTGTGCTGACAACACACTATAGCTCCTATGTGTGCTGACACAAACACACTATAGCTCCTATGTGTGCTGACAACACACTATAGCTCCTATGTGTGCTGACAACACACTATAGCTCCTATGTGTGCTGACAACACACTATAGCTCCTATGTGTGCTGACAAAAAACTATAGCTCCTATGTGTGCTGACACAAACACACTATAGCTCCTATGTGTGCTGACACAAACACACTATAGCTCCTATGTGTGCTGACACAACACACTATAGCTCCTATGTGTGCTGACAACACACTATAGCTCCTATGTGTGCTGACAACACACTATAGCTCCTATGTGTGCTGACAACACACTATAGCTCCTATGTGTGCTGACACAAACACACTATAGCTCCTATGTGTGCTGACAACACACTATAGCTCCTATGTGTGCTGACAACACACTATAGCTCCTATGTGTGCTGACACAAACACTATAGCTCCTATGTGTGCTGACAACACACTATAGCTCCTATGTGTGCTGACACAAACACACTATAGCTCCTATGTGTGCTGACAAAAAAATATAGCTCCTATGTGTGCTGACACAAACACACTATAGCTCCTATGTGTGCTGACAACACACTATAGCTCCTATGTGTGCTGACACAACACACTATAGCTCCTATGTGTGCTGACACAAACACACTATAGCTCCTATGTGTGCTGACAACACACTATAGCTCCTATGTGTGCTGACAACACACTATAGCTCCTATGTGTGCTGACACAAACACACTATAGCTCCTATGTGTGCTGACAACACACTATAGCTCCTATGTGTGCTGACAACACACTATAGCTCCTATGTGTGCTGACACCAAAACACTATAGCTCCTATGTGTGCTGACACAAACACACTATAGCTCCTATGTGTGCTGACACAAACACACTATAGCTCCTATGTGTGCTCACAACACACTATAGCTCCTATGTGTGCTGACACAAACACACTATAGCTCCTATGTGTGCTGACACAAACACACTATAGCTCCTATGTGTGCTGACAACACACTATAGCTCCTATGTGTGCTGACACAAACACACTATAGCTCCTATGTGTGCTGACACAAACACACTATAGCTCCTATGTGTGCTGACAACACACTATAGCTCCTATGTGTGCTGACAACACACTATAGCTCCTATGTGTGCTGACACAAACACACTATAGCTCCTATGTGTGCTGACACAAACACACTATAGCTCCTATGTGTGCTGACACAAACACACTATAGCTCCTATGTGTGCTGACACAAACACACTATAGCTCCTATGTGTGCTGACAAAAAAATATAGCTCCTATGTGTGCTGACAACACACTATAGCTCCTATGTGTGCTGACAACACACTATAGCTCCTATGTGTGCTGACAAAAAAATATAGCTCCTATGTGTGCTCACAACACACTATAGCTCCTATGTGTGCTGACACAAACACACTATAGCTCCTATGTGTGCTGACACAAACACACTATAGCTCCTATGTGTGCTGACAAAAAAATATAGCTCCTATGTGTGCTGACACAAACACACTATAGCTCCTATGTGTGCTGACAACACACTATAGCTCCTATGTGTGCTGACAACAAAAATATAGCTCCTATGTGTGCTCACAACACACTATAGCTCCTATGTGTGCTGACAACACACTATAGCTCCTATGTGTGCTCACAACACACTATAGCTCCTATGTGTGCTGACACAAACACACTATAGCTCCTATGTGTGCTGACAACACACTATAGCTCCTATGTGTGCTGACAAAAAAATATAGCTCCTATGTGTGCTGACACAAACACACTATAGCTCCTATGTGTGCTGACACAAACACACTATAGCTCCTATGTGTGCTGACAAAAAAATATAGCTCCTATGTGTGCTGACACAAACACACTATAGCTCCTATGTGTGCTGACACAACACACTATAGCTCCTATGTGTGCTGACAACACACTATAGCTCCTATGTGTGCTGACAAAAAAATATAGCTCCTATGTGTGCTCACAACACACTATAGCTCCTATGTGTGCTGACACAAACACACTATAGCTCCTATGTGTGCTGACACAAACACACTATAGCTCCTATGTGTGCTGACAACACACTATAGCTCCTATGTGTGCTGACACAAACACACTATAGCCCCTATGTGTGCTGACACAAACACACTATAGCTCCTATGTGTGCTGACAACACACTATAGCTCCTATGTGTGCTGACAAATGATATAGCTCCTATGTGTGCTCACAACACACTATAGCTCCTATGTGTGCTGACACAAACACACTATAGCTCCTATGTGTGCTGACAACACACTATAGCTCCTGTGTGTGCTGACAACACACTATAGCTCCTATGTGTGCTGACCACAACACACTATAGCTCCTATGTGTGCTGACACAAACACTATAGCTCCTATGTGTGCTGACTTATAAATATAGCTCCTATGTGTGCTGACAACACACTATAGCTCCTATGTGTGCTGACACAAACACACTATAGCTCCTATGTGTGCTGACAACACACTATAGCTCCTATGTGTGCTGACAACACACTATAGCTCCTATGTGTGCTGACACAAACACACTATAGCTCCTATGTGTGCTGACAACACACTATAGCTCCTATGTGTGCTGACAACACACTATAGCTCCTATGTGTGCTGACAAAAACCCACTATAGCTCCTATGTGTGCTGACACAAACACACTATAGCTCCTATGTGTGCTGACAACACACTATAGCTCCTATGTGTGCTGACAACACACTATAGCTCCTATGTGTGCTGACACAAACACACTATAGCTCCTATGTGTGCTGACACAAACACACTATAGCTCCTATGTGTGCTGACAACACACTATAGCTCCTATGTGTGCTGACACAAACACACTATAGCTCCTATGTGTGCTGACAAAACACTATAGCTCCTATGTGTGCTCACAACACACTATAGCTCCTATGTGTGCTGACACAAACATACTATAGCTCCTATGTGTGCTGACAACACACTATAGCTCCTATGTGTGCTGACAAAAAAATATAGCTCCTATGTGTGCTGACACAAACACACTATAGCTCCTATGTGTGCTGACAACACACTATAGCTCCTATGTGTGCTGACAACACACTATAGCTCCTATGTGTGCTGACACAAACACACTATAGCTCCTATGTGTGCTGACAACACACTATAGCTCCTATGTGTGCTGACAACACACTATAGCTCCTATGTGTGCTGACACAAACACACTATAGCTCCTATGTGTGCTGACACAAACACACTATAGCTCCTATGTGTGCTGACACAAACACACTATAGCTCCTATGTGTGCTGACACAAACTCACTATAGCTCCTATGTGTGCTGACACAAACACACTATAGCTCCTATGTGTGCTGACAACACACTATAGCTCCTATGTGTGCTGACAACACACTATAGCTCCTATGTGTGCTGACACAAACACACTATAGCTCCTATGTGTGCTGACAACACACTATAGCTCCTATGTGTGCTCACAACACACTATAGCTCCTATGTGTGCTGACACAAACACACTATAGCTCCTATGTGTGCTGACAACAAACTATAGCACCTATGTGTGCTGACAACACACTATAGCTCCTATGTGTGCTGACACAACACACTATAGCTCCTATGTGTGCTGACACAAACACACTATAGCTCCTATGTGTGCTGACAACACACTATAGCTCCTATGTGTGCTGACAACACACTATAGCTCCTATGTGTGCTGACAAAAAAATATAGCTCCTATGTGTGCTGACAACACACTATAGCTCCTATGTGTGCTGACAACACACTATAGCTCCTATGTGTGCTGACAACACACTATAGCTCCTATGTGTGCTGACAACACACTATAGCTCCTATGTGTGCTGACAACACACTATAGCTCCTATGTGTGCTGACAAAACACTATAGCTCCTATGTGTGCTGACAACACACTATAGCTCCTATGTGTGCTGACACAAACACACTATAGCTCCTATGTGTGCTGACAACACACTATAGCTCCTATGTGTGCTGACACAAACACACTATAGCTCCTATGTGTGCTGACAACACACTATAGCTCCTATGTGTGCTGACAACACACTATAGCTCCTATGTGTGCTGACACAAACACACTATAGCTCCTATGTGTGCTGACAACACACTATAGCTCCTATGTGTGCTCACAACACACTATAGCTCCTATGTGTGCTGACACAAACACACTATAGCTCCTATGTGTGCTGACAAAACACACTATAGCTCCTATGTGTGCTGACAACACACTATAGCTCCTATGTGTGCTGACACAAACACACTATAGCTCCTATGTGTGCTGACACAAACACACTATAGCTCCTATGTGTGCTGACAA